>JBBGZY010001856.1:0-411634 GCA_037952925.1 Lithobates clamitans
GATAGCAGTGGCAGCTGGTAAAGTTTTAGGATGGGGGCACCAGACCCCGTCCTTCCTTTTTGACCCCCCACTTCGTAAAAATGGTTGTGGTTTCGGCGAAATAGTGGCTCTAAGGTTGTGTGGTTAGCGTCTGAGATGAACAAGGGACGGAGGGAGAGGGAGGGAGGGGGATGGAGGGATAGCAGGCCCAGAACCTACACAACAATAGAAATATGGCTATTCTAGAAAGTTTAACAATCAGCAGATAAATATATTCCAAACACCTGGTGTTAGCACTTCAATCATCCCGGCACCATGGTTGTTATGGTGTCAGGATGATTGAAGGGCATTATTTCTTTTATTACATTGTAATATAAAATGAAATAGTTCAACTCACCATAATGAAGAATCAGTGGGAGCCCTGAGCGTGTCACTAGCCACGTCGCCTGCCACCAGATACCATCAGGTGTCCCCAGCGGAGTCCCTCCTTACATGCAGCCTGTGTCCTGTCAAATGCAGCCTGTGTCACATCAAATACAGTCTGTGTCCCATCAAATGCAGCCTGTGTCCCATCAAATGCAGCCTGTGTCCCATCAAATGCAGCCTGTGTTCCATCAAATGTAGCCTGTGTCCCATCAAATGCAGCCTGTGTCCCATCAAATGTAGCCTGTGTCCCATCAAATGAAGCCTGTGTCCCATCAAATGCAGCCTGTGTCCCATCAAATGCAGCCTGTGTCCCATCAAATGTAGCCTGTGTCCCATCAAATGCAGCCTGTGTCCCATCAAATGCAGCCTGTGTCCCATCAAATGCAGCCTGTGTCCCATCAAATGCAGCCTGTGTCCCATCAAATGTAGCCTGTGTCCCATCAAATGTAGCCTGTGTCCCATCAAATGTAGCCTGTGTCCCATCAAATGCAGCCTGTGTCCCATCAAATGCAGCCTGTGTCCCATCAAATGCAGCCTGTGTCCCGTCAAATGCAGCCTGTGTCCCGTCAAATGCAGCCTGTGTCCCATCAAATGTAGCCTGTGTCCCATCAAATGTAGCCTGTGTCCCATCAAATGTAGCCTGTGTCCCATCAAACCCCCCTCTTCTCCGCGGGAGCACAGCGGTACTTACCTTGCTGTGTTGTCCTCTCCTGCGGTGTCTCCTTCCTCTGGCAGCGGCGATGGAGGAGTCCGCTCCTCATACTTCCGGCTTTCTCTCTCTCGGGCACAATGGGAGAGAGAAAACTGGAAGTGACATCTATCTTAGATGTCAATCAAACCGTCCGGCCGTAGTAATAGATACTACGAGCGCCGGGCTGAAGCTACTCGGCGCTTTGGAAAGGGCCGCAAGGTGGGAAAAAAGCCCACAAATCAAGCGCTGTATCTGCAATCTCATGATTGCATAGATGTGTTGCTTCCCATAGTGCACTGTGTCTGGCGTCCAAACCCAGTGCACTTAAGGACCTTTTTTTGTATTTTTTTTTAAAGGGCCAGTTTTAAAAAAATGTAAATTTTTTTTTTTGTGACTGCCAGGAAGGGGGGGGGGTAGGCGGCGCCCATGCGCCCCTATGGACGGTCCGCCACTGGCTGATAGGAGGAGCAGCCTGGCTCAGTCCTCTTCTCAAGAGCCCTCAGCCCTGATACAAGCAGTGGCCTGGCTTTTGGGAGGAGTTATGCAAATAGCAACATGTCTTAATGGGTGGGTGTCAGTTTTGAGGAGTGGGTGTTTCTAGGCAGGCTGCATTTGCATAGGTAACCCCCACATGTGATGCTGATCTTCCATGATGGAAAGAACTGAAGTCCAATAAAGGAGGAAAGCACTAGATGATGCTGGATGTTCTTCAGCCAGAGGCGGGCTGTATGTGTCTGGTTGCAGCTTCTAATTCACCTTGTGAGAGGCTCTCAGTGTGCAATAAAATAAGAGAGTGAGCAATTCCAGTATTTTAGAGGAGCCATCCTTGCTATGTTGTTGGGCGCCCGGAAAGGGGGGAGTCGCCCAGTCCAACAACATAGAAAGAAAGCAGATCATCACCTTTACATTAGCCAAGTATTTTGGCTCTAAGCTGTTTTCCAAGACAAGCTGCAGCAAGAAGAGTGAAGTTTCCCAAGACGAGCGGTGGCAAGAGGAAGGCAGATTGAGAGGGGGCGTGTCAGCAGTTTCCCAAGACAAGTGGTGGCAAGAGGCATGGAGAGAGAAAGGGGGCGTGTCAGCAGTTTCCCAAGACGAGCAGCGGCATAGGGAATGCAGAGGGAGAGGGGCATGTCATCAGTTTCCCCAGACAAGCAGCAGCAGAGGGAGTGCAGAGGGAGAGGAGGCGTGTCCGCAGTTTTCCGAGACGAGCAGCGACAAGAGGAATGCAGAGGGGGAGGGGGCCTGTCATCAGTTTCCCCAGACAAGGAGCAGCATAGTGAATGCAGACGGAAAGTGGGTGTGTCAGCAGTTCCCCAAGACAAGTGGTGGCAAGAGGAATGCAGAGGGAGAGGGGATATGTCAGCAGCTTCTCATGACAAGCAGTGTCAAGAGGAATTGAGGGGGAAAGGGAGTGTGTCCGCAGTTTCCCAAGACAAGCAGTGACAAGAGGAATGCAGGAGAGGGGGCGTGTCAGCAGTTTTCCGAGACAAGCAGCGGTAAGAGGAATGCAGGAGAGGGGGCGTGTCAGCAGTTTTCCGAGACAAGCAGCGGTAAGAGGAATGCAGGAGAGGGGGCGTGTCAGCAGTTTTCCGAGACAAGCAGCGGCAAGAGGAATGCAGGAGAGGGGGCGTGTCAGCAATTTTCCGAGACAAGCAGTGGCAAGAGGAATGCAGGAGAGGGGGCGTGTCAGCAGTTTTCCGAGACAAGCAGCGGCAAGAGTATTGCAGGAGAGGGGGCGTGTCAGCAGTTTTCTGAGACAAGCAGCGGCAAGAGGAATGCAGGAGAAGGGGCGTGTCAGCAGTTTCCCTAGTCAAGCAGTGACAAGAGGAATGCAGAGGGGGAGGGGGCGTGTCAGCAGTTTCCCCAGACAAGGAGAGGCATAGGGAATGCAGGCGGAGAGGGGGCGTGTCAGCAGTTTTCTGAGACAAGCAGCGGCAAGAGGAATGCAGGAGAGGGGGCGTGTCAGCAGTTTCCCCAGACAAGCAGCGGCAAGAGGAATGCAGAAGGAGAGGGGGCGTGTCAGCAGTTCTCAGAGACAAGCACAGCAAGAGGAATGTAGGAGGAGAGGGGGCGTGTCAGCAGTTCTCAGAGACAAGCACAGCAAGAGGAATGGAGGAGGAGAGGGGGCGTGTCAGCAGTTCTCAGAGACAAGCAGCGACAAGAGGAATGCAGAGGGAGAGGGGGCGTGTCAGCAGTTCTCAGAGAAAAGCAGCGACAAGAGGAATGCAGAGGGAGAGGGGGCGTGTCAGCAGTTCTCAGAGACAAGCAGCGGCAATAGGAATGCAGGAGGAGAGGGGGCGTGTCAGCCTCTTGTCCCTCTGCATTCCTCTTGCTGCCTCTTGTCTCAGGAAAGGGCAGGAACACCCAGTCTGACCTCATTGCTAGGGTTGGGAAGCATCCATCAACATGGAACAAGATACTAATCCCAGACTGCACCATACATGTCATTTTAGATGTTGCCCATAGTTGCACTTTAATATATAAAAAAAAAACAACAAAAAAATGGCTTGTGGTGATCGGCCAAAAAATATGGTAAAACACGATAAAAATATGATCGTATGATCGGTGGCGTCCCAAAGGCAAAGGACACAGGAACCTGACTGGAGAGCATTTTGGAGAAGGTCTATTTTGCACACCGTTGGCTATAAATGCCGTTATTGGAGCCATTTATTAGAGCGAGCAGCTCCTCGATATACAATGACAATCTCGTCTTCTATCTCGGGGGGGGGGGCGGAGTTCTTGGTTAACAGTCTCACCGGGGATTATGTCACACACATACACACGGTATTGATTGGCGTTATACCAGAGGTTGCTATTTATGTTGAAGAATCCATAACGCTCCAATATTTCCGAGGAGGCTTCATTCGCCCTGACAGTTCGGTGGATGTGGATTCACCACGGCGCGGTCTTTACCTTACAGTTAGAATTACATTTATCGCATCATTATGAGATGTATATTACTCCGACGGATGATTTATAGAGTGCAGGGGGCTGAAGTAGGAACGAACAGATTGATGTCCGCATGAAGAATTGATATTGATGTTTTTTTTGCCGGTGACGCATTTATCTTGCGGTGAATCAGGTCGGAGGAGGCTCTAGTATGAGTGTTATATATTAACTGCTTAGGGATTCTTTATAGGATGGTATAGAAGAGAGTTAAAGGGAAACTCAGTCTATATTTCTCATGTCAGCATTGTATTTATCTGGAATCTGGGTGCCCCCGGGGCCGAGGTGACAATTGTCCCATCCAGACCTGCTGCCTATCATCACATAGTCTATATGAAGCTAATCAGTGGGCCGCGTAGGGGGTTCTAACTAGTTCTTCCCCCCAAACAGTACAGAGGCCGCCAGTCACCCAAGGAACAGTCCATTCACTCCAGTAGCTCAATCTAGGGCAGGGATCACTAAACGGCGGACCACGGTCCGGACCTGAACCAAGTGACATTCTTGTCCGGACAATGGCTGTGCCACTTAGAAGCTGGGTGTCCTCTCCCAGGTCTCCTGCCCCGGCCATTGCTGTCCTTGTCATAGCAGAGCAGGAGGCAGGAGGTGTTGTAGATATGGACAAAGAGCGGGAATCTTTTCAAATTAACAAGCATTAACCCCCCCCCCTTCCCCCCCTTGTAAACATAATGGATTGGGCAGCTCCCGCCCACCTGCCCTGCTATGAGGGAGACCCAGGAGAGGACATCAAGGCTGATAAGTGCCTCTATTCTACCATAGGTAGGAGGCTTCCATTGAAAGGGGCATTGTCAGTGGTGACCACGGTGGTAATTTTTTTTTGGGGGGGCGGCCAACATTATGCCACCAACACCCCCCCACCCCCGGTCGGTCAGTAGCACTTACCCCATCGCGCTTCACTGGCGGCTTCCCCTGCTTGGCGGCGCTCTCCCGTTCCCCTGCTTTCCACCGGTCATCAAGGCGGCAGCAGCTTCCGTTTCCTCCCTCCTCCTCGGTGGCCAATGGGGAATCTTCTCTTTTTGGCCAATCGGAAAACGAGTCTCGCACCCGCCTCTGATTGGTCGGATTGAATATCAGTGTTTCAACAGCGAATGTTCACGACGCAATGCTCTGCGCCACAAGCCCATCCTATTTTGAAGTCTATTAGAGCCTATGGCTCTAATCAGGTGCTTTAAAAAAAACACCCCCGCCGCTGTAATTAAGGCGCCCAGGGGCCAGACGCATGAATAGGTTGCCACGGCGGCCTTGGATAGGTTCATGCTATGCATGAATCTATCTATTATACAAAGGGTGGCGTGGATAGAGGGGGTGGCGCCCTGGAATGGACGGGCGGCCAGTGGGCATTGCGATGTGAACGGGATTGCAATGTAAAGGGGCACTGTGATGTAAAGGGGCTGTCAGAGGATGAACCACAGAAGAACTGGTATATTTGCAATTGCTCAACAAAGTCACGCTAAAGTGCATGGAAATGCCCGCAGATGTTGTGTACGGGTGCTTGGGCGCGTGACTGTGCTCCACAGTGCACACAAGGCGTGACAGATTCAAAGTGACCTATTTAAAGACAGCAGTTTGGTCCACAAGTTGCTGGATGATTGTTGGCCCCCCGTATCTTGTGCTTCTGTGTAGCTGCTTTCTCATTGCTGACCCGGCTTGTGCTTGGACCTGTCTTGGCTTCTTTCCTGGCTCTGACCCTGTCTGCTGCCTGCTTACTGTGTCTGATCTTGACTTTGCTTCTGCTCCTGTTCCTGAGTGACCTCCCTGTGTATGACCCTGGTTCTGGCTCCTGACTCCCATTCCTGTTCCACTCATCTGTCAATATCCGCCAGTGCATCTAGACTTGACACGGGTCTTACTGGTATCCCAAGACTTCACCTGCTCACCTAGAGTGACTTCTGTCTTGCTGACACCACTGCATGGTCACGTTTCCTTCTGGTACCTCATCTACTCTGATCTTTAGGCAACGCCGCAACTGGCAGCCCATACTTCTTTGGGCGCGACAATCCTCTATCTACACCTTCGGGGGGTGATCTGCACTCAGCTGCAAGGGAATCTCTCAAGAATCTCTCAAGAATCTCTCTCAACACTTCAGCTTTCAACCAGATGGATACATACCACTGCAATGCAAAGGTGGGCTGTGATGTGAGGGGGTACTGGAGATGCTGGGACTACTTAACAGCGGGGACTGTGATGTAAAGGGGGACTGTGGACACTGATGTAAAGGGGGATGACTGTGATGTTAAGGGGGATTGTGATGTGAAAAAGGGACTGAGGACACTGATGTAACGAGGGGACTGAAATCTAAAGGGGGCTATGATGTGAAGGGTAGGCAGAAGACACTGATGTACAGGAGGAAACCGTGATGTAAAGGGGGCAACAATGTGTTATTAGTGCAAAAATAAGATTCAGACCTCTGCAGGAAGAACATTTTACTGGCTGGACCTCTGTAAATTATAATTTAAGACCTTTGGGTCTAGGAGATGTCTTTAAACAGGAGAAGGGTTGGGGCATGGGCTACTCCAAAACCAACAGCAAAAGCAACGAGAGGACACTCTTCTCCTTAGATAATTGTAATTATTGGACAGCCTAAGGCCTCAGCTGACACTCCAGTGTCCTGCTTTGGATGGGGAATGGCCAGTATCTGAGACCCTATGAGAGCCGTCTCAGTCCAAGCTACCTCCGGCACTTATATCCCAGAAGCACATCGTCACCAGGGATCAGTTCCGGGTCCTTACTCACCAGTCCCCAGGTCAGGACAGCTGCCACCTTTCTATGGACACAACCCAGTGAGTAGAGATGGGGTTCGCACCATTGAAGTCTATGGAACCTAAATTTGAATTTTTTTTCCCATTTTGAAGGATTCAATGCAAGTTATTGGCCATAAAAATGGCTTGGGGGGCCCGGGTACTGCCCTGGGGGGCATGTATCAATGCAATACATTTTAAATTGGAAAATTATTTTTACAGGAGAAGTTATTTTAATGATGCATAAAGTAAAAAAATAAAAATTAAAAAATTCCTTTAAATATAGTGCCGGGGGGGGGGGGGGGGTCCCCTTAGTCTGCCTGTAAAGTGGCGCAATTTTACCGTGTATAGAACCTGCTGCAGCAAAACTGAACTTTCCAAAGAAAAAAAATATTACATTTACTACAAAAATGTAAAAAAAAAGGCCTTCAAAATCCGAGCATGCAGCCCGGCAGGTCAGGAAGGGGAGGAGGACAAGTGAGTGCCCACTCCTGACCCATATCAGGCTACGTGCCCTCAGCATGGGGGGTGCTTTGGGGCAGGGGGGGCTCTGCCCACCCAAACGCACCTTGTTCCCATGTTGATGGGGACAAGGGCCTCTTCCCAACAACCCTGGGCTTTAACAAGGAGGCCCCTAAATCTGCCTGCGAGTAAGGCTGACCACAGTTTGACAGTTCTTAAATAAGTAAGGGGCGGAGCCACCTGGTGATGTCACCCAGAGGCCCCGTCCCCTTGTCAGGGTTGCGGGGGAAAGTCCCTTGTTATGGGTTTAATTTTGGCTTGCGGTTCCCTTTAAAACCCATACCAGACCCGAAGGGCCTGATATAAATTGGGGGTTACCCCCACGTCTTTTTTTTTTTCTTGGCTTTTTTATATTGCCAGCAATTTTTTTTTTTTCAGCTGTCAGCAGGGAAGCCTGTTGACAGCTGATGACTCCTCCGTTGTTAAGGATGCCGCGGCCCGCTTCCTGGCCCCGCTCCTTAACAACAGGCTTTTCACTGTGCCCTGATTGGGCATAGCTGACATCACATGACCAGACTACAAGATTTGAGGTATGTACGAGTCAAGTCCTGAGGGGGCGTCAGGAAGGGGAAAGGGTGCTTGCTCCACCAGGAAAGCTGAGTTGGACTTTAATTGCCCTTTTGGGTTTTGGGAATTGAGCAAAAACATAGGCCAGCATGGGAGGAACCCTGCTCCCTCATTGGGATATGTTGTATGTAGGGGTGTGGCATGACATTAAAAGGCTGCTAGGGCTGACACCAGTGGCAGCTGGTGCTCAAAATTTTTAGGGGGTGCAAACAAACTGAAAAAAAAAACCCATCAATTGCAGCCTCACCGTGCCCATAAAACGCAGCTACTGTGCCATCAAACGCAGCCACTGTACCCATAAATTGCCACCACTGTGCCTATTAAACACAGCCACTGTGCAATCAAGCGCAGACACTGTGCCCATCAAACGCAGCCACTGCACCCATAAATTGCCGCCACTGTGCCATCAAACACAGCTACTGTAACCATCAATTGCTGCCAGTGTGCCCCATCAATTGCCGCCAGTGTGCCCCATCAATTGCCGCCAGTGTGCCCCATCAATTGCTGCCAGTGTGCCCCCCCCCCCCCCCCCCCGCCTGGCACTTACCTGTCTCGGGTCAGCGCATTCCTCCATGCTCCCTCCGAGTCCTCGATGTCTTCTCCCGTCCTCTTCTGCTATGATTGGACGCCTGGAGCTTCAGTCAATCAGGTGACAGGTAACCAGACCCGGTGCACCTGATGGACTGAGAGGCGGGTCAGTGTTAGGGAAGCGATTTATTTGATTCCCTAAAACAGTACTATGTAAGCAGCGAACGCACAGCAGTGCGCCCGCTGTTTACCAATTTGGAAGCCTATTAGAGCCCACAGCTCTAATCAGGCACTTGCAAAACACCCCCCGCTGCCGTAATTCAGATGACCAGCACCCGACAAGGGGCCGGACACCTGAATAGGGGGGCGGCAGCGGCGACAATCAATATGTAGCGCTGGTAGATTTGCGATCTACCATATGTTAGGTAAATTTAGTAAATTGCGTGTTAGGAAGGTTAAGTTTGCCTCTGTCCCAGCTTGGCTGACGTTGTGTGTGCTTCTGTGCTGACCAGTGGGTGTCGCTGTTATCACTGGTCAGGGTTGGAAAGGCAACTTGTTGAAGCGTATGGATGCTCTTCTGTCCCGGAGACAAGCTCGGTGGAGGTGGTCCTCCGAGTTGCATTCTGGGAAGGGGGTATTTATGGGACAGACACCATGTTTCGGGGTTCGTTTTTCAGCCACCTGCTGCCCCTCCTGGCCGACAGGTATGCGTTAAGGAGCTACCTTGTGGTCCTCCTTTCCGGAGGCCCACATCGAAGCGGTGCAGGGGTGGGTCCAGAAGCTTGTCTGGGGCCTACCACCGCGGCCGAGGAATGGTCCTGAGCTGTCGGTCCTGAGTGAAGAAGCTGGACAACCGAGGAGATCCCAGGGGAGGACCCGTCTTGGAGAGATCACGCGGCATGCTGGTCTATAGAGGGTCCTGGTGACTCGGTCGAAGGACGTATCCAAAAGAAGTAACTATACAGCATAGTGTTGCCGGCTCGGCTTAAAGGTTCAGGCACTGTGACTGACTTTCACTATAGAAAACCCTATACATCCTGTGGCAGAGGATCGTACGGATTTTGTTCCCAAACAAGTCTATGGCAGAGACTTTGATTCGTGCTGCATACTGCCTGCTAGACCGGTGAGAGAGGCCTATCCAGACGAGCAAAGAGTATGTCCCACGAGGGGAGCGCATTTCAAATAGTATTTGAATTCTACCAGGACATTTTGTCAAGAGAACCCTACCAGAGAATATTTGAGTTTCTTCTGCAAGTTTCCTTTCCACCTCTTTCCTGCTACTTCCTAAGTCGTTTGTTTTAATAAAGCATTGAAAACGTACTCCAGTGTTGGTGCGTGTGTCGTCCAGCAGTAAACTCAGGGAAGCAAAGTGAAGGTAACAGACCCGCTTAAACCAGCAGCTCCACCGTGAGTTAGTGCTACATGTGGGGGCTCGTCCAGGAGTAAACTCAACGGAACTCTAGACCCGGTGCCGGTGAAACAGAGGGAAGCAGAGTGAAGGTAACAGACCTGCTTAAACCAGCAGCTCCACCGTGAGTTAGTGCTACAGATAGATTCATGCAATGCATGAATCTATCTATTGGAGATTGACGAGTGCAGGAGGGAGGGGGCGGCGCTCCTGCACCCTCTATGGACGCACCGCCACTGGCTGACACCAAGAGGTGATGCAAAAGTGTGCCGATTGTGCAGGGCAGCGCAAAATCTTGGTGCGTAGTCAGACCTTGCAGGATCCGTTATGAAGGTGGATCTGCTGAGAAGTGGTGAGGGTGGAGACAAGAGGTCTGAGGGCCACATAAAATGACCTAGTAGGCCAGATTCAGGCCTTGGGTTTGACATGTGTTCTAGGGGTCCTAGGGTCTTACCACCCAGGGGCCCGAGTATCCAAAACGTATCTCCATCTGTCCCTTCCCCCCCACCGCCTTTTGTAGACATAACACCAAAGCTGTATTTATTCCAGGCCCCCCCCCCCACCACCACCACCACCTCGGGGGCCCCCTCTATTCCTCCCTGTGATCACACATTGTGCAGCCAATATATGTTTAATATTTCATATGAGTGGAGGAACCCCTCGGGGCACTCAGGTATAAAAGGTGGAATGTTAGTCGCCCCAGGCAGCCAATCAGCTGGGAGATTTAATTTTCCAACCTGAAGGGAGCAGAAATCTTCCTGTACACACAAAGCCAGTGACGGCGCTCGGCAGGAGACACAGAAGATGTCACAGAAGTCATTTTCCCAGCACAGCCCCGTCACTCCTCAGAGAAATAAATCCAGCTTGATGGAAGATTGCTGCGATGGAGATGGAATTCTTCTCCCCCTTTGTAATAAAACAATCGCTGAGAGATCCCATTGGTGCCGTGATTTTGTAGCAGAAGATTAGATTACTACCTGCAGCTGACGGAGAGAGAGGCTTAAAGGAGAACTCCAGGCAAAGCAATCAGTTCAGTGCTGACCTGCTGCACCTGTGCCGGCGTCTTATATCCGGATGGAATACTGAGCAGAAAAACAATTGTTCCGTTTTATTTCTGGCCTAGAATATATATATATAATAACTTCCTTTAACCACTTGGCACTGATGGGCAATGATAGATGGCACTGGTGGGCACTGATCAGGAGACACTGATGATGCGGCACTGATAGGCAGCAATTTAGAGGTGGCACTGATGGACACTGATGATGCAGCACTGATGAGCACTGATAGGTGGCACTGATGGGCACTAATGATGCGGCACTGATAGATGGCATTGATGGGCACTGATAGGCGGCACTGATGAGCACTGATGAGGTGGCACTGATAGGCTGCACTGATAAGCACTGATGGGCATTGATAGGTGGCACTGATGGGCACTGATAGGTGGAACTTTAGAGGTGGCACTGATGATGCAGCACTGATGGGCACTGATGGGCACTGATAGGCAGCACTGATGAGCTACATTTCGGGTAGACGGACTCCAAGCCGAGGTTCACATCGATGCGTTTGTGGTTGATGTGGTTTTCAGGTGCATTTTGCGTTTTTGAACATGCATTTATTTTTACATGCGTTTTTCTTTTGCCTTTTTTCAGGTCCAGCCGTGCGGCGGGTTACATCGGGGCAATGGATCTACATCGGGGGACTTTGTTGTTTTGTCAAAAACTCTTGTTGTGTCTTTACTCACTTTTTACACTTTTTTGGTGAATGGGTAGGGGTACTATGTACCCCATACTCTCCCCTTGTTATAGGAGGTTTCCAGATTCTGGTAAGCCCTCTGCCCGCAGACCCCCAAAACCACCGGCCAGGGTTATCGGGAGGAGGCCCCTGTCCCCATTACCATGGGCACAAGGTGCTTTGGGGTGGGGGGGCATGTTGAGGGCATGCGGCCTGGTATGGTTCAGAAGGAGGGGGGCGCTCACTTGTCCCTCCCTGTCCTGACCTGCCAGGCTGCATGCTCCGATAAAAGTCTAGTATGAAATTTGGGGGGACCCCATGCCATTTTTTTTTTTTTAGCTGTGGGGTTCCCCTCAAAATCCATACCAGACTCGAAGTGCGTGCAATGGAGGGGGACCCCACGCTGTTTATTTGTTGATTTTTTTTTTTTATTGCCGGAAATTCTTGTTTTTACATTCAGCTGTCAGCGGAAGACTCATCGGCTGTGAAGGACGCGGCGGCCGGCTTCCTGGCCCCACCCCCTTAAGGCTCCATTCACACCAATGCGTTTTTTCATGCTTTTTGCAGAAACGCAGGAGATTTTTTTTTAACATGGGATCCTATGGAACAAGTTTACATCAATGTATTTTTGTACCTCTGCGTTTTTGGATAAGGGCAAACGCAAAACTGTGTTTTTTTTTTTTGCGTTTTTGATTCAGTAGACTTCAATGGAGAAGCTGCCGAAAAGCATGTAGTACGTTTTTATCGCGATTTTGCCACAATTAGTGTTTTGCATTTTTTTAATATGCCCTGCAACAAATTTGCCAAAAATAAAAATACAAAACACCGTAAAATCATGGCAAAATCGCGGTAAAATGATGGGGCACTATTCCTCCCACTGATACCAATGATGGGGCACTATTCCTCCCACTGACACCAATGATGGGGCACTATTCCTCCCACTGACACCAATGATGGGGCACTATTCCTCCCACTGACACCAATGATGGGGCACTATTCTTCCCACTGATACCAATGATGGGGCACTATACCTCCCACTGATACCAATGATGGGGCATTATTCCTCCCACTGACACCAATGATGGGGCACTATTCCTCCCACTGACACCAATGATGGGGCACTATTCCTCCCACTGATACCAAAGATGGGGCACTATTCCTCCCACTGACACCAATGATGAGGCACTATTCCTCTCACTGATACCAATGGTGGGACACTATTACTCCCACTGATACCAATGATGGGACACTATTCCTCCCACTGATACCAATGATGGGGCACTATTCCTCCCACTGATACCAATGATGGGACACTATTCCTCCCACTGACACCAATGACGGGACACTATTCCTCCCACTGACACCAATGATGGGACACTATTCCTCCCACTGACACCAATGATGGGGCACTATTCCTCCCACTGATACCAATGATGGGGCACTATTCTTCCCACTGATACCAATGATGGGGCACTATTCTTCCCACTGATACCAATGATGGGACACTATTCTTCCCACTGACACCAATGATGGGACACTATTCCTCCCACTGACACCAATGATGGGACACTATTCCTCCCACTGACACCAATGATGGGACACTATTCCTCCCACTGACACCAATGATGGGGCACTATTCCTCCCACTGATACCAATGATGGGGCACTATTCTTCCCACTGACACCAATGATGGGACACTATTCCTCCCACTGACACCAATGATGGGACACTATTCCTCCCACTGACACCAATGATGGGGCACTATTCTTCCCACTGATACCAATAATGGGGCACTATTCTTCCCACTGATACCAATGATGGGGCACTATTCCTCCCACTGATACCAATGATGGGGCACTATTCCTCCCACTGATACCAATGATGGGGCACTATTCTTCCCACTGACACCAATGATGGGACACTATTCCTCCCACTGATACCAATGATGGGGCACTATTCTTCCCACTGATACCAATTATGGGACACTATTCTTCCCATTGATACCAATGATGGGGCACTATTCTTCCCACTGATACCAATGATGGGACACTATTCTTCCCACTGACACCAATGACGGGACACTATTCCTCCCACTGACACAAATGACGGGACACTATTCCTCCCACTGATACCAATGATGGAGCACTATTCCTCCCACTGACACCAATGACGGGACACTATTCCTCCCACTGACACCAATGATGGGACACTATTCCCCCCACTGACACCAATGATGGGACACTATTCCTCCCACTGATACCAATGATGGAGCACTATTCCTCCCACTGACACCAATGACGGGACACTATTCCTCCCACTGACACCAATGATGGGACACTATTCCTCCCACTGACACCAATGATGGGACACTATTCCTCCCACTGACACCAATGATGGGGCACTATTCCTCCCACTGATACCAATGATTGGGCACTATTCTTCCCACTGATACCAATGATGGGGCACTATTCTTCCCACTGATACCAATGATGGGACACTATTCTTCCCACTGACACCAATGACGGGACACTATTCCTCCCACTGACACCAATGATGGGACACTATTCCTCCCACTGACACCAATGATGGGACACTATTCCTCCCACTGACACCAATGATGGGGCACTATTCCTCCCACTGATACCAATGATGGGGCACTATTCTTCCCACTGACACCAATGATGGGACACTATTCCTCCCACTGACACCAATGATGGGACACTATTCCTCCCACTGACACCAATGATGGGGCACTATTCTTCCCACTGATACCAATAATGGGGCACTATTCTTCCCACTGATACCAATGATGGGGCACTATTCCTCCCACTGATACCAATGATGGGGCACTATTCCTCCCACTGATACCAATGATGGGGCACTATTCTTCCCACTGACACCAATGATGGGACACTATTCCTCCCACTGATACCAATGATGGGGCACTATTCTTCCCACTGATACCAATTATGGGACACTATTCTTCCCACTGATACCAATGATGGGGCACTATTCTTCCCACTGATACCAATGATAGGGCACTATTCCTCCCACTGATACCAAGGATGGGGCACTATTCTTCCCACTGATACCAATGATGGGGAACAGTTCTCTTTGTCTCTATCCACAGATGCTAGGTAATTTTCTACCCCCCCCCCCCCCCCCGGGCACGGCCTGACCCCTCTGAGGTCTGAAGGACAGTAAAGTGTCCCTTTGTTTGTGTAGTCGGAGGGACCTGTAGTAGGACATCCATGTTATCTGTCAGTCTGACTCCCGTTGATAATACTTGTACCTTGCATGTTAATGAACACCCCCCCTCCCCCCCCACAGTGAGATGATCTAAGCTGTCAAATTGATTAATTTTCTCCGCTGCTCAGATTCCCATCTACCAGGATGAAAGCGGCTCGTCTCTGGACTTCAGGCGTCTTGCCTGAGGGGCTCGCCATCGCTGCAAAGCGTTCTTTTCCGTTACGCCGGGTGCTGTAAATCACAAGCTAACAGCTGCGCTGTGCCCCGGGCGGCGGCTCACCTCTACGCTGCGACTCCGCAGATGTTTTCAGGGAGAAAAGAAAGCAGAGAATAGACGATCATTTATAATGGAAGGACGATCCGCTACAATAGATCCGCTGCAATGGAAGGACAATCCGCTACAATGGGAGGACGATCCGCTACAATGGAAGGACGATCCGCTACAATGGGAGGATGATCCGCTACAATGGAAGGACGATCCTCTACAATGGAAGGACGATCCGCTACAATGGAAGGACGATCCGCTACAATGGAAGGACGATCCGCTACAATGGAAGGACGATCTGCTACAATGGAAGGACGATCCTCTACAATGGGAGGACAATCCGCTACAATGGATTGATGATCCGCTACAATGGATTGACGATCCGCTACAATGGGAGGACTATCCGCTACAATGGAAGGACGATCCGCTACAATGGAAGGACGATCCGCTACAATGGAAGGACGATCCGCTACAATGGAAGGACGATCCGCTACAATGGAAGGACAATCCGCTACAATGGAAGGACGATCCTCTACAATGGAAGGACGATCCGCTACAATGGAAGGACGATCTAGTACAATGGAAAGACGATCCGCTACAATGGTAGGACGATCCGCTGCAATGGAAGGACGGTCCGCTACAATGGAAGGACGATCCGGTACAATGGAAAGACGATCCGCTACAGAGGTAGGACGATCCGCTGCAATGGAAGGACGATCCGCTACAATGGAAGGACGGTCCGCTACAATGGAAGGACGATCCGCTACAATGGAAGAACGATCCGCTACAATGGAAGGACGATCCGCTACAATGGAAGGACAGTCCGCTACAATGGAAGGACGATCCGCTACAATGGATTTATGATCCGCTACAATGAAGGACGATCCGCTACAATGGAAGGACGATCCGCTACAATGGAAGGACGGTCTGCTACAATGGAAGGACGATCCGCTACAATGGAAGGACGGTCCACTACAATGGAAGGACGATCTGCTACAATGGGAGGACGATCCGCTACAATAGAAGGACGATCCGCTACAATGGAAGGACGATCCGCTACAATGGAAGTACGATCCGCTACAATAGAAGGACAATTGGCTACAATGGAAGGACGATCTGTTACAATGGAAGGACGATCCGCTACAATAGAAGGACAATCCGCTACAATGGAAGGACAATCCGCTACAATGGGAGGATGATCCGCTACAATGGGAGGACGATCCGCTACAATGGAAGGACGATCCGCTACAATGGGAGGACGATCCGCTACAATGGGAGGACGATCCGCTACAATGGAAGGGCGATCCGTTACAATAGAAGGATGATCCGCTACAATGGATTGATGATCCGCTACAATGGAAGGACGATCGGCTACAATGGAAGGACGATCCGCTACAATGGAAGGCCGATCCTCTATAATGGAAGGACGATCCGCTACAATGGAAGGACGATCCGCTGCAATGGAAGGACGATCCGCTGCAATGGAAGGACGATCCTCTACAATGGAAGGATGATCTGCTACAATGGACTCATGTTAAATTAGGTGAAAGACACGAGTAGAACAGACCGCCAACAATTGTACATTCTGCCGCTACATAATTTATAAAATGTTGTCATTAATTAGTCTGAATACAATGGAGATGATTCACCAGACTGCAGACATTGACAACACGGAACGATTAGAGAACACGGAGAGGAGCGTGTTGTCGGCTAAACATACCTGAGATGCCGGGTGATAGCGGGAACAACGGCTGGAGGGGAGGAGGAATCCGTGGTACAGGTCATGTATACATAACATATATGGAAAGCCTTCGATGATATTTAATAAAGCAAATCTGTATTTTGTAGTTAGGAACACAGTAACAGATTTTCTGTTTGCTAACAATACTGCACCCCCAACAACCCCAAATTGTCCCCCAGAGCCTTATGAAAAGCTCAGTACAGTGCAGCATCAGGACCCCTGATGACGTCAGACGCGGACAACGAAACGCGTCAGCTGGAACATCCGGGACACGTCAAGGGCAGGCTGTAGGGGTGCAGAAATACAACCAATTAAGTTTAGGTCTTGGAGTACAGCACCATAGCCAATGAAGAAATGGGGAAACTGCAGCCAATAAAGAGGAAGGGGCAGGCTGTAGGGGTGAACCAATACAACCAATTAAGTTTAGGTGTTGGGGTGCAGCATCCTAGCCAATGAAGAGATGGGGACACCACAGCCAATGAAGAAGAAGGGTGTAGTGTAGGGCTGCAGCCCAACAGCCAATGAATAGCAAGGTGTGGGTTGTTGGGGGTGCATCACCATGACCAATGAAGTGGTAGCGGTGGGGTGTAGCATCCCATGCAATGAAGGGAAAAAGGCAGGGCGTATTAGTACAGCACCCGGCCAATTAAGAAGAAGGGGTGGGACGTGGGGGTGAAGTACCATCATTTGTAAAGAAGAGGGGCATTGTGTTAAGGTGTAGCACTCCAGCCAATAAAAAGGTAGGGTGCAGTGTTGCAGCTTTACAGCCTAAGAAGAGAAAGGGGCAGGGTGTAGGGGTGCAGTATCCCAGCCAATGAAGAGGAAGGGGCAGGGTATAGGGGTCCAGCACACCTGCCAATTAGGAAGAAGGGGTTGGATATGGGGATGAAGTACCATAATTATTAAAGAAGAAGGAGCGTGTTGAAGTGCAGCACCCTAGCCAATGAAAAGGAAGGGTAGGGTGCAGTCTTGCAGCAGCACAGTCAATGAAGAGGAAGGGTCAGCATCAGTGGCGGCCGCTCCATTAGGGCAGCAGGGGCGCCGCCCCCCTAATCCATGCCAGAGGCTCTAATTGGCTTCAAAAAAGAGTGAGCTCGGGGTGCAGAGCACTGTGTGATGAGCCCACCCAGTTGTGAGAAAACAGCGAATTAATATTCGCTTTTGTCTTCCTGCTTCTTCTCCAGACCAATCAGGAAGCAGGTCTTAAGACCCAATTGGCCGAGAGGAGAAGCAACCGTATAGGCCGCCAAGGAGGAGACATAGGGGGAAGCCGCTAAGGAGGAGATGCAGGGGGAAGCCGCCGAAGCTGCCCACAACCTAGATGGGTTAAGTGGGCAGATGGGCGAGCGACGGGGTGGGGGAATTTTGACTGACGGACCGCCTAAAGGGGGGGGGGGGGGCAGGTGGTTTGTTTGCCGTCCCCCCAAAAAAATGAAGCACCAGCCACCACTGGATGCCATTTAGGGATGCAGCACCCCAGTCAATGAAGGGGCAGGGTGTAGGGTGCAGAACCCCAGCCACTGAAGAGGAAGGGGCAGGGTGTAGGGTGCAGAACCCCAGCCAATGAAGAGGAAGGGGCAGGGTGAAGGGTGCAGAACCCAAGCCAATGAAGAGGAAGGGGCAGGGTGTAGGGTGCAGAACCTCAGCCAATGAAGAGGAAGGGGCAGGGTGTAGGGTGCAGAACCCCAGCCAATGAAGAGGAAGGGGCAGGGTGAAGGGTGCAGAACCCAAGCCAATGAAGAGGAAGGGGCAGGGTGTAGGGTGCAGAATTCAGCCAATGAAGAGGAGGGGGCAGGGTGTGGGGTGCAGAACCCCAGCCAATGAAGAGGAAGGGGCAGGGTGTAGGGTGCAGAACCCCAGCCAATGAAGAGGAAGGGGCAGGGTGTAGGGTTCAGATCCTAAGCCAATGAAGAGGAAGGGGCAGGGTGTAGGGTGCAGAACCCAACCAATGAAGAGGAAGGGGCAGGGTGTAGGGTGCAGAACCCAAGCCAATGAAGAGGAAGGGGCAGGGTGTAGGGTGCAGAACCCCAGCCAATGAAGAGGAAGGGGCAGGGTGTAGGGTGCAGAACCCAACCAATGAAGAGGAAGGGGCAGGGTGTAGGGTGCAGAACCCAACCAATGAAGAGGAAGAGCAGGGTGTAGGGTGCAGAACCCAACCAATGAAGAGGAAGGGGCAGGGTGTAGGGTGCAGAACCCCAGCCAATGATGAGGAAGGGGCAGGGTGTAGGGTGCAGAACCCAACCAATGAAGAGGAAGGGGCAGGGTGTAGGGTGCAGAACCCCAGCCAATGAAGAGGAAGGGGCAGGGTGTAGGGTGCGGAACACCAGCCAATGAAGAAGAAGGGGTGGGATGTGGGGGGAGAAGCACCCTAATTATTAAAAAAGGGGCATCCTGTTGAGGTTCAGCACCCCACCCATTGCAAAAAACAAAACAAAAAACAAAACATTAAAATAGAGGGATGTTTGAAACAAAGGACATTTCTGCTGACAAAACTGTCCAGAGCTTTATCTCTCACATATAAGATTGTCTCTGGAATTCCAAGAACATTGGCTGCCATTCCATACAGCGACCCAGCACAAGAGATGACCAGGACAGGAGGGGAGCCAATCCGATCCGCCGCTGGATATCCGCTTCCCACCAATCGGCGCGGTGCAATGGATTAGATGGGATCAGCTTCTTCACCTCGCGCTCCATCATGCATAATCAGCCCAAATAATAACAGCGACGCGTTTACAAAGACAAAGAAGTGGAAGTATGAAGGGCGGCATAACTTTGTGAATGTATTTACCGGCGGACCGCGCGCCAAGCCGGGGATTTTTATTGGACGGGAGTAATTAGGGAGATGGCAGAATTATACCGGCAGCTGTTGAAGCTCCAGAATTCTCTCTGGAAAGTGTGAGCCGGAAATAAGTTCTAGGAGAGAAATCCGGCTAATGTGTGATTGTCAGGAGCTCATTGCACATTCCCTCCATACCGCAACAATGTATCCAATATGTACACAATGTATCTATGTGTGTATGAGCAGCATGATACCATAGAGTGCAGGGGAAAAAACTATGTATTGTACAACATATGGAATAGAGTGCAGTGTCAGGACTATGTAATGTACAACATATTGTATAGAGAGCAGGGATCTGGAGTATGCAATGCACACCACAGTGTATAGAGTGCAGGGGTCAGTACTATGTGACAGACAATATAACATACAGTGTGTCATGATGCAGAGTATGTAGTGTAAAACATACTATATAAAGTTCAGGGGTCAGCATATGTGTATAGCATTTCACTCCAAGTCCATGGCTTAAATGGGGGAACAGAGAAAGGGTATTGGGCGCCAGTCACTTTGGGGGTTGGGAGGGATGGGGGTTCCATATATCTTTGCAGATCACTTACAGACTCTCCAGATCAATGTCCAGCTTCACAGTGTCAGACCCTTTAAGCCGACCCGACAACACAGTAAGCACGTTCCCAAATTTCAGTGCGTCCTCCAAGTGAGTCACTGGGCCCTTCTGAGGGACCGGCCTTCTTCCCGGCTCTCTCCAGTGAGGGGCCCCTCCTGGGTCTCCTTCTTGGCACAGCTTCCTCCAGACCAAGCAGGACCACTTCAGGACCACTTCAGCCCCAAACCAGGCTATTGGGCCTAACAGCAGATCTCCATCCAGCAGCTCCTCCCTAGACCTCAGCCCAGGGGAAGAGAGCGAGCACATGGCCTGTCCCAAATATTTATATCCTCCCCCAGCATGCACCAGTGGTGTAAACCTCCTACTGGATTGGCTGAAGAAAACATAAATATTCATAACTGATTCTTGTTTGTGAAATCTCATACTGTGACCATTGACACCGGTGACCTCTACTGGCCACAGTGAGAATTCAGAACCTAAGTTAAAGCGGAGTTCCACCTAAAAATGGAACTTCCGCCTTAAGTGACGGTGACCCCACGACATGCCACATTTTGTGGGGGGGGGGGGGAAGCAGATACCCTCTTTTCAGAGGTATCCAGCTCAGCTCCCATTTCCTCCTGGAGGCTCCGCTGCGCTGGAAGGAAGTTCACCCCTCCCCCCCTCCTTTCCTGCAATCTTCTGAGACACGTCACAGGTCTCAGAAGATTGCCCAGCCAATAACAGCATGCAGTGCGGCTTGCGCATGCGCAGTGCGTGCCGGGCTGTGAAGCCACAGCAGGGCACCTACAGTAGCGATGCCGGTGTTTTGTCAGATTCGGCGACCCATCAGAATTTGTAACGGAAGTGACGTTCCGTCGCCGCCATCTTGCTACACCCCGCACTCCTCCACAGTAAGGATACAGTGGGAAGGGGGAAAGCGGACATCTTGTTACACCCACCAGAGTTTTGCATTTTACACTTATTTTTAACAATAAAGTGAGTTTATATAGTGAAATACAGAACTTAGAACTCCGTCTGACTGGTTGGATGTTGAATTTTAAAAGCAGCGGCGAGCCTGCGGATCTCACAGGTTTGCTAATCTGACAGAAGTTCACAGCTTTTAAAATTAGGCATCAAACCATTCAGACGGAGTTCTAAGTTCTGTATTTCACTATATAAACTCACTTTACTGTTAAAAATAAGTGTAAAATGCAAAACTCTTGTGGGTGTAACAAGATGTCCGCTTTCCCCCTTCTCAGTGTATCCTTACTGTGGAGGAGTGCGGGGTGTAGCAAGATGGCGGCGACGGAACGTCACTTCCGTTACAAATTCTGATGGGTCGCCGAATCTGACAAAACACCGGCATCGCTACTGTAGGTGCCCTGCTGTGGCTTCACAGCCCGGCACGCACTGCGCATGCGCAAGCCGCACTGCATGCTGTTACACATTCTGACGGGTCGCCGAATCTGATGAAACACCGGCGCCGCAGTGAGGAGGAGGAGAGGAGCGGGGCTTCGTTCGCCCGCATCGCTGGACCGCGGGACAGGTGAGTGTCCGATTATTACTTTTTAATGGGTGGAGCTCCGCTTTAAAGCGCTTGTAAAGGCAGAAGGTGCGTTCTGTGCATTGAGATGAAAAGCCTTGTGTGTGTGTAGGAACCCCCCTAATACTTGCCTGAGGTCCCCAGTTCCAGCGATAATGTAGGAGTGTCTCAGCTGCCTGGGACTCCCCTCCTCATTGGCTGACACAGCAGTGCGGTGCCATTGGCTCCCGCTGCTGTCAATCAAGGTCAGTCAGCCAATGAGGAGAGAAAGGGGCGGGGCCGGGCCGCAGCTCCATGTCTGAATGGACACAGGGAGCTACGGCTCGGGTGCCCCCCATAGCAAGCTGCTTGCTGTGGGGGGCACTCAATAGGAGGGAGGAGCCAGGTGTGCCAAAGAGGGACCCGAGAAGAGGAGGATCCGGGCTGCATTGTGCAAAACTATTACACAGAGCAGGTAAGTATAACATGTTTGTTATTTTTAACTAAAAAAAAAAAAAAAACAGACTTTACAATCACTTTAACCCCTTTAATATCGAGCACTTACACCCCCCTTCCTGCCCAGGCCATTTTTCAGCTTTCAGCGCTGTCACCCTTTGAATGACAATTGCGCGGTCATACAACACTGTAACCAATTGAAATTTTTATCATTTTCTTCACACAAATAGAGCTTTCTTTTGGTGGTGTTTAATCATTCCTGGGTTTTTTACTTTTTCCTAAAAAAAAAAAAGACCAAAAATTTTGAAAAAAAATATGTTTTTCTTAGTTTCTGTCAGTAAATTTTGTAAACAAGTAATTTTTTTCCTTCACTGATGGGCACTGATGAGGTGGCACTGATGGGCACTGATGAGGTGGCACTGATGGTCACTGATTAGGTGGCACTGATGGGCACTGATTAGGTGGCACTGATGGGCACTGATGAGGTGGCACTGATGGGCACTGATTAGGTGGCACTGATGGGCACTGATTAGGTGGCATTTATGGGCACTGTTTAGCTGGCACTGATGAGGAAACACGAATATGCTGCACTTATGGGCACTGATAGGCGGCACTGGTGGGTACAGATAGGCGGCACGGATAGGCGGAACTGATGGGCGTGCCCTGATTACATCCCTAGATGTCCTCTGTGATTGGACACTGCTGATCACATGGTTAAAGAGCCGTGGCTCTTTACACAGATCGGGGTCGCGCCGTGTCCTAGCAACATGGTGCGGCTGCAAGATCGCCGCGCTGCTCACCCCCTGGGGCATGCGAGAGGGCGGTCGTTCTGGGAGGCAGTCATATGACGTCCACCCAGAATGAGAGCCGCACCGCCCAGCCATGATTTGACGGTGGGCGGGCGGCAAGTGGTTAAGCTTAGGAAAAAAAAACTGGTGAAAAAAGATACAATCAGTCTGAGATAACTACATGCCGGCCAAAAACTGAACGGACATAGTATCCTGTGTTTAGGACAAGGAGACATGAAAAATATGTGTTTAGAGAGTGCAGCAGTTGTATGCCGTTCACAATACTAAAGGTTATAGATTTTACATCTGTGTAAGAGCTATATATAAAAAAAAAAGCAAATATGTTGCTAATTAGCCGCTGGATTGCTTTTACAAGCAGCAGGAGGGGGTGCCCCCCCCACCCACCAGCACCTCCCATGCGATCAGGGAGCCGAGTATCCGATCTGGCGGTGCTGCCGGGTTATCATAGAGCTGGCTGAGGACTGGTCATTTCTATGGTGGAAACGACATCACGACGTCACTTCCGGTTTGGGCGGATGTAACACCGCCTTTTCCTTTTTGGAAAGCATAAGCTTAATTTTTTTTTTTTTTTTTTTTTGATCTCATGCTTTCCAGAGTAGAGGAGAGGTCTGAGGTCTTATAGACCATAAAGAGGACCTGTCATCCCTTATTTCTATTACACAAAAAGTTTACATTTCATGTGATAGGAGTGCTAAAAAAAATAAATAAATAAATAAATAAAAGGGACAGTGTAAAAATAAAGAAAGTAATAAAAAAAAAAGATATATATATATATAATTATTATTATTATTATTTTTTTTTTAAAGCGCCCCCGTGCTCACGCACATAAGCGCACTCATATACAGCGTTACACACATGTGAGGTATCGCCGCGATCGATAGAGCCAGAGCAATAATTCTAGCACAAGGCCTCCTCTGTAACTCTAAACTGGTAACCTGCAAAAAAAATTCATAGCGTCACCTATGGGGATTTTTAAAGGGGTTGTAAATCCTACAGGTTTACATCCTTCTGTGTGCAGCCGCCCCCCCCCCCCACCCCCATAACACTTATCTGAGCGCCCTCTCTGTCCAGCAATGTCCGCAAGTCCCTCGGCCATCTGAGGTTCTCCTTCCTGATTGGCAGAGACACAGCAGGGGTGCCATTGGCTCACGCTGCTGTCAATCAAGGTCAGCTAACCAATCAGGGGAGAGAGGGGGTCAGGGCTGGGCCGCGGCTCTGTGTCTGAATGGAGCCGTGACTCGGCTCGGGTGCCCCTCCATAGCAAGCTGCTTGCTTTGGGGGCACTGAACAGGAGGAAGGGGCCAGAAGCACAGAAGAGGGACCCGAGAAGAGGAGAATCCGGGCTGTTCTGTGCAAATCCACTGCAACAGGGGAGGTAAGATTAACTTTTTTTTATTTTAATGGAAAAAAAAACAAGACTTTACAATCACTTTAAGGTGAAAAACCTCCTGTGATGCAGCACCCCCCCTCCCAGGGACCCCCCTCTTTACTCACCTGAACCCGATAGTTCCAGCGACAGGGACAAGCACACCAGCTCCATCCGGTGTCTCGGCTCCTGATTGGATAGATTGATAGCAGCGCGGCCATTGGCTCAAATCCGGTGATGCGGGAGCCGGGGGTGGGGCCAAGTCCTGCTGTCTGTGTCAATGGATGCAGCAGCAGGACACGGGAGCGCGTCCCCACAGAGCGGCTCTCCGTGGGGGCCCTCGGGAAGAGGAGGAGCGCCACCGAGGGACCCCAGAAGAGGAGGATCGGGGCCACTCTGTGCAAAACCAACTGCACAGAGGAGGTAAGTATAACATGTTTTTTTTAAAAAAAATAATTTTTACATATCCTTTAAGTATTGTCCTTTGTCACTGTTGCGTGGGCGTGCACAATTCAAAAGGTATCTATTTACTCGCTGTAACATTATCTTTTCCATGATACCAAAAAATTTAGTTATGTATTGTGCTTTTTTGCATTAAAATTCCTTAAATTGTATTTTTTTTTTCAACATAAATTGCGTTTGAAAAACCGCAGAGAAAATACCACGTGACAAAAAAAATTCCAACGACTGCCGATTATTTCTCTAGGGCCTCTGCCTTCAAAAATGGGGAATGTTTGGGGGGGTTATAAGAAATTTTCTATCAAAAAATACTGATTGTTACATGTAAAGAAAAAGTGGCAGAAAAGGCCAGGGGGGGGCAGGGGGGGGTGTCAAGTGGGGCGGAGCTATAAAAAAAACAACGTATCCTTTTGGATTCTATTTCTTTATATTAATGGATAATTGTTTGCACAATATGTGTTACTTTGTTTTGCTTTTGTAATGGCTACATTTTCAGAGAGTAAATCAGAACAAGTGCTGATGTTACTTGTTTGTTATAAAAAATATATTAAAAATGATATATCTATTAAAACAAGCAAATATGTTGTGAAAGTTACTTTTTCATGGCTAAGAAACACTCTTTATATAAAACGATTTTTTTTATTAGGGATGGGTGGGGCTTTGCAAGAGTGGGTGGGATTAAGTAGCACATCAGGGCGGAGCCTCGGTGGACAAAAACACTTCCCGAGCTCCAGGCACACGACACGTAGAATGAACTCATCCTTTATGAAGCCAATTCTGATGATTATTAGCGACCAGCGAGACCCTGACCCGCCTCTGATGAAGATCAGGAAGATATAGCTGCATTCATTTCATCTGCATCACGCTGTGTAAATTCTCATATATCTAAATTTATATATATATCTCCAATGTCAGGGCGCGGGTTCCAATTAAGCCTGCTGGGGTCAGAGAAGGTGGTGTGTAATAAAATGGATATTAAACTCAGATATCTATGTTAAGCAGGGCCTCAACCCCCATAAAATTGATTGAAATGACTCCCGTAAAACGGTTTTGTAAGAATTTGCTGTGGGGACTCATTAAATCACAGAGGTTGCTATATGGTTGTATGTCATGACATAATGGGGAGCTCTCCATGTATATATTAAACACAGCAAGGATATATAGCTGGAAGATTATATTATGGGTTGTTTAACTACTTCAGGTCCTGCAGGTTTATTATTAGCCATTGGTGTGGATTTACCATAATGGGCACAGCGGGTGTACAGACTCCAGAACTCAGCACAGGGATGGTGGAAACCCCTCATAATGGGCACAGCGGGTGTACAGACCCGGGAACTCAGCACAGGGATGGTAGGAACCCCTCATAATGGGCACAGCGGGTGTACAGACCCAGGAACTCAGCACAGGGATGGTAGGAACCCCTCATAATGGGCACAGCGGGTGTACAGACCCGGGAACTCAGCACAGGGATGGTGGGAACCCCTCATCACGGGCACAGCGGGTGTACAGACCCGGGAACTCAGCACAGGGATGGTGAGAACCCCTCATTTTGTGGGGTACCTTTGGGCATCCCTGGTGAGCCTCCTTTGAAGGTTGTGGCCTATGCTGATGATGTTTCTGTTTTTATCTCTGGGACTGGGGAGGCGCGGGAGGTGGTCTCAGTGATAGGGCAGTATGCAGAGGCATCAGGTTCAAAGGTCAACCAGGACAAGTGTGAAGCTTTCTGGATGGGTGTGGAAGGGGAGATCTTTGTTCTCCCGGATGACTTCCCGGAGCCCCAACAAAAAATTCGAGTTCTAGGCATTGAATTCGGCCCAGGTGACTATGGTCATGCAAATTGGGTGAACAGGCTGGAGAATGCCGATGCCAAGGTGGCAAGCTGGAAAGGTTGGCAGCTTTCCTTGAGGGAAAAGGTTGATCTGATCAAGACTTACCTGATTCCGATTTTTCTGTATGTCAGTTTTGTTTGCGTTTTGCCAGTTTCTCTCTATACCAGGATCTATAGTTGTTTCTTCCAGCTGTTATGGGGGAACAGAAACCTTGTCAAAAGGAATGTGACTTACCTTCCTAGGCGGGAGGGTGGTCTAGGGATGGTCAACCCTGTAGTCTTTTTCTCTCTGATGTTTGTGAAGTACAATCTTGGTAACATGTTGGCAGAGAGACCGCCTGGGTGGGTTGGTATTTTCCAGTCCTGGTTTAGGCCCTTTCTGCGAGACTGGGAAAATGGTGGGCCAGTGAAGAGCCTGAGGGTCAAGCATGAACAGCTCCCGGCTTATGTTGCCCCGTGTTTGAAAATGCTTCGGCAGTGGCAAGTAACAGCAGGAGAAGTCAAATCTCTTCCAAGGAAACTTCTTGAGAAGCGGATCATGAGCTCTGCTTTTTGCGAGCCACTGGTCTTGAGGGATTGCCCAAGCCTGGTTTTGGGGGTGGGTTTGCGATTGATTAATTTGGAGAGAATCCCAATGAAGTTTAGGGATCAGGCTTGGCTTGCCTTTCATGGAAAACTATATGTGAAGGGCAACTTGAAGTTTCTTTCCATGAGTGATCGGGGCTGCCCGAGAGTGGAGTGTGGAGGAGTGGTGGAGTCCATGGATCACTTTTTACTTCAATGCCCTTTTAATATAGAGGTGTAAAAGAGGGTTGGGAGGGCTCTGAGTATACCCTTCCTCCCCCATATGAGTTATGCAGAGTGGGTGTATGGGGCATTCCAGACTCGTAGGGATTATGATTTGGAAACACTTTTTTTAGTTGGTCTAGTAGTCCGTTATTTCACGTGGAGTGCACGGTGTCAGGTATCCTTACGGGGTAAAATCCTCCCTGTGGAAGTGGTGGTGCAGGACATTCTGGGTGAGGCTGGGAAGATTCGGGGTCTTGAGAAAGGCAGGTGGCAGCAGGAGGCCTGGATAAGGGCGTGGAGGAATATCAGGGCTCTGTAGCTGCTGCCTGTTGATCTCGGGGTGTGCGGCTTTTCTTTCTATTCTTGATTCACTCCCCTAGATTTTCAAGATGAAATATATTTTTGATAAAAGGCTACATGCATGGTGACGGTGATGTTCCTTAGTCTGGCTCTCCCATAGGGATTGTGTTGTGCGCAATTTGTTTTGTACCATTTATAATGTTCTTGTTTTGTATTATCAAATTCAATTATTTTGTAAATATGTTTTATTTATTTATTATGGTTTTATTGTATATAAGTTGTTGTTTGTAAGATTTTTCAATAAACAAAATTAACCCCTCATAATGGGCACAGCGGGTGTACAGACCCAGGAACTCAGCACAGGGATGGTGGGAACCCCTCATAATGGGCACAGCAGGTGTACAGACCCAGGAACTCAGCACAGGGATGGAGGGAACCCCTCATAATGGGCACAGCGGGTGTACAGACCCGGGAACTCAGCACAGGGATGATGGGAACCCCTCATAATGGGCACAGCGGGTGTACAGACCCAGGAACTCAGCACAGGGATGGAGGGAACCCCTCATAATGGGCACAGTGGGTGTACAGACCTGGGAACTCAGCACAGGGATGGTGGGAACCCCTCATAATGGGCACAGCGGGTGTACAGACCCAGGAACTCAACACAGGGATGGTGGGAACCTCTCATAATGGGCACAGCGGGTGTACAGACCCGGGAACTCAGCACCGGGATGGTGGGAACCTCTCATAATGGGCACAGCGGGTGTACAGACCTGGGAACTCAGCACAGGGATGGTGAGAACCCCTCATAATGGGCACAGCGGGTGTACAGACCCGGGAACTCAGCACAGGGATGGAGGGAACCCCTCATAATGGGCACAGCGGGTGTACAGACCCGGGAACTCAGCACAGGGATGGTGGGAACCCCTCATAATGGGCACAGCAACTGTACAGATCCGGGAATTCAGCCAACATCTGACTTTCCATTATGCTGTCTGTTTGGCCACAGCTGTGAAAATCAACTTGTAGGCCGTTCTTCTTAAAGTCCATGATGCTTTTAGGGACATTAGCGATAGTTTTCCAGTAGGACCACAAGTTATATATATATATGGGATCAATGTAACATTGATTGAGGGCATCATCCCAGTTAATACCAATCCAACTACCATTCGATGTAAATATGCCCTCCTAGGGATACACTGAGGTTCATAGGGACTTTTCTGGTAGGATCACTGGAAGGACCTTGGTGTCCAAGGTCATGCACTCTCAGGCTGGGCCTGTACCAGACACCGCAATAAACAAGGCTTAAAAGACCCTTCAACACCCTTCAAAACCTGAGACTGAAGCACCCATTGAAAGATATGGGTTTATCGAAACGAGGCGAGGCAGGAGAATAAAATGTAAATATAGGTATAAATACAATATAAAGTATATATAAATGTAAAGTCCCACCTTCCTTCACCGGGTCTTTGTTGGCCATGATGGATTCACAAGTCTGATTTGCATTACAAAAACTCCACATTTTCTACTTCCGCCTTGCTGCTGTAGTTTGTACAATGTTGCACACTTTACATCAGGTGGGCAGAAGTCCGGCTGGAATTTGTCATCTATTTTTAAACAAATGATGAATGGTATATACAGGAATGTGACCGAAGACTCCCCCAACGGCACTTCATAAGCGGCATCCACCTATGCTGCACCCCGACCGCTACACCTGCAGCCTTGTTGTGTGTATAGGGAGCGCGTCAAAGATGAATGGATTTGGGGAACGGATGAAGTTTCCTGGAGACAGTGAAATATCTGAGAGGAGTTGGGCATTATTTCCCAGCTTACAGCCCATCAACACCTGAACATGGACCACATCAAAGCTGGTCAACCCACCTGCAATCCCTGGAGAAACGGAGACAAATTGATAGAAATAATAGCTGTTCTAGTGATACACAACCCAGAGATGACCCTTTGCTACAAAAGATTTGTCATAAAACTCATAATTTCGCCTCTGTGTGAATTTTTTTTCTCGTTGTTTATATTGCTCCGTGCCCGTGGAGGATCCATGAGATGGATTTGGTGGTACGAGGAGACCCAGAGGACCATCATTCTCTTCTGTAACCTGCTTTTCTGGATTCATGAGAAATACGGGCCGGGGGGGGGGCATAAAATCCTAAAACTATGGGAATATATTGTGACCATTTCTGGAAATTCCAGTAACAGCATTCTCTACTGAAAGTGAGCAAATTCTTGAAATTAAGGTGAACCCATTTATAATGTGGCCCCCAGATCCACAGAACTTTCCAGGGGCCCGGTCACATTATTTCCACTGGTCATCGGTCTCTAGTGAATGGATAGGCTGCATTCTCTGTGATGTCACCGCTCTCTAGTGATTGGATAGGCTGCATTCTCAGTGATGTCACCGCTCTCTAGTGAAAGGATAGGCTGCATTCTCAGTGATGTCACCTCTCTCTAGTGAATGGATAGGCTGCATTCTCAGTGATGTCACCGCTCTCTAGTGACTGGATAGGCTGCATTCTCAGTGATGTCACCGCTCTCTAGTGACTGGATAGGCTGCATTCTCAGTGATGTCACCGCTCTCTAGTGACTGGATAGGCTGCATTCTCAGTGATGTCACTGCTCTCTAGTGAGTGGATAGGCTGCATTCTCAGTGATGTCATCGCTCTCTAGTGATTGGATAGGCTGCATTCTCAGTGATGTCACTGCTCTCTAGTGATTGGATAGGCTGCATTCTCAGTGATGTCACCGCTCTCTAGTGATTGGATAGGCTGCATTCTCAGTGATGTCATCGCTCTCTAGTGAGTGGATAGGCTGCATTCTCAGTGATGTCACCGCTCTCTAGTGATTGGATAGGCTGCATTCTCAGTGATGTCATCGCTCTCTAGTGATTGGATAGGCTGCATTCTCAGTGATGTCACCGCTCTCTAGTGATTGGGTAGGCTGCATTCTCTGTGATGTCATCGCTCTCTAGTGAGTGGATAGGCTGCATTCTCAGTGATGTCAGCGCTCTCTAGTGATTGGATAGGCTGCATTCTCAGTGATGTCATCGCTCTCTAGTGATTGGATAGGCTGCATTCTCAGTGATGTCACCGCTCTCTAGTGATTGGATAGGCTGTATTCTCAGTGATGTCACCACTCTCTATTGATTGGATAGGCTGCATTCTGTGATGTCATCGCTTATTCTCTGTGGGGTATATGTGTGCTACGCTATCAGTAATATTGCACAAATATAGATATACAGTATATATATATATGACATACAGTACCTGTTACCAATGTTCTCATTGCTGATGTTGGTGGAGAATGATCTAATTCTCCGGGAAGATCCCTAATGTTAATAATGAGTGCGGTGCTCATTATACGCGGATCAGCGTACAGAACACAAGCCGCACATTCCACTGTCAATTCACAACATACAGAGCAGTGACAAGGGATGAATTACAAAGGAACTTCACATTACCATATCACCATCCTATATCTCAATGTCGGGTTCAGCAAACAATCCGCGTCATCATCTGCGGAGGGAGCTTGTCAGTGTAATTGTCACTGGAAATCAGAAAAAACAAAACACATTGATACTCCATATCCGAGACCTGTATGAGCGCTAATTTATTTTTCTATTTTTTTTATTTGGCTGGGCGCTCATCTCTCCTCGCCTTGTCATAAAGAAAATTAATAGCCGCTGACATTTTTCATCTATAAGCTCCTCGTCTCCCCGCATTGTGCGGATTCTCCTCCTCTATATGATTAAGACACAAAACAGTTACAGGACAAGTTTCATCCTCGATGTATATTAAACTCGTATCATCCCGTATACAGCAATTATTTCTGAAGGTTGTGCTTAATGCAAATCAATCATATAGACAAGCTCAGGGGTTGCTATCTGCAAGTTTTTCTAGACATAAAGATCAGGCAGAGTTCAGGAGGCAGAGATGAGACCCAACTACATTCATAAAACAGATTCAATGGAGGCCCCGTCTATGAAATACTTCCCATCTTCTGCCCCCCCCCCTTGCCAGTCCTAATGAGTGCCCATGTAGATACATTTTATACACTCACATACCCAAAGCGATCCATCGAGGAGGATCGAACGTCTGCTGCAAGCTGCCTGTTGTGGGGAACAACCTAGACCTACAGTGCCTTGAAAAAGTATTCACACCCCTTGACATTTCCCACATTTTCTCATGTAACAACCAAAAACCTAAATGTATTTTATTGGGATTTTCTGTGATAGACCAACACAAAGTGTCACATAATTAAGAATTGGAAGGAAAATGATAAATGATACAAATAAATATGTGAAAAGTGTGGGGGGGGGGGGGGCATTTGTATGGCGCCCCCCGGAGTCAATACTTTGTAGAACCCCCTTTCTCTACAAGTCTTTTTGGGGATGTCTCTACCAGCTTTGCACATCTAGAGAGGACATTTCTGCCCATTCTTCTTTGTAAAATATCTCAAGCTCTGTCAGATTGGATGGAGAGCGTCTGTGAACAGCAATTTTCAAGTCTTGCCACAGATTCTCAATGTGATTTAGGTCTGGACTGTGACTGGGCCATTCTAACACATGAATATGCTTTGATCTAAACCATTCCATTGTAGCTCTGGCTGGATGTTTCGGGTCGTTGTCCTGCTGGAAGGTGAACCTCCCCCCCAGTCTCAAGTCTTTTGTAGACTCTAACAGGTTTTCTTCTAAGATTGTCCTGTATTTGTCTCCATCCATCTTCCCATCAACTCTGACCAGCTTCCCTGTCCCTGCTGAAGAAAAGCATCCCCACCACATGATGCTGCCACCACCATGTTTCACGGTGGGGATGCTGTGAAGTATAAAGCAGGGTTAGGTTATAAAAAAATCTCCCAAGCTTTGAACATCTCACGGAGCTCTGTTCAATCCATCATCGGAAAATGGAAAGAGTATGGCACAACTGCAAACCTACCAAGACACGGCCGTCCACCTAAACTGACCGGCCGGGCAAGGAGAGCATTCATCAGAGAAGAGCCAAGAGGTCCATGGTAACTCTGGAGGAGCTGCAGAGATCCACAGCTCAGGTGGGAGAATCTGTCCACAGGACAACTATTAGTCGTGTTCTCCACAAATCTGCCCTTTATGGAAGAGTGACAAGAAGAAAGACATTGGTGAAAGAAAGTCATAAGAAGTCCTGTTTGTAGTTTGTGAGAAGCCATGTGGAGGACACAGCAAACATGTGGAAGAAGGTGATCTGGTCAGAGGAGACCAAAATTCAACTTTATGGCCTAAAAGTAAAACGCTATGTGTGGGGAAACTAACACTGCACATCACCCTGAACACACCATCCCCACCGTAAAACATGGTGGTGGCAGCATCATGTGGTGGGGATGGTTTTCTTCAGCAGGGACAGGGAAGCTGGTCAGAGTTGATGGGAAGATGGATGGAGCCAAATACAGGGAAATCATAGAAGAAAACCTGTTATGCCGCATACACACGATCGGACGTTGATCGGACATTCTGACAACAAAATCCATGGATTTTTTTTTGACGGATGTTGGCTCAAGCTTGTCTTGCATACACACGGTGGCACAAAGTTGTCGGAAAATCCGATCGTTCCGAGCACGGTGACGTAAAACACGTACGTCAGGACTATAAACGGTGCAATAGCCAATAGCTTTCTTCTCTTAATTTATTCTGAGCATGCGTGGCACTTTGTCCGTCGGATTTGTGTACACACGATCGGAATTTAAAGGATCGGATTTTGTTGTCGGAAAATTTTATAGCCTGCTCTCAAACTTTGTGTGTCGGAAATTCCAATGGAAAAAGTCCGATGGAGCCCACACACGGTCGGAATTTCCAACAACAAGCTCCGATCACATATTTTCGGTCGGAAATTCTGACCGTGTGTACAGGGCATTAGAGTCTGCAAAAGACATGAGACTGGGGCGGAGGTTCACCTTCCAGCAGGACAACGACCCGAAACATCCAGCCAGAGCTACAATGGAATGGTTGAGATCAAAGCATATTCATGTGTTAGAATGGCCCAGTCACAGTCCAGACCTAAATCACATTGAGAATCTGTGGCAAGACTTGAAAATTGCTGTTCACAGACGCTCTCCATCCAATCTGACAGAGCTTGAGATATTTTACAAAGAAGAATGGGCAAAAATGTCCTCTCTAGATGTGCAAAGCTGGTAGAGACATCCCCAAAAAGACTTGTAGAGAAAGGGGGTTCTACAAAGTATTGACTCCGGGGGGCGCCATACAAATGCCCCTCCCCCCCACACTTTTCACATATTTATTTGTATCATTTATCATTTTCCTTCCACTTCACAATTATGTGCCACCTTGTGTTGGTCTATCACATAAAATCCCAATAAAATACATTTACGTTTTTGGTTGTAACAACATGTGGAAAATGTCAAGGGGTATGAATACTTTTTCAAGGCACTGTATGTACACATGATCCGGAAGTGACTGCTGATGACGTCTTTCCAAAACAAAGTGAAGCCAACGCTAAATAAAAAGCCTCTCAAAAGCTGCAGGTGCCCTTAGCGAGCGTTGTCATAGACTTCTATGGAGGCTTTGGAGACACTTTGAAGCACCAAGAAAGTGAGGCCCGGAACGGAAAAGACAGAGGAAACAAGTAGCGGAGGGCCGGGCATGACAAGGTGAAAAGGGAGAGTCAATAAAGGGTTAATTTGGGAAAGGTTTGAAGGGGAGGATTCAGGAGGAGAAGTGCTGGAGGGGAGGAGGAGCTGTAGAGGGGACTTCCGGGAACAGTTGGTGAGGGAGACAGAAGGAAGCAGTTTTCCCACCCACCCTCCCTATTGTTTTGTCTTTGAAGTGGTGGGGGACTCATACGTGGTATGGGCCCCTCTGGGGTATTCCACTGGAACGGTGTCTGCTGGAATACGGTAATGGTTACACTGCGGAAAAGGGGTTGTCTCCGAGCTGATGATACGGCTGGAGGCCTGGTATGGTAAAGGGTAACGCAGTGTAGTGGTGGAAAATGTTAAGTTCGGGGTGCCGTCAAAGACCAACAGGCTGTGTGTTTAAAAGTTGTCGTTACAAAGGTTATTTGGAAATAATTAAATAATTAAATATTTTGGTTAATAAAAGGGCTGCTATGGCCAGTTATACTCCAAGCTCTTGTCTGGTCTCATCATTGGACGGTGGTACGGGAATGGGAGTGTGGGGAGTTTGTGGGGTTTTAAGGGTGGTAAGAAAAGTTGGGGATATCTTGACTACTATCTTGACTACACTGGCCAAGTGACCTGGAGGATCATTTTTGAAGAGAAGCCAACACAACCTGTGACCAGGACTGTAAGGCCATCAAATTTTTTAATGAGAAGAGCTTTCATCGGCATTCAAAACACTTTAAAAAAGAGAGTGTCCAATGCCACATTTTGAAGCAGGTGTAAATGAGCCCAAATAATGATAAGGAGGGGCCACTTTCTGACATAGAAATAGGCCCAGGTTAGGTGAAAAGAAGCCTTCCTAACGCTCAGGAGCCACTTAAAGCCAAACGCATCCTTAAAAACCACCCAAAACCCCCTTTTTACGTTTAACTTCCCCATTGATTGCAACACGTTATTTCAGGGAAATGAGAGCTCTTCTTATTGGCTGTGTTTGACCCCCATCTTGTCCTCCACTCAGCTCTGCATGACCACTTTGCCCCCCCACACTGCTCCTTTGTTAGTGACATACACCATACTCCTAACCGATACGTTGGAACATAAAGAAGGCCCAGGGGCTCCCGAGCATTGAGGCCTCCGAAGGAGAAATTTCCTACAGAAGAGGCCACTAAGTCTGAACGTTGGCATTGAAAAATGACTCTAGGCGTCAACTCTTGAATTCCAAATTCATTTAGCGAGCACAATCGAGTACGGAGCCGTGTTCACGGGGAGTTAATTGACAGCTTACACTGTTAGCTGTGACACGGCAGGCTGGTGGTTTTTTGCTGTAATGAGATCCGTTAAGCGGTAACCAACTCTCCGGTAGGGGAATCATTTAAACGCTCAGCAAATTGTTTTTGAATAAGCCTTGCTGGTTCTGGGTCAGCGAAGCCCTGAATACAAAGGAATGACTGCCAGGCAATTAGCATTTTCACAAGGAGAGGTCGTAACCCCCCCCCCCCCCCCCACTTAGTGTTCTTCTAGATGTTGTTCTAGGCTTTTTTTTCTAGACAATAGCAGAATAAGGCAACCAATGAATTCAGATAATGAGGTTTGTAGTTCAGGACCAAGCAATGTGGTTTGGGTAAGCTGCAGGGTTTTTTTTTTTAGGGTTGGGGCTCTGTTGGAATGAAATGACCATGGCTGCGGCTTTATCATCCACCTTGGGAGGTTGGTCTGTATGCGTGGGCTGGTACTTGCACTGGTTGTCCCCTAGTGCTGCCGGTAATGAGACGTTTTTTCCTGCAGGGGTGAGCTAGGGGCAATGCTATCAGTGTCAGATTTATAAGAGGGCAAGGAGGGCAATTGCCCTGGGCCCCCCTGCCGGGGGGGGGGGGATTCCTTTATAAAATACAAATTTAATAATTATAAAATTAGTTTTATTATTTAACAAAATGAACAATGTGTGAGTGAGTGTCAGGATACAGTTAAGTCTGACTTCAAAAGGTAAAAAAAAGGAATGAGGGTTTCTGGCAGATGTTTTATATCGCAACTTCTCATATTATTTTACTATTTGAGATGTTTGTTTTAATATAACTGTGTCACGGAGTTCATTTATTTATTGTCCTATTTATGGCAGACAAGTGGGCGGGGACAAGGAAAGAGTTTGAAAAATGTTGGCAAGTGCCAAGCAACAGCCCCGACCCCCATCACAGGGGAGTGAAGTTAATGACCGGCATTGATTTATCGCAGTGAGAGAAGCTCGTTCCCCCCGCTTGACCCTGATTCCATTCCTACAGGGACCGGGGGGGTTGGGTGCCTTCAGGGGCATCCAGCAAGGGGGCACCCCCCCATCTACTGCCCTTCCCCCCACCCCAATTACCGATCCTTTCCACCACTGACAGACCCTTTCCCACAACACCGCCCACTCACAGAACTTTGCTATCCAACCCCCAACACCCACTCAAAGAATCCCCCTAAACCCCCCAATACCACCCCCTTCCTCCACCGATTCCCAACCCCCCCCACCCAATCTTCATGCTACTGCCAATGTGGAATCCTGTATCCCCACCGTTAATAATGATGACTTGTGACCAGGAGCGGCCGATACATTAGGGGTGCAGGGGCGCCACCCCCCCTGCAGGGCGCCAGACTAATACGCAGTGGTGGCCGATGGTATATTTTTTGGGGGGGTGGCAAGCAATTCACCCGCCACTTCCCCCCCGGTCGGTTGGATTACCCACATCACCCCCCCCCCCCCCCCGAGTGGGACGGTGTCACAAGCCTCGCACGTACCCCATCTATGGTTGCGAGCAGCGCTTCCCCCTCCTCTGCTTCACGGCGGCTTTCCCTGCGTCTCCTCCTACTCAGGGGCCAATAGGATCGCTTCTCCTCTCGGCCAATCGGGTCTCAGGACCAGCTTCCTAAATTGGCTGGGAGAAGAACCAGGAAGACAATAGCGAAAATTAATTTGCTATTGTCACACAACTGGGTGGGCTCAGGGCGCAGTGCTCTGCGCCCCGAGTCCACCCTTTTCGAAGCCAATTAAAAGCCTCGGGCTCTAATCATGTGCTTCTAAAAATAAAAACCCCATTGGAATCCATGTGTCCGGTGCCCTGCATGTAAATTAGGGGCCGGACACATGGATTAGGGGGTGGTGCCCCTGCGCCTCATATGTATGAGGTTTTTTTTTTAAACCACATGATTAGAGCCAGAGGCTCTAAATGGCTTCAAAAAGATTGGGCTTGGGGCGTAGGGCACTGCGCCCCAAACCCACCCACTTAATGTTCTCTATTGTCCTCCGGCTTCTCCTCCCAGCCAATCAAGACAGGAGGCGGATCGGGTTGGCCGGAAGGAGAAGCCGAGGAAGGCATGGAGGGGTGAGTGTGGGGGACCGTCACCATGGAGAGGCTGAGTGCGGGAGAACCTGGGGGGGTTTGTTTGCTGCCCCCCAAAAAAGTTTAGCACCAGCCGCCACTGCTCACGACTGTGTCCCGGCTCGGCTGTCAAGGTGCCCGGCTTGTATTGTGCCTGTGTCCGCACCGACCATTCGGCAAGTAAGGAGTTAACTGAATTCAGTTACCTCTCCAGGTACCATAGTGATCCTTCCTGCCTTTCACATGCCATAGTTATCCTTCCTGCCTTCCATGTGTCACAGTGATCCTTCCTGCCTTCCATGTGTCACAGTGATCCTTCCTGCCTTCCATATACCATAGTGATCCTTCCTGCCTTCCATATGCCACAGTGATCCTTCCTGCCTTCCATATACCACAGTGATCCTTCCTGCCTTCCATATACCATAGTGATCCTTCCTGCCTTCCATGTGCCACAGTGATCCTTCCCGCCTTCCATATACCATAGTGATCCTTCCTGCCTTCCATGTGCCATAGTAAACCTTCCTGCCTTCCATATACCACAGTGATCCTTCCTGCCTTCCATATTTCATAGTGATTCCTCCTGCCTTCCATGTGCCGCAGTGATCCTTCCTGTCTTCTATATTTCATAGTGATCCTTCCTGCCTTCCATGTGCCACAGTGATCCTTCCTGCCTTCCATGTGTCACAGTGATCCTTCCTGCCTTCCATATACCATAGTGATCCTTCCTGCCTTCCATATACCATAGTGATCCTTCCTGCCTTCCATGTGCCACAATGATCCTTCCTGCCTTCCATATACCATAGTGATCCTTCCTGCCTTCCGTGTGCCACAGTGATCCTTCCCACCTCCCATATACCATAGTGATCCTTCCTGCCTTCCATATGCCACAGTGATCCTTCCTGCCTTCCATATACCACAGTGATCCTTCCTGCCTTCCATATACCATAGTGATCCTTCCTGCCTTCCATGTGCCACAGTGATCCTTCCCGCCTTCCATATACCATAGTGATCCTTCCTGCCTTCCATGTGCCATAGTAAACCTTCCTGCCTTCCATATACCACAGTGATCCTTCCTGCCTTCCATATTTCATAGTGATTCCTCCTGCCTTCCATGTGCCGCAGTGATCCTTCCTGTCTTCTATATTTCATAGTGATCCTTCCTGCCTTCCATGTGCCACAGTGATCCTTCCTGCCTTCCATGTGCCACAGTGATCCTTCCTGCCTTCCATATACCACAGTGATCTTTCCTGCCTTCCATATTTCATAGTGATTCTTCCTGCCTTCCATGTGTCACAGTGATCCTTCCTTCCTTCCATGTAGCATAGTGATCCTTCTGTGTGATCCTGCCTTCCTGCCTTCCGTGTACCCATGAACCCAGTGAAAAAGATACCTACGCTCGATGATGCTGGCTCTCTCATCTGGGGAATACTGTATATTGTTATCTCTCTCTCTGTAACCTCCACTCCTTAGGGTAAAATACATTTATGTTATCTTCCCAGTCCTCAGTCTCAGTTCTTCAGAGGGGAAGTCCTTCCCATCAGACCAACCGCTTAAATATCGTTCGATCATCGAGTCGGTGCAGCTCGCTTCATTGCACCTGGCGTCAGATCTTGATGCTCGCAAATTCTTCAAAATGCACAGGATTTTACCCAAAGCTTTCCCATAAACCTCTGAAGCTTTAAGAATTGATCTGGTGTCCATGCTGTCCTTGATTTCCCACATCTGCGGCATAATAATTCAGATCAAATGAAAGGCATGTCTTCTTGATACATCAGTCTTAAAAAGAATTCTAAATTTCAGCTTTTGCATATTTAATGAGGAACTGCAGTCCGCTCACATAATGTGTAATAAAACCATCTTTGCCACTCTGAAGCTTCCCTCAAACCACTTTGCATATTATTTTATATATACTGAGATTCTGTACTTGACAAATATGCTGCAGAGATCTCCCTCCACTGAGTCTGGCTGCAGCCATTTTAACTGTGGGCAGCTGAAGCTGCTGCCTGGATTTACACAGAGGCACAGAGGCACACCTCCAGCTTTGCAGCTCTCATTGGCCCTCTTATGGCTCATACCCCTTCCCTTCCTGGCAAACTCTCAGGAGAGTGAGAGAGAGAGCTGTGTATGATGTCATAAGCCTAGGCCAAGGACCAGACAGGAAACAGGAAGTGGGCTGTATAAGGGATTTACTGGCAGGAAAAAAAATGTTTTACTATCCAAAGATAAAACAACAACAACAAGAGCAGAAGATTTAATAGATGGAAAAATGACTGAAGAGCCACTTTAAGTTTTTGTATTGTAATAATTATTTACTTTTAGATACAATATTATTATTTCTGTAAAATATTGATTTATACGGATATAAGAATTATATATGAATTCTTTATGAATTGTTATTATTTCTTTTTTTTTTTCTTTTTTTTTTTACTGTCAATACATTTGCATATTTGTTTCTTTATTTTATTTGCCATATAATTTCTTTTCTATGTTGAGGAGCCCCCCGAACTGGAAGTGCCCGGGGCCCCGTAATGTCTAAATCCGGCATTGAGTGCCAATCAATGTGAGTCCCAAAGGTCAGGTCTGGGGGTAACCATTAAGGCGCGGAATAGAGATGTAATAAGGAAGAAGCCAAAGGTCGGGGCAGGTGGAGTATAGGAAGGTCAGGACAGGCAATTTATCAAGTCAAGAGTGACACTTCCCTCTGGTCATATCAAGGATAAGAGGCGAGCTGCTGCTGTTGTTGGGAAAAAAAAGGAATGGGTAACCGGGCACTGCCAAGAGGGTCCAATAAAAACAAAAATGCAGCAAGGAGAGGAAATTTTCATGAGGCTTAAAGGGCCACACCGGAAATCTACAAATCCTTTCTATAGGAAAAATAAATAATAATAATAGAACAGTGTGGTCTGGGATGGCTCATTGGTAATATATCAAAAACTGCAGCTTCTAAAATCTCATTGTTTATTACATACATAACCAATTGCCTACCAGGCGCTCCCCCTCCCCCCCCCCCTGCCCAGACCAATGTTCAGCTTTCAGCACTTTCACCCTTTGAACGACAATTACGCGGTCATGTAACACTGTACACACGTGACGTTTTTATCAATTTTCCTCACAAATAGAACTTTCTTTTTGTGGTATTTGATCTCTGGGGTTTTTTTTTGTTAAAAAAATTAAAAGACCGAAAACAAAAACAAAACGGTTTTATATTTTGTAATAAAATTTTGCAAACAGGTAATTTTTCTCCTTCATTGATATATGCTGATGAGGCTACACTGATGGGCACTAATATGCGGCACTGATGGACACTGATAAGGTGGCACTGATGGGCACTGATAGGCAGCGCTGGTGGGCACTGAGAGGTGGCACTGGTGGGCACTGGTAGGTGGCACTGATGGGTGGCGCTGAAGGGCATTGATAGGTGGCACTGAAGGGCACTGATAGCTGGCACTGATGGGTAGCACTGATGGGCACTAATGGGTGGCAGTAATGGGCACTGGTAGGTGACACTGAAAGGCAGCACTGCTAGATGGCACTGATGAGGCACTGATTGGCATCACTGCTGGGTATTGATAGGTGGCACTCTTGGGCATTGATAGGTGGCACTGATTGGTGGCACTGATATTAACTGGTGGACACCGATTGATGGCACTGTGGGCACTGGCAGGTGGCACTGATGGGTGGCACAGATGGGTGGCACTGATGGGTGGCACTGAAGGGCATTGATAGGTGGCACTGAAGGGCACTGATGGGTGGCACTGATAGCTGGCACTGATAGCTGGCACTGATGGGTGGCAGTGATGGGCACTAATGGGTGGCAGTAATGGGCAATGGTAGGTGACACTGATAGTCAGCACTGCTAGATGGCACTGATGAGGCACTGATTGGCATCACTGGTGGGCATTGATAGGTGGCACTGATTGGTGGCACTGATATTAACTGGTGGACACCGATCGATGGCACTGTGGGCACTGGCAGGCGGTACTGGTTGGCACAGATGAGGTGGCTATGCCTCTTCCTCCTCAGGACTGATGTCCCTTCAACAGGCTTTTTTTTCTCCTCATGCTGTCAGCTTGAGGAGGAAAAAAACCTGATTACCGAGCTTCTGTTTACATCATGTGATCAGCTGTCATTGGCTGACAGCTAATCACGTGGTAAGGGGCCGCGATCGATCTGTGGTCACCCGAGTCTCATTGACTCGGTTATCACAGAGCGCGCCGCGCGTGACCCGCAGGGGGCATGCGCGGAGCGAGGAAAGGGGAGGACGTCTGTTAACGACCTTCCGGCAATGTAGGTCCGCGCTGTAGCCATCATTCGGCTGTAGCGCGGACGAGAAGAGGATACGATTAAATTCCTAGTTAATAGGTGTATACAGAGCAGAATACATCATAAAAAGGAAAAATGCATTCCTCCATAAATGAATGTCACATGTTACACAGTCAACGTGTTTCGCGGTCACAAGCCGCTTCTTCAGGACTTATATTTGCATACGACAAGTTTCTTCCAAGTCCTGAAAAAGCGTCTTGTGACCTCAAAACGCGTTGACTGTGTAACATGTGACATTAATTTATTGAAGAAGGCATTTTTTTTCCTTTTTATGACATGTGATGTATTTTGCTCTGTATACCCATTGGCTGGGAATTTTATCTTGTATATGTAATAAACAATGTGATTTTTAGAAGCTGCAGGTTCTGATTTATTACCAATGAGCCACCCTACACCACACTGTTCTATTGGTTTTTTTTCTTGTTTTCTTTTGGGTTGAAGAATCGCGGGTAAAAATCTGGGATCCCTTCCACTAATATATTTACACTCTACTAAATCCTTTAGATGACATGCGTAGTTGGTGCCGTAAACCCCGCAGGTTCTGTTCCGAAAGCCCGAAGCTCCAAAATGCTGGAGGAGAAAAAAAAAATCAATCATTCTCTATGGAGATGTTCACATCCCCACTACAAGTCACCTGAAACGCAGAAAAGTTCTGAAGCGTTTTTTATTGTAGCTCAAATCAGAGATATTGGTGCAATTTTTTAAGCCTTTTTTTATTACGTAGATATGCATTGAAACGCTTGATTCGCACATTTTAGCGCATTTGGTTGCACATTTTTTAGGGATTTCCGCTCAAATGCAATAATTGAATAAAAAAAATAATAATAATTAATAAAAAAAAAATAATAATAATAATAAATGAATAAAATAACCTCTAACCCTAATATTAGCCATAATCCTAATCCTAACCCCAACCGAACCCTAATCTTCCTAGTTCCCGAGGTTGCACGCCTGGAGAAGGGTCTGGTTAGAATGTTAAGGGAAACGCCGCGCCATTTTTACCACCTGTATCACCCTCCTAGATAGGTTGCTGAGTAAATTAAATTTGGGCGCACTCTGTAACCAGAGGAGCTGGGTTGTTCACATCTTTCGCGGTTCCCAGGCTGTGCCGTTGATTGTTTTCCTCTGATTTCGGTTGAGAAACATCCAGAGCTTGAGGGATGAGAGGTTCAAATCCCACAACCGGAATATTTATCACCCTCTGCCCAATCCCTGGCGAGGTGTGCCCAGTAGGTGGGGGGAGAAGGGGTAAATAGGCTGGAGCCTGAACAGACGGGGGTTTGGGGTACTTGGTCTTCCTCCTTGTAATGCTGGACTGGATACTGGACGTGGACGACTCCGCGCTATGGAGGGAGCCCGCAAACAGGATCCCCGTCCCGGGTCTGTGAGTAGAGCCTGATCACTGGGCTGCAGTTGTCCAAGGTCCCCAACTGTGGATGTGTGACTGTTCCAGCTTAGCCGAATTCACCCAAAGTGCCTTGTGGTCATCGGCCGATAGAGATAGACTTCTCCAGTCTACCACATTTGTGCTGAACCCCTCTTTTTGTTCATGGTCTTTAGCTGTTAACTAGTGACTGTACCGGCGCTATAGAGAGAAGTGGCCTCGGTCTAAATTTGCACTCAAGTGTTTTGGAGTATCCCATTCCCCATTGTTCTCATTTTTTGAAGATCCCCCCCAACAACAATAGATCCCTCCCAGCAACAATAGATCTCCCCAGCAACAATAGACTCCCCCAGCAACAATAGATTACCCCCAGCAACAATAGACCCCCAGAAACAATAAGTCCCCCCCTCCCAACAACAATATTTTCCCCCCAACAACAATAGATCCTCTCTAGCAACAATGGATACCCCCAGCAACCACAAATCCTCCCCAGCAACTATAGATCTCCCCAACAATAATATATCTCTCCAGCAACAATAGACCCCCCCAGCAACAATAGATCCTCCCCAGCAACAATAGACCCTCCCAGCAACAATGGCTCTCCCCAGCTACAATGGATCTCCCCAGCTACAATAGACCCCCAAGCAACAATGGATCTCCCCAGCTACAATAGACCCCCAAGCAACAATGGATCTTCCCAGCTACAATAGATCTCCCAGAAACAACATATCCTCCCAAGCAGCTATAGACTCCCCCAGCAACAATAGGTCCACCCCCACAGCAGCCAGCATTAATAAACCTTTCATCAGCCAGCAGCAATAGACCCTCCAAGTCAAAAGTAAATCCCTCACAACAACATAGGGCCCCTCTACAACAGTAGATCCCCCCAGTCAGGCTATGCCCCCAGCAACAATAGACCCCCCAACAACAATAGATTGTCTCTAGCATCAATTAATACCCCCAGCGACCACAGATCCTCCCCAGCAACAATATATTTCTCCAGCTACAATAGACTCCAGCAACAATAGACCCTCCCAACCAAGCAACAATAGATCCTCCCCAGCAACAATGGATCTCCCCAGCTGCAATAGCCCCCCCAAGCAAGAATAGATCTCCCCAGCTACAATAGACTCCCCAGAAACAACAGATCCTCCCAAGCATCCATAGACTCCCGTAGCAACCATAGCCCCCCCCCCCCAACAGTCAGCATCAATAGACCTTTCATCAGCCAAAAATAATAGACCCTTCAACTGAACAGTAGATCCCCCACAACTACATAAGACCCCTCTACAATAGTAAATCCCCCCCAGTCATGCTATGTCCCCAGCAACAATAGATCCTCTAGTAGCCAACATCAACAACCCCTCCAGCACATCCCAACACATACATTCAGTGCTAGAGGTGCCGGGACTGCGTACTGCCGCGTTCCCACTAAATAAGCCCCAAATGTAGAGCTTATTAATCCCACGAATGTACCGCAAACTGTTGATTTTAGCGGGGGGGGGGGGGTTCCCTGATAATTATATGAAGGGTTCCTCTGGGGTGAGAATCTTTAGAAGGTAACTCAACAGTTAAAACACATCACAGTAGAAGAAAGTCTGAATAGCAAATGGTTAAATAAAAAGTTGAGAATTTGAAACAATCTTTTTTTTTTTTTTCTTTCGATCGGAGTTTTCGATTTTGACCCTCAGACACTTTAATTAATTAATACCGGGAAAAAAAAAAAGGCGTCCATCTCTCCGGATCCCGACTGACCCATGGACTGGGAGATGAGAGAGCGGAGGAGAACGGGAGATTAAAGGCAGACACACAGACACAGGCAGAGAGAAATGTATTTTTATGTCAGAAAATTCTCCGATATCCTCCTAAGAGACATCAAAGCGCGCTGATTTGGCCTGGCCTTGTCACACGCGAATCTCTTGATCTGAAAGGAGTTTAGAATTTGCTGTGATGAAGTGTTGGAACATAATGTCTCAGCTTTTGAAAAGAGGAAATGTTTATGGAAGGAAGAGGAGAATTAACGGAGAGGACATTTACTCTCCAGCCGAGGGGCAGGTTCCTCTTCTATTTGAAGGTATGAAGAGCGCCATTATCAGAGCCACGTCTACATTATAATATTAACGAGGGAGCAGCAGAGTGTTGGATCGCGTCAGCCCATTGATCGGTGGAGAAAGTTTTGGAAACCCGAAAGGGAAATTTTAGATGGACGCTCAGGTCTCTGCCTCTAAGCCCGTGGTGGACTCAGACTGTAGGTGCCGATTGGGAGAAAGGAGCTCGTCCCGGGTCTACAGAGGAAGTCCCAATCGCCGCAACACTCCAGGGAAACCCAATGAACGTAAAAATGAAAGCAGCCTCAGCCTAGCTCTGTCCAGGCCACACGTTTCGCCCAACCCTTGGGCTTAGTTATGGAAGGTCCTCCATGAATAAGCCCTGGGGGGGCAGGGTGAAACGTGTGTTGGCGGCATGGCCAGGACAGAGCTAGGATGAGGCTGCTCTCCATCTGTAAATGGAGATGGTTCTCACAACGGTGGCCCCTTGGACATGCGGCTCTACAGAGGAAGTCCCAATCGGCGCAACACTCCAGGGAAACCCGATAAACCTAAAAATGAAAGCAGCCTCAGCCTAGCTCTGTCCAGGCCACACATTTTACCCAGCCCTTGGGCTTAGTTATGGAAGGTCCTCCATGACTAAGCCCTAGGGGGGGGGGTGCAGGGTGAAACCTGTGTTGGCGGCATGGCCAGGACGGAGCTAGGATGAGGCTGCTCTCCATCTGTAAATGGAGTTAGTTGTCACAATGCGGCTCTGCAGAGGAAGTGCCAATCACCGCAACACTCCAGGGAAACCCGATGAACATAAAAATGAAAGCAGCCTCAGCCTAGCTCCGTCCAGGCCACGCATTTCGCCCCAGCCCTTGGGCTTAGTTATGGAAGGTCCTCCATTACTAAGCCCTAGGGGGGGGGGTGCAGGGTGAAACCTGTGTTGGCGGCATGGCCAGGACGGAGCTAGGATGAGGCTGCTCTCCATCTGTAAATGGAGTTAGTTGTCACAATGCGGCTCTGCAGAGGAAGTGCCAATCACCGCAACACTCCAGGGAAACCCGATGAACATAAAAATGAAAGCAGCCTCAGCCTAGCTCCGTCCAGGCCACGCATTTCGCCCCAGCCCTTGGGCTTAGTTATGGAAGGTCCTCCATTACTAAGCCCTGGGGGGGCAGGGTGAAACATGTGTTGGCGGCATGGCCAGGACGGAGCTAGGATGAGGCTGCTCTCCATCTGTAAATGAAGATAGTTGTCACAATGGTGGCCCCTTGGACATGCGGCTCTACAGAGGAAGTCCCAATCGCCGCAACACTCCAGGGAAACCTGATGAATGTAAAAATGAAAGCAGCCTCAGCCTAGCTCTGTCCAGGCCACACGTTTCACCCAGCCCTTGGGCTTAGTTATGGAAGGACCTCCATGAATAAGCCCGGGCGGGGCAGGGTGAAACCTGTGTTGGCGGCATGGCCAGGATGGAGCTAGGATGCGGCTGCTCTCCTTCTGTAAAACAAGTTAGTTGTCACAATGGTGGCCCCTTGGACATCCATTTTGGTGACCAGTTATATTTCAATGTAAAAAAAAAAAAGGTGAGCTCAGGACTAAACAAATATTGTGTATGTAGCCATTACCCCCAAAGGAGCCACTGTTTCTTCAGGTCCCCTGTTTCCAAAAGCACCACGCTTCCTTGACACACCTGGGATGAGGAGGAGATGTTTATTGACATTATATATATATATATATATATATATATATACATATACACACAGTATATACACTCTATATCAGGGATATGCAATTAGCGGACCTCCAGCTGTTGCAAAACTACAAGTCCCATCATGCCTCTGCCTCTGGGTGCCATACTTGTGGCTGTCGGAGTCTTGCTATGCCTCATGGGACTTGTAGTTCTGCAACAGCTGGAGGTCCGCTAATTGCATATCCCTGCACTATATTGTCAAAAGTATTGGGACGCCTGCCTTTACACGTATATGAGCTTTAATGGCATCCCAGTCTTAGTCCGTAGGGTTCAATATTGAGTTGGCTCCACCCTTTGCAACTATAACAGCTTCATCTCTTCTTGGAAGGCCGTCCACAAGGTTTAGGAGGGTGTCTATGGGAATGTTCGACCATTCTTCCAGAAGCGCATTTGTGAGGTCAGGCACTGATTTTGGATGAGAAGGCCTGTCTCACAGTCTCCGCTCTAATTCATCCCAAAGGTGTTCTATGGGGTTGAGGTCAGCACTTTGTGTGGGCCAGTCAAGTTCCTTCACCCCCAAACTCGCTCATCCATGTCTTTATGGACCTTGGACACGCTCCTAAACCTTATGGACGGCCTTCCCAGAAGAGTTGAAGCTGTTATAGCTGCAAAGGGCGGAGCCAACTCAATATTGAACCCTACGGATTAAGACTGGGATGCCATTAAAGTTCATGTGCGTGTTAAGGCAGGCGCCCCAATACTTTTGGTAATATAGTGTAAATATGTTAACACTAACGAGTCACATGACACCGGGGAGGGAAAATGGCTAATTGGGCCCAATTTGGACATTTTCACTTAGGGGTGTACTGACTTTTGTTGCCAGTGGTTTAGACATTAGTGGCTGTGTGTTGAGTTATTTTGAGGGGACGGCAAATTTACACTGTTATACAAGCTGTACACTCACTACTTTACATTGTAGACAAGTGTCATTTCTTCAGTCCAAATACAAAACAACAAAAAAACAAAAATAAAACAAAACAAAAAAACACGGCTCTAGGCAGTAATCTCATAATGCGTCCCACCTGCTGATGGAAACAGGTGCTGACTCTGCATGTAGGAATGAATGAAAGAAAAGACTGGATGGCCGCACTCTGTTGACACCTTTATTGAAGACGGTTTAAAAATTCTTCTGGTACAAAGACCTCAGAGGCTCAGGATCAATGAAAAGCTGACCGGTTTCCCACCACTATGGGGTGCTTAGTCATAGCTGTTGGAAGATGGATATATATATATATATATGGATATGAGATAAAGGTCAATCAAACAGGACATCCTTCTGATAGGCCACCCACGTGGATACGTCAGTTTAAATTCATTTTATTTAATAATAATATTTTGGGATGTCGTGTTTAAGTTAATTGATTAGGATATCCCATGCACCTCAATGACTCCAGGGGTTTCGTATGTGTCCAGGAATTTGAACTGACCTATCCACGTGGGACGTGGGTGGCCTATCAGAAGAATTTCCTGCTTGATCAACCCTTTTCTCATCCCCATATATATATATATGGATGGTCATTCCATCTTCCAACAGCTATGACTAAGCACCCCATAGTGGTGGGAAACCTGTCAGCTTTTCATTGATCCTGAGCCTCTGAGGTCTTCGTACCAGAAGAATTTTTAAACCTTCTTCAATAAAGGTGTCAACAGAGTGCGGCCGTCCAGTCTTTTCTTCGATTCAGTCATTTCTTCAGTGTTGTTTTTCTGAAGCAACTGATTAGAGCCAGAGGCTCTAATAGGCTTCAAAACAGGGTGGACTTGGAGCGCAGAGCATTGCGCTCGGAGTCCACCCAGATGTGTTAGAAAAGCAAATTAATATTTGCTTTTCTAACACTGAATCCCATCTCTACGCCAATCAGAAAGCGCTGGTCTGTTACCCGTTTCCCGATTGGCTGAAAGGTTAGGCGATCCTATTGGACGCTTGGGAGGAGGGGCGGAGACGGGCGGCGGAAGCCGCTGTAATCTCAGGAAGGGAAGAGGGCACAGAAGATGCTGTAAGATGCCTGCCGCAGCCTGTCCCCCTGCCCGATGTAACCCGATGTGCCCGATGAACCCCAATGTGCCCGCCGATTGAGTAAGTGCCAGTGGACCGGCAAACAGCAGGGGGGGGGGGGGTTGTTGGGTGAGGTGCCTTTAGACGCCTTTAGTGGACTTTTATTCACCTGTTTATGAACAATTTTATTGGGGACAATAATAGCCTATCAGTCTGCATTAAACCCTTTTCCTGGTGGCCAGCATGTTGGGGCCCAGACCTAATGTTGGAGCTCTCAAAATAAGGTCCTTCTAATAAGAGTATAGGCACCTGCACTGTCCCAAACAAACAACACTGTTCCTCTTAAAAGGGGTGCAGTAGGTTTTGGCCAGCGGCCTCCTTCCAACCCCTGGGGTGCCAGCTGATTCCCCCTCTGTGGTCCTTTGGCGGCTCAATGAATTCAGCAGCTGTGGTGTTCTTCCCAATGATCAGGCGGCAGCACCAGCCAGCAACAGTGGTGTTCTCATGTACCAGTACGTGTCGGCTATTCCTCCTCTAGGCAACCAAGGATGTCCTATACTTGTAGAAAGTCCTGTAGCACCAAGGGACTTCATCAGCACCCACAAAACTGTGATGACCCAATCCACTGGCAAGAACCCTTTTCAAATTTTGCAATAATAAATCCCCACTACAAATTCAGCAAATGCACACAAAGATAATCTCAGATAAACTCCTAATTTTGCTCATTGAGCTGCTTAGGGGGCATTTGCTTAGATGTTCTTCTGTGTGTTTTTGTCTCGCCAGAGAAGCTCATGTACCAAATTTTAGCATTGAGCCAGGCACCATTTTTATTTTTTTATTTTTTTACACGTGTTTTGCCATGATTCTCCCTTAACAATCGCGGCCAAGTCTCACCATGTTTGGAGCGCTAATTAGAAGGAATGCTCGTCAGGATAAGTCAGGATAACTGAACCACCGCCCAGCCGTCAATCTGCTATAGGCCGGGCGGGAAGTGGTTAATAATAAAAGTAAAAAGAACAAACGTAGTCAAAACATAGCCAAAGTTCAGTAACCGGAACGGATAGTCAGACAAGACAGAAGTCAGAGATCATTGTAATGGAACAGCAAGCAGGATCTGGAGCCAGAAGGGATGTCAGCAAAGCAAGTCTTGAACAGGATCGCAGGAGATCATTTCTGTGATGTTGACCAAGGCAAAGGCAGAGATCCTCTGGACTGGACGGCTTAAGTAGGCAGGACTGACGAGCAGGATATCATCAACAGCTGAGTAACTGTGGAGAGATAGGAGCTGGCAATTAGCCAACAGCTAAGCGGCCAGCTCAGAGAAGGAAGGGCTGAGCCCAGGCCCTGACACCTATTAATGATTAATCTAGCTGCCGGAGTATATACCGTATTATAACACGCACTTTTTTCCCCTTAAATTTGGGGGGAAATCGTGGGTGCGTGTTATATGCCGATTCCCGCTCATTGTGAGGGGAGAGGAGCGAGCGCCGCCGATATACACATAGCCAAGTGTACTCGGCTAGGCTCAGCTCCTCTCGGCTCCACTCGCAGTCACGCCCAGTCCTGCCATTGGACCTGTGTTATGTCCATCATAGAAGCCGAGCCAAGGGGCGGGACTGGGCGGGACTGCGAGAGGAGCCGAGAGGGGCCGAGCCTAGCCGAGTACACAGGACATCCGGCTCTATGTATCTCGGCGGCGCTAATTTTAAACGCGCATGGCTGCAATGAGATCGGGCAAGGCTGGGCAAGGCTGCAATGAGACCGGGCAAGGCTGGGCAAGGCTGCAATGAGACCGGGCAAGGCTGGGCAAGGCTGCAATGAGACTGGGTAAGGCTGGGCAAGGCTGCAATGAGACTGGGCAAGGCTGGGCAAGGCTGCAATGAGACTGGGCAAGGCTGGGCAAGGCTGGAATGAGACTGGGCAAGGCTGCAATAAGACCAGGCAAGGCTGGGCAAGGCTGCAATGAGATCGGCCAAGGCTGCAATGAGACCGGGCAAGGCTGGGCAAGGCTGCAATGAGATCGGGCAAGGCTGGGCAAGGCTGCAATGAGGCTGGGCAAGGCTGCAATGAGACTGGGTAAGGCTGGGCAAGGCTGCAATGAGACTGGGCAAGGCTGGGCAAGGGTGCAATGAGACTGGGTAAGGCTGGGCAAGGCTGCAATGAGACTGGGCAAGGCTGGGCAAGGCTGCAATGAGACTGGGCAAGGCTGGGCAAGGCTGGAATGAGACTGGGCAAGGCTGCAATGAGACCAGGCAAGGCTGGGCAAGGCTGCAATGAGACTGGGCAAGGCTGCAATGAGACTGGGCAAGGCTGCAATGAGACCAGGCAAGGCTGGGCAAGGCTGCAATGAGACTGGGCAAGGCTGGGTAAGGCTGCAATGAGACTGGGCAAGGCTGGGCAAGGCTGCAATGAGACTGGGTAAGGCTGGGCAAGGCTGCAATGAGACTGGGCAAGACTGGGCAAGGCTGCAATGAGACTGGGCAAGGCTGCAGATGGACGCTGATAAGGCTGCATTGATGGGCATTTAAATGTAATTTTTTTTTTCCTTAAACTTCCCTCCTAAAAGTTTTTTTTCCTTAAAATTCCCTCCTAAACTTGGGGTGCGTGTTATACGCCGATAAATACGGTACTTCTTTTTCTAAGTATCCTAACAAGCATATTTTTGTATCTATCTGTATCTGGGTTTGATACACCTGGTTAATCGTTTCTATCACAGTCTGCCAATAGCTACACAATAACATTGATTGGTTGGATGAAGGTGTCGGTACATTCCATGGTGGTTGGATGAAGGTGTCGGTACATTCCATGGTGGTTGGATGAAGGTGTCGGTACATTCCATGGTGGTTGGATGAAGGTGTCGGTACATTCCATGGTGGTTGGATGAAGGTGTCGGTACATTCCATGGTGGTTGGATGAAGGTGTCGGTACATTCCATGGTGGTTGGATGAAGGTGTCGGTACATTCCATGGTGGTTGGATGAAGGTGTCGGTACATTCCATGGTGGTTGGACGAAGGTGTCGGTACATTCCATGGTGGTTGGACGAAGGTGTCGGTACATTCCATGGTGGTTGGATGAAGGTGTCGGTACATTCCATGGTGGTTGGATGAAGGTGTCGGTACATTCCATGGTGATTGGATGAAGGTGTCGGTACATTCCATGGTGGTTGGATGAAGGTGTCGGTACATTCCATGGTGGTTGGATGAAGGTGTCGGTACATTCCATGGTGGTTGGATGAAGGTGTCGGTACATTCCATGGTGGTTGGATGAAGGTGTCGGTACATTCCATGGTGGTTGGATGAAGGTGTCGGTACATTCCATGGTGGTTGGATGAAGGTGTCGGTACATTCCATGGTGGTTGGATGAAGGTGTCGGTACATTCCATGGTCTTTGGATGAAGGTGTTGGTACATTCCATGGTGGTTGGATGAAGGTGTCGGTACATTCCACGGTGATTGGATGAAGGTGTCGGTACATTCCATGGTAGTTGGATGAAGGTGTCGGTACATTCCATGGTGGTTGGATGAAGGTGTCGGTACATTCCTTGGTGATTGGATGAAGGTGTAGGTACATTCCATGGTGATTGGATGAAGGTGTCGGTACATTCCATGGTGATTGGATGAAGGTGTCGGTACATTCCATGGTGGTTGGATGAAGGTGTCGGTACATTCCATGGTGGTTGGATGAAGGTGTCGGTACATTCCATGGTGGTTGGATGAAGGTGTCGGTACATTCCATGGTGGTTGGATGAAGGTGTCGGTACATTCCATGGTGGTTGGATGAAGGTGTCGGTACATTCCATGGTGGTTGGATGAAGGTGTCGGGGCTTCCTGTGTGGATATAAAATGTTGGGGTGTCTTCCTAACACTCATTAGTGACTTGGATACATTATGAGATGTCTTCAACATTACAGAGGTCCGGGTAAATGTGACTAACGACCTCCCTACACCATGATCTGGATAGATGGGAACCTTCGCGGAAATTACCTACTGTCTTATTTCGATAGGTAAATGTGTTAATTGGCCGTGTTTAGTTTTTTTTTCTTTTTCAACAGCTTGTCACCGTCACACAAAATACGGCTTTTTCTGAAGATTGGAAACATTAAAAACGGAAAGAAAAAAAAAAGAGTCTATTTTCAGTTGATATTTTTTCCCCTCTAATTGAATCTGTTGTCTGTTTGTACACAGAATGGAGCACCGCGGCGCGCAAACTAATTACGCCAGTAGAAAACACCTGCCCGCCACCCCCGGGAGATGATTTTTTTTTCCTTCTTGTTATTCTAAAACAGGTGAAAAACTATTTTACATGTTACCAAAAAGTCAGAGAGGCCCCAAGAACTCGTATGGAAATGAAGATAATTTATTACGCAATTCAATGGGGACGACAGCCCTCGGAGAGGGTTGTAGAGTCATTAGTGTAATCATGTGCCACTTAAATATAATTAATTGACTAGAAGCCTGGGGAGGAGGAAGGAGCGGGGGGGAAAGGGAGACAAAAGGGAACCTCTCATATAAAAAAAAAACGATGCCAGGTGCAGAACGCACAGGAACTGCGCAATAATGAGGCAACAAGGGCTGTGGCCGAGGCATTGGGACCATCTGAGGGGTGATCAGGTGCGTTACATGAATGCGCTTTGGTTGGGTCTTCATTGTTGCTGCCCACTCTTCCACTCTTCCATCTCACAAAAGTAAGTACACCCCTCAGTCACATTTGTGTAAATCTTTTCTCCTATCTTTTCATGTGACAACACTGAAGAAATGACACTTGTCTACAATGTAAAGTAGTGAGTGTACAGCTTGTATAACAGTGTCAATTTGCTGTCCCCTCAAAATAACTCAACACACAGCCATTAATGTCTAAACCACTGGCAACAAAAGTCAGTACACCCCTAAGTGAAAATGTCCACATTGGGCCCAAAGTGTCAATATTTTGTGTGGCCACCATTATTTTCCAGCACTGCCTTAACCCTCCTGGGCATGGAGGTCACCAGAACTTCACAGGTTGTCACTGGAGTCCTCTTCCCCTCCTCCATGACGACATCACGGAGCTGGTGGATGTTAGAGACCTTGCGCTCCTCCTTCCGTTTGAGGATGTCCCACAGATGATCAATAGGGTTTAGGTCTGGAGACATGCTTGGCCAGTCCATCACCTTTACCCTCAGTTTCTTTAACAAGGCAGTGGTGATCTTGGAGGTGTGTTTGGGGTGGTTATCATGTTGGAATACTGCCCTGCGGTCCAGTCTCTGAAGGGAGGGGATCATGCTCTGCTTCAGTAGGTCACAGTACATGTTGGCATTCATGGTTCCCTCATTGATCTGTAGCCCCCCAGTGCCGGCAGCACTCATGCAGCCCCAGACCATGACACTCCCACCACCATGCTTGACTGTAGACAAGACACACTTGTCTTTGTCCTCCTCACCTGGTTGCCTCCACACACGCTTGTTACCATCTGAACCAAATAAGTTTATCTTGGTCTCATCAGACCACAGGACATGGTTCCAGTAATCCATGTCCTTAGTCTGCTTGTCTTCAGCAAACTGTTTGCAGACTTTCTTGTGCATGATCTTTAGAAGAGGCTTCCTTCTGGGATGACAGCCATGCAGACCAATTTGATGCAGTGTGCGGCGTATGGTCTAAGCGCTGACAGGATGACCCCCCCACCCCTACAACCCCTGCAGCAATGCTGGCAGCACTCATACGTCTATTTCCCAAAGACAACTTCTGAATATGACGCTGGGTACGTGACCTCAACTTCTAAGGTGGACCATGGCGAGGCCTGTTCTGAGTGGAACCTGTCCTGTTGTACCGCTGTATGGTCTTGGCCACCGTGCTGCAGCTCAGTTTCAAGTTCTTGGCAATCTTCCTATAGCCTAGGCCATCTTTATGTAGAGCAACAATTCTTTTTTTCAGATCCTCAGAGAGTTCTTTGCCATGTGGTGCCATGTTGAACACGTTGAAGCGCTGCGTAAATTGACGGCGCTATATAAGTACCTGAAATGAATAAATAAAATAAATAAATAACTTCCAGTGACCAGTATGAGAGAGTGAGAGCGATAACACCAAATTTAACACACCTGCTCCCCATTCACACCTGAGACCTTGTAAGACTAACGAGTCACATGACACCGGAGAGGAAAAATGGCTAATTGGGCCCAATTTGGACATTTTTACTTAGGGGTGTACTGACTTTTGTTGCCAGCGGTTTAGACATTAATAGCTGTGTGTTGAGTTATTTTGAGGGGACAGCAAATTTACACTGTTATACAAGCTGTACACTCACTACTTTACATTGTAGACAAGTGTCATTTCTTCAGTGTTGTCACATGAAAAGATACAAGAAAAGATTTACACAAATGTGACTGAGGGGTGTACTTAATTTTGTGAGATAATGTATGTAAATTTACAGTTTGCCCGACTCTAGTTTCAGACATCCGGGACCTACAGTAGCTTGCTGAACCAACTTTGTGTATGCCTCCACGAGCCTGGTCATGGTTGGGTCAAAACACTTATATTTCTTCCTCAATGGTTTTCTGTTTGTATCTTTATGGCAACCTGGCTGTCAGTACGATTCTGTCCATTTGGTCATTTTTTTAATTTTATTTATTATTTTGATCTTGTTAGTGGTATCAATCAGGATCATTCTCCAAAACAACCCTAAAAAAAACAAAAAAAAACATTTAGCCATGTGATCATATTTGTCCAACTAGAGACCCCCCTTCCTCCCATGTATTTCCCCCCATGTATTTCCCCCCATGTATTCCCCCCCTTGTATTCCCCCATGTATTCACCCATGTATCCCCCCATGTATTTCCCCCCATGTATTTCCCCCCATGTATTCCCCCCATGTATCCCCCCCCATGTATTTACCCCCATGTATTCACCCCATGTATCCCCCCATGTATTCCCCCCATGTATCCCCCCCATGTATTCCCCCAATGTATTCCCCCCCCATGTATTCCCCCCCATGTATTCCCCCCATGTATTCCCCCCCATGTATTCCCCCATGTATTCCCCACCATGTATTCCCCCCCATGTATTCCCCACCATGTATTCCCCCCCATGTATTCCCCCCCATGTATTCCCCCCCATGTATTCACCCATGTATCCCCCCATGTATTCCCCCATGTATTCCCCCCCATGTATTCCCCACCATGTATTCCCCCCCATGTATTCCCCCCCATGTATTCACCCATGTATCCCCCCATGTATTCCCCCATGTATTCCCCCCCATGTATTCCCCCATGTATTCCCCACCATGTATTCCCCCCCATGTATTCCCCCCCATGTATTCACCCATGTATCCCCCCATGTATTCCCCCATGTATTCCCCACCATGTATTCCCCCCCATGTATTCCCCACCATGTATTCCCCCCCATGTATTCCCCACCATGTATTCCCCCCCATGTATTCCCCCCCATGTATTCCCCACCATGTATTCCCCACCATGTATGCCCCCCCATGTCTTTCCCCCCATGTATATTCCCCCCCATGTATCCCCCCCCCATGTATTCCCCCCCATGTATCCCCCCCCATGTATTCCCCCCCATGTATCCCCCCCCATGTATTCCCCCATGTATCCCCCCCCCCATGTATTCCCCCATGTATCCCCCCCCCATGTATTCCCCCTCTCCTCCTTGAACACTTTATACATATTTTTAAACATTTCAAGGATCCACACTAGATGTCTTCAGAAGAGTCATGTGACAAGTCAGGATATTTCTTCATCAATGGTGGTGAGGAGGATATATAGTGATGGGACCCGACACAACCTGATCCCAGCAGAGAGGCAAACCTCCATCCCTAATATATGATAGACAACAAGAAAGAGGAAAGAATGGAACTTTTTATGAGGCACGTCACTGAATTAATACCTTGTTCATATTGATCATTGGATTATTTATTGATTACAAATCAATAGACATGTGCAATTAGTTTAGTTCCGAATTTGTTTTTTAACAAATTTTGACAAATTTGTTAATTCCGAAATGTCCGAATTTTCCAATTTCCGAAATTACGAATTTCCGAATTTTCAAATTTGCGAATTTTCGAATTTCCGAATGTTCACATTTCCGAATTTTCACATTTCCGAATTTTCAAATTCCGAATTTCCGAATTTTCGCAATTCGAAAATCTGAAAAAAAGAAAGAAAATCAGTAAAATTCGAAATAATAACGAACTATTAAATTATAGGTATTGGAATTTCCTTTCAAATTTGGCTGTTTGTTAACGTAACGAGTACAAATCTATCCGAAGTTACGAATTATCTTAAATAACAAAAGGAATGTAACGATCTAATAATAATAAATAACAATAATAATAATGGAACCTTTTATTATTATTATTTATTATTAATTTGTTCCATTTCATTTGTTTAGATGCGGCATTCATTATTTCGGAAATTCGAACATTCAAAATTCGGAAATCAAAAATTCGGAAGTTTCAGAAATTTGGAAATTCGAGAATTCGGATATTCGGAAATTCTAAAATCCGGATTTCCGAATTCCGAACTTTCGAATTTACGAATTTCCGAAAAAAAGCAAAAAACCGAGTGAAACGAAAACAAACACATTTTTTGTCAGTGCACATGTCTATGTCTACAAATCAAGTTAAAAAGTGATTGCTCTTAGTGAGCCAAACTTGTCTGGGTCTCAGTTCCATGTGTACTCGACGCACGTTTCATGGCTCACGCCAATCATCAGGAGTAAAATGCTCTGAAATTAAACCAATAACATATCTATAAATATAGGATACCCTTTAAAAGGAGAACCATCTCTTAAAAAAAGGTCTATAACTTACAATGCGGCCCAATGGTGACGCCCAACCTGTGTCCAAGGGAAGACGGGGGACAGGGATGATGATGATCTCCCCCCGGGGCTGAGGTGAGGAATCCCATTCAGACCAGAAACAGCAGCCAGGTGAAGACCAGGCGACCAGATCACCACCATGTGAATCTTGTGTATGCTTGATAGCCCACACTGCTCTGCAAGGATATGGGGTTGGAACCATGTGAGATGAATAAACCGTTAATGAGATGAGCCTATACCAATGAATGAGTGGAGGGGGTGAATGATGTGGAATTACTGCAGAGATCTGAAGTGTGCTACCTAAGGGGACTACAGCCAAGGGAGATGTGTAAGCATATACCCACCAAAAATCAACCCAAAACCAAACCCACCATGTGATGACTATGTGCACACCATGATAATGGTGAACTATAAAATGTGAACTATAATGAACCTGAAGAGTGTTATGTGTGAGACTCAGTTACCTCATGTGCGATTCTGTGGATGTGAGCATGCCTGGAATCCCTCTCGTGTAAATGGCCCATGTGCAATGGTCAGCTGGCCAGCCCGAGCCGCCTTTATCCCCGGTAAGGGGCGGGTCCCCACCAATGTCATGAAAACCCACCAACGCAGCGGGAAATGGTGACAAGATTTGGCTCCATCCGCGGCATGTGAATCCGCTGCGGAACCAAGCATTGTGTTCTGACAGGGGGACTGCCCCCCTACCAGACCACACCAATGATCGGATGCCTTTTTCGGTCATGCCCCTTTCAACTGGCTGCCGTACACACGAGCCAAATGTCTGCTGGTTTCTGTTGAAACTGGCCGATGCCACTTGATATTTGGCCCGTGTGTACCACCCTTTAGACTCTGCACCCCAGGGAACCCAGAGTTGGCCTTCTACAAGGGTTTACTACCATAGGAACGTGACAATGTCTTCAGAGAAGTCATGTGATAGGTCATGGTCCCTCTTCAGCAATGGTGGTGAGGAGTCTTCTCTGCTGCCGTCATTCATCAACCTTCGTTCATCAACTTCAGCACCAGTCTATGCAAAGGAGAAGACTCTCCATCACAATTGCTGAAGAAGGATGCTGATATTACACAGGACTATGACTGCTCTGAAGACATCTAGTGTGGATCCTTCAATTTTTTTTTGATATGTAATCCATCCTAGATGCCTTCAGAGCAGTTATGAGATAAGTCAGGGTCCCTGGTTCAGCAATAGTGAGGGGGAGTGCTCTCCTCTGCATTGACTGGTTCCGAAGTTATGCTGCAAGAGTGCCGGTCTTTCCAGCTTTTCATTGCAGGGGATGTTTTGCTGACAACCTGGGCTCACAGGAAGAAGGAGCGGCCAGCAGAATCCTAGGAAGGTGTATTTGACATTCCTGAGGAGGGTAAGTATTGCATTACTATTTTTTTTTTCTCACAGATGGGTCTTGTATGGACAAAAGACCCACCAAAACCAGAGTCCTTCCTTAAAAAGCAGGAGCACACAAAACAAAAAACTTTGGGAAGATGAGACACGGGGTCGTTGCCTTTGAGCTTGAAAAGCCACCAATGATCAGTGTGCATCCAAAGTCTTTTAGGGGTCGCACACACACATATTTCCAGCCAATAGCTACATGGAAAATTCAGCAACCATTGGCCATCATGTAGGAGAAGGAGTACAAGGAGGCAGCACCAACATCTACTGTATGTTCTCACAAGAGGTCACCATTCAGGCATCTCTGGTGGGAGTTCAATACTTGGCTACAGCTCATTCACACCATGCTCACCTCCAGATGCCTTTCCCTTTAAAGTATAAAGTAACTATTAAAAGTATTCGTGTCCACCATGAAAAAATTACACAACATTGGTTCCTCTCAAAATACGCCTAAAAAACCCCCCCACTTGCTCCTTATTCCCAGTGCGACTCCTCGGAACCTCCGGTCAGGAAGAGAAGACTGTAGATTTCACAAAAACTCTCCCACCAGCTTGGCTCTTCATGAGATCCAAGATCAGTGGTGAAGAGAAGGTAAGTGTTCATTATTTTCTTTCCAGGGAGAACTTAAAAAAAAACCCATTTAATCCATTGAGTCACTTTAACCCTTCAATCCAAACCAACAAAAGGTTTTGGCTGAAGATTTACGTAAAGCCCCCCCCCCCCCCGCCATATCCTTCCGTAATGAAGGCACTTAGTGGCGCCATTATTTAGCTGAAGCTTATAAAACTTCCACAAAAGCATTCGAAGGAAAAAAAAAAAGTCTCTCTATTGTGTTTTAAGCAGGAAAAGCCGGAGTACAACGTGTCGTAATATTCCCCGTGCCACACTCAGCGCATGCTACTCCCACAAGCGCGCGGTTCATTAACTGCGCATCATTATCTGTGCAGGTGGGAGGGCTGTCCATCACCCGCGTCTATGATGAGAAATCCATCCCAATATTTACTCTACACTTATATTTGATGTTCTTATTTACCCTAATGTTACCGCGCCCACTCCCATCACCGTGTAATGTGCACCGCCACTACAAGGTGACACGCGTACAGACAATCTGCTCTCAAAAGTCATACTTCCTCGTAAATAGAGGACTACCTGATATATTATTATTATTTATGAATTTATATGTCTTATTATTATTATTATCATCATCAATAATTATATTAATAAGAATAATAATGCAATGCTATTTACATTATTATTATTAATGGTTATTATTATTATTATTAATAGTATTATTATTAGTAGTAGTAGTATTTATAAATTACTATTTGTTAATTATTATTATTATTATTTATGAATTTATATGTGTTATTATTATTATTATTATTAGTATTTATAAATTACTATTTGTTAATTATTATTATTATTATTATTATCATCAATAATAATGATAATAATAATGCAATGATATTTGTATTATTATTTATAATGATTTTTATTATTAGTATTAATTATAGTATTATTATTATTAGTATTTATAAATTACTATTTGTTAATTATTATTATTATTTATATTATTATTATTATTATTATTATTAGTAGTAGTAGTAGTAGTAGTAGTATTAGAATTATTAACAAATTATTATTATTTATTATTATTAATATTATTGTTCTTGTGCTAATTAATATTATTAGTATTATGTAATAAAATGCCACATGTAAGGCCTCACACAAACTGGGTGTAAAAAACGTTACTTTTGAGGGTTTACAGGCATTTAAAGGCAGGAGCGTTTAACGGTGGAAAAAAAAAAAACTTCTGTGTTCAGGAGAGGAGCGATTCAGCAGAAAAAACAACCAGCGCACCTAAATGCATCTAAACGAGCCTAAATTCCAGGCATTTTTAGCACTTGAGCTTTCATCTATGGCCAAATACTTGATGCGTCTAAACATGCCGAAACGCGCTTGCAAAACGTGACTTTAGGAATGTTTTTTATGCTGCTTTTTCTCCTGCGAGGAGAAAAGGCATTCAGAAGAGCTGGACAAATATCCAGTGTGCATCTGTTGCAATAATGCTAGTTACAAAATGCACCATATAAGTTATTTAAATATTATTATCATATATTAATTGTTAATAATAATAATAATAATAATAATCATCATCTTTATCATCATCATTATTATTATTATTATTATTATTACTACTACTACTATTACTACTAATAATAATAATAATACAATTATTTTTATCATTATTATTTATGAATTACTATTGATAGTGCAATAATAATATTAATAATAATAACTATTAGTCATTATTATTATTTATGAATTACTATTTATTATTATAGTTATTGCTATTATTATTATTATTATTATTATTATTATTATTATTATTATTATTATTATTATGTAATTACATGCCACATGTAAATCTGCTGTATTATTTCTAGTTACAAATTGGGCCATATAAGTCCTGTTATTATTATTTTTTTATTGTTATTGTTATTTTTATTTATAAATTACTATTTAATATTATTATTATTATTATTATTATTATTCACGATTTATATAGCGCCAACAGTTTACGCAGAGCTTTACAATGCAAAGGGTAGACAGCACAATTACAGTACAATACAGAAGGTACAGGAGGGCCCGGCTCGTAGAGCTTACATTCTAAAGGGAGGGGGTGGTGGTACAAAAGGTAATAGCTGCAGAGAATGATTTGATGGGGGTGGCTCAGGGACAGTTATGTGGGTGTGGGATAGGCTTCCCTGAATAAATGAGTTTTCAGGGATCTCCTAAAGGTGGACAGGGTAGGGGCTGATCGGACATACTGGGGCAGGGAGTTCCAGAGGATGGGAGATTCTCTGGAGAAGTCCTGAAGGTGAGCATGAGAGGAGGTAACAAGGGAGCTAGAGAGCAGGAGGTCCTGGGAGGAGCGGAGGGGGCGAGTTGGGCGATATCTGCAGATGAGGTTGGTGATGTAGATGGGGGCGATGTTGTGGATGGCCTTGTATGTTGTGGTTAGTATTTAGAATTTTATACGGTGGGGGAGGGGAAGCCAGTGAAGGGATTGGCAGAGAGGGGCAGCAGTCACGGATCGATTAGTGAGGTGTATTAGTCTACATAGGCGTGCGCAAGGGGTGTGCCAGGTGTGCTTGGGCACACCCTAATCCTGGGGTTGGCAACCTGTCAATGGTGGGCAGGTGACAGGTAAACCACAGCCCTTCCTTGCCGACCCTCAGAACCTGGACAGGAGAGGTGGCGTGGGTGGAATTTAGTGGAACCGATCTGTATTTTCCTCCTGCAGCAGCTGGAAGTAGGTTTCTCCTCTCCCTTTTGTCAACATTCAGCTGCCACAGGAGGAAAATATAGGGGATCGGTACTAATATATGCCACCACTCCTTTCCCTGTTCCTCTTCCCTCTGTTGCCCGGGTCCCCCATGTGCTCCCTTGCTCCCCCTTCCTTCCCATTGTTTCAGGATGGAGAGCAGGGAAGAGGCCGGTAAATATGTCAAACGCATATGTGTTGGAGCTTTGGGGTGCACACCCTGCAATAGGCTGCACACACCTATGTTAGTTTACCAGCAGCATTCATAATAGACTGGAGGGGGGAGGAGCCTGTGTAAGGGTCGGCCATTAAGGAGAGAGTTGCAGTAGTCAAGGCGGAAAATAATCAAGGAGTGAATAAGTTGCTTTGTGGTGTCATTAGTCAGGAAGGGTGGAATTCTGGAGATGTTGCGGAGGTTAAGGCGGCAGGATTTAGCCAGTGATTGGATATGGGGGCTGAAGGAGAGGTCAGAGTCAAGGATTACACCCGGCACCCTGGCATGTGTGGAGGGACCAATGGTTGTGTTGTTATATTAATGGTAAAGTCATGGGGGGAGGGGAACGGGAAGGAGGAAATATAACAAGCTCAGTTTTAGAAAGATTGAGTTTGAGGAAGTGGTGTGACATCCATACCGATGTGTCATTCAGTAAGTTTGATATCCTTGACAGCGGTGGGTGCGCGCATCGTGGTAATCATTGGCGCCCTCTGGCCTATTTAAGCCTGCTGCAAGCGATGCAAGTTGCTGGTTTATCGTCAGCTTCCTGTGTTTCCTGTACCTGCTATTATATCTGCTTCCTGTTACTACCTGGCTTGCCTGACTTCTCCTGCTTTCCGCCTGCATCGACCCCCGGCTTGGACCTGGCTATTCTCCAGTCTCTGTATCTAAACCTTGATTGCCCGCACGGTGTTTGACCCCTGGCCTGGCTACTGACTCCGCTCCTGATTATCCTGCTGTACCTCATCTTGGACTGATTCCTGCTGTGTATGACCCCTGGCCTGGCTTGGACTCCGTTCCTGGCTGCTCCACTGCTCCATACCTGGGATCTCTCCTCGCATGGTTGCCCAATCAGCTTATCCAGGGCACACCAGCTGTTCTCTGCTATCCAGCTACCCAGCAACAGCACTTGGCAACCCGTGCACCTTTGGGCACCATACTCCCTGTCTCATTCCCAGGGATACGCTGCACTTAGCCACAAGGGACACCCTCTCAGCAACCTGGCCTCGCATCTAGGACTGGACACGAGGTTTGGATGAGAGGATTATGATGAGAGTGTTGTGGTAGGTTTGTTTAGCAGTGTAGAGGCAGGAGTTGTATTTGAGAAGGGCAGATTTTGTAGAGGGTAAAATCTTACAGGGAGTTAGATTTACGCCATGCTGTCCTCTGTTTGCCAGGGTTGTGGCAGACGGGGGCCTGGTTCTGCGTGTAGAAAGAGGAGCAAGTACGTCTAGGGAGGATGACAGCATGTTGTTGTAGAGGGAGGTCGTTAGGTCTGGGGAGGACAGGGGTGCCATCAGTAGCAGAATGAAGAAGGGAAGGGTTGAGGTTGCAAAGGTTTCTGCGGGGAGTGATTTGTGGGTTGGCGGTGGGTTGGCGGTGGGTTGGCGGTGGGTTAGCGGTGGGTTGGCGTGGGTTGGTGGTGGGTTGGCGTGGGTTGGCGGTGGGTTGGCGTGGGTTGGCATGGGTTGGTGGTGGGTTGGCGGTGAGTTGGTAGAAGATGGGGAGAGTGTGAAACGGATAAGGTTGTGATCAGAGAGAGGAAAGGGGGTGTTAGAGATTGCAGGGAGTGCAGCGATGGGAGAATACGAGGTCGAGAGTGTTGCCGTTGGAGTGAGTGGTGGTTTGTGTCCATTGTGTTAAATATTTAATATATATATATTTATTTTATTGTTATTTTTTTTTAATATCATGAATATTACATAGGTTGGCCATAAAGGGACTTAACATTGCCAACATCCCTGAACATTCAATTCTTCATTAGGATTTTATAGGCAGACATCATGGTCAAATATCTTAGAATACATATATTTACAGCTTTACATCATAAAAGAATTTACAGTTTAACACCACAAAGCGGCCGACATCTTGTATATCAAAACAAGCTTCATTTTTTTGTACATCACACAATATGCCCAAGTTGTCCTGTAAAGGATCATTCATAAAATGCATTGTACTTGATGTTTCTGTACATATCCCAGAGCCGGGACGAGACTGACGCGTTTCGACCCATGTCTTCTTCAGGATTTAAGGGTTTATGATATAGTTGTATAGTGATGTAAATATATATCAGCCAATTCTAAAATTCTAAAAGTTTTTTTATTTCACATCTTATGTATGACCCCTTAAGGGACAACTTGGGTATACTGTATGATGTACAAAAAAGTTAGGATGTACAAGTCAGCTGCTTTGTGGTTTTAAACTATGTTAATTCTTTTATGATGTCAAAATAGAAATATACATTTTATGAAAGATTTGTTGATTGAATTTGCCTATGAATTACCAGTGGAGATAACATTTAATAATAATAATAATGATAATAATAATAATAATAATAATAATAATAATAATATTACATTGCTTATTATTATTATTATTATTATTATTATTATTATTATTATTATTATTATTTTATTATGTTTTTAAATTATTATTACTGTTATAAATAACAATATAGTTATTGTTATTAATAATAATATTTTATTATTATTTGATTCACTGTCACATGTAATCTGCTGTATTAATGCTAGTTACAGATCACACCATATAAATATTATTATTATTATTATTATTATTATTATTATTATTATTATTATTATTATTTATGAAACACTATTCTGCTGTATTAATGCCAGTTACAGGTCACACCATACTGTATGTCTTATTAATTAATATTGTTGTTATTAATATTATTGTTGTTATTATTATGTAATTCCATGCCACATGTACATCTGCTGTATGCTAGTTACAAATATTATTATTATTATTATTATTGAATTATTATAATAAATTAATTATTTGTAAATAACTAATTATTATTATTATTAAAATGTAACATGTAAATCTGCTGTAATAATGCTAGTTACAGGTTGCATCATATAAGTATTATTATTATTATTATTATTATTATTATTATTATTATTATTATTTTTATTATTATTATTATTATTATTATTATTATTATTATTATTATTATTATTATTATTGTTTTTTGAGTTACTAATTAATAATATTTTTTATAAATTTGTATTTTTTTATTATTATTGTTGTTGTTTTTATTGTTTAGAAATTAGTATTTCTGTATTATTATTATTATTATTATTATTATTATTATTATTATTTATGAATGAGTATTTTTTATTATTATTGTTATTATTATCATTTCTTTGTTATAGCTTTGCAGCGAAATTAGTATTTTTTTATTATTATTGTTATTATTATTATTTATGGATGAGTATTTTTGATTATTAGTGTTGTTATTATTATTATTATTATTTCTTTATTATATCTTTGCAGCGTAGGTACAGGGTTAATAATCACCATTTAACACTCTATGTTTTAGGTGTTTGGCCTTATATTATAAATAAAGGTGATATTTTTCCCCGCGTCTCTTCTTGTTAGGTCCGATGACTTGGATGGTGTTTGTTATACAACATCTTTTATGTAAGCACCGTCCTATTCCCGAAAAGTGAGAAAGAGATTTAAACTTAGAAAGCTAAAACTGCTTTGTTCATGCAGCTGACACTCTGCATTATATTATTATGGGGTTTTTTTCCCCTGTGGATGCATTTTAATACACAGGATCAGATTCTGAGTTCAATTTTTTATTTTTATTTTTTCACGAGAAGGATTTCTAAATTCCCAGAAGAAAGATAAAAGAATATTCTTTCAGGTAAGTCAACAAAATTCTTATAACGGTAATATAGACTATTTTTAGTATTAGGAATGGGGCTCCAGCTCGCGGTGACGTAGGGTTTGCCGTGAACTTTAGATGTTCATCGTTGGTCAAGCTGGCAAACTAAATGGACTTTTCCCCCATCTGCCGAACAGAACCTCTAGATTCTGGGAAGTCATTTTGTTCCATGGTGGCCTCAGTGGTGGGTCAAGTGTATAGTCCCAATATGCAAACTTAATGTGAACCTTCATGCACCTTCCCGGGAAAAAGCCCATTAACTCATCCATGGTCAACCATCAATGGTTAATGTATATTGTGTCTCTGCTTGATGTGGTTTACTTAACCTACACTATATTGCCAAGAGTATTGGGACACCTGCCTTTACACACACATGAACTTTAATGACATCCCAGTTGGGTTCAATATTGAGTTGGCCCACCCTCTGCAGCTATAACAGCTTCAACTCTTCTAGGAAGGCCGTCCACAAGGTTTAGGAGTGTGTCTATGGGAATGTTTAACCATTCTTCCAGAAGCCCATTTGTGAGGTCAGGCACTAATGTTGGGTGAGAAGGTCTGTCTCGCAGTCTCCACTCTAATTCACCCCAAAGGTGTTCTATCGGGTTGAGGTCAGGACTCTGTGCAGGTCAGTCAAGTTCCTCCAACCCAACCTAGCTCATCCATGTCTTTATGGACCTTGCTTTGTGCACTGGTCCAAATAATTTGGAGGAGGGGGGGTTATGGTGTGGGGGTTGTTTTTCAGGGGTTGGGTTTGGCCCCTTAGTTCCAGTGAAGGGAACTCTTAAGCCATCAGCATATCAAGGCATTTTGGACAATTTCATGCTCCCAACTTTGTGGGAACAGTTAGGGGATGGTCCCTTCCTGTTCCAACATGAATGCGCATTAGTGCACAAAGCAAGGTCCACAAAGACATGGTTGAGCGAGTTTGGGATGGAGGAACTTGACTGGCCTGCACATGACCTCAACCCCATAGAACACCTTTGGGATGAATTAGAGTGCAGACTGCGAGCCAGGCCTTCTCGTCCAACATCAGTGCCTCACCTCACAAATGCGCTTCTGGAAGAATGGTCAAACATTCCCATACACACCCTCCTAAACCTTGTGGGCGGCCTTCGGATGCCATGGCAGGCGTCCCAATACTTTTGGTTATCTATCTATCTATCTATCTATCTATCTATCTATCTATCTATCTATCTATCTATCTATCTATCTATCTATCTATCTATCTATCTATCTATCTATCTATCTATCTATCTATCTATCATTGTAATGTACATGAGATGATGAGGTTGACCACTTGCACGGTTCCATTCTGAGCACCCCTGGACATTGAGAGGGGGTCTTCAGGGACAAAGGAAATGCACAGGTGCCAAGGTACAGACACTGTGAGAAGGAACTTGGGAGTGCTGAGAAGTCCAACAGGTGATGCACTATGGAGATGCCAAGTTCAGTTGATGGTGGAGTCAGGTACCAAACCTGGTTGAGTAATAGCCGAGTAGAAGGTCACCAGGACATAAGCAGAATCAGAGTCATGAACAGGCAGAAGTTGGCAGCATTTGGGCACTGGGGTACAGATTCAGCAGGCAAAAGTATAGTGAGAAGTCCAAGCCAAGGTCGGTAGTGGAGGCAGACAGCAAACATGAGCAGACAAGGATAATCTGAGAGCAAGGTCAGAGAGGAAGCCAGGCCATCAACAAGTTCAGGAACCGGATAACAGGAACAAGACTGAAGACCAATCGGCAAAAAGTTTGTGCCGAGTTCAGATTTAAATAGCCCACTTGGTGGCAATGGACATGCACACAAGGGGGGGGGGGTATTTTGTGTTTTTATTTTGGGAGATCTATTGTTGCAGGCAGGGGTCTATTTTTGCTTCCATTTTTTTGTTGTTGCGTGAGGGGTATCTATTGTTGCTGGGTGGGTCTATTGTTTCTGGGAGGGATCTACTTTTGAGGGAGGGGTCTATTGTTGCTGGCTGCTGGGAGATCTATTGTTGCTGGCAGGGGTCTATTATTGCTGTTTTTTTCTTCTTTGTTGGGTGGGAGGAATCTATTGTTGCTGAGTGGGTCTATTGTTTCTGGAAGGGATCTTCTTTTGAGGGGGGGGGGGATCTGTTGTTATTGTCTGCTGGGAGATCTGTTGTTGCTGACAGGGGTCTATTGTTGCTGAGGGGGTATTTTGTTGCGGGGAGGATCTATTGTTGCTGTGTGGGTCTGATGTTTCTGGGAGGGATCTGCTTTTGAGGGAGGGGTCGATTGTTGCTCTCAGTGTTCTATTGTTGCTGGAGGGGGGTTGTTGGGGGGGGGGGGAGATCAAATGTTGCTGGTGGGGTCTTTTGTTCCTGGCTGCAGGGGAGGGATCTATTTTACTGCTTTTCTTGTTATTATTAGCAAATTCCATATACATTATTAAGCATCACAAAATGATACTTGGTTCTGTATTCTCTAAAAGGGGTGGTACTGGGGGGGTGGGTAGGGGGTGGAATTATGGGACGATGCTCAGAGGAGTGTAGCAGGTGGAGATAAGGGGTGGTACTGGGGGGTGGGTAGGGGGTGGAACTAAGGTCAGTGCTCAGAGGTGTGTAGCAGGCAGAGATAAGGGGTGTTACTGGGGGGTGGGTAGGGGGTGGAATTATGGGATGATGCTCAGAGGTGTGTAGCAGGCAGAGATAAGGGGTGGTACTGGGGGGTGGGTAGGGGGTGGAATTATGGGATGATGCTCAGAGGTGTGTAGCAGGCAGAGATAAGGGGTGGTACTGGGGGGTGGGTAAGGGGCGGAATTATGGGACAGTACTCAGAAGTGTGTAGGGGGTGGAGATAAGGGATAGTTCTGGGGGTTGGGTAGAGGGTGGAACTTAGAGTCAGTGCTCAGAGGTGTGTAGCAGGCGGAGATAAGGGGTGGTACTGGGGGGTGGGTAGGGGGTGGAATTATGGGATGATGCTCAGAGGTGTGTAGCAGGCAGAGATAAGGGGTGGTACTGGGGGGTGGGTAAGGGGCGGAATTATGGGACAGTGCTCAGAAGTGTGTAGGGGGTGGAGATAAGGGATAGTTCTGGGGGTTGGGTAGAGGGTGGAACTAAGGTCAGTGCTTAGAGGTGTGTAGCAGGCGGGGGTAAGGGATAGTTCTGGGGGGGTGGGTTGGGGGTGGAACTAAGGTCAGTGCTCAGAGGTGTGTAGCAGGCAGAGATAAGGGGTGTTACTGGGGGGTGGAACTAAGTCAGTGCTCAGAGAAGTGTAGCAGGTGTAGATAAGGGGTGGTACTGGGGGGTGGGTAGGGGTGGAACTAAGGGTCAGTGCTCGGAGGTGTGTAGCAGGCAGAGATAAAGGGTGGTTTTTGGGGGTGGGTAGGTGGTGGAACTAAGGGACAGTGCTTAGAGATGTATAACAGGCTGGGATAAGGGGTGGTTTTGGGGGTGGGTAGGGGGTGGAACTAAGAGTCAGTGCTCACAGGTGTGTAGGGGGTGGATATAAGGTTTGGTACTGGGGGTTGGGTAGGGGGTGGAACTAAGATACAGCGCTTAGAGATGTGTAGCAGGTGGAGATAAGGGGTAGTTATGGGGGTGGGTAGGGGGTGGAACTAAGAGTCAGTGCTCAGAGGTGTGTAGCAGGCGGAGATAAAGGGTGGTTCTGGGGGTTAGGTAGGGGGTGGAACTAAGAGTCAGTGCTCAGAGGTGTGTAGCAGGCGGAGATAAGGGGTGGTACTGGGGGTGGGTAAGGAGTGGAACTAAGAGTCAGTGCTCAGAGGTGTGTAGGGGGTGGAGATAAGGGGTGGTACTGGTGGATGGGTAGGGGGTGGAACTAAGGGACGATGCTCAGAGGTGTGTAGCAGGCGGAGATAAGGGGTGGTTCTGGGGGGTGGGTAGAGGGTTGAACTAAGAGTCAGTGCTCAGAGGCGTGTAGCAGGCGGAGATAAGGGGTGGTACTGGGGGGTGGGTAGGGGGTGGAACTAAGGGTCATTGCTCAGAGGTGTGTAGCAGGTGGAGATAAGGGGTGGTTCTGAGGGGTGGGTAGGGGTGGAAATAAGGGTCATTACTCAGAGGTGTGTAGCAGGTGGAGATAAGGGGTGGTTCTGAGGGGTGGGTAGGGGTGGAACTAAGGGACAGTGCTCAGAGTTTTGTATCAGGCGGAGATAAGGGGTGGTACTGGGGGTGGGTAGGGGGTGGAACTAAGGGACAGTGCTCAGAGGTGTGTAGCAGGAGGAGACAAGGGGTGGTACTGGGGGGTGGGTAGGGGGTGGAACTAAGGGACAATGCTCAGAGGTGTGTAGCAGGTGGAGATAAGGGGTGGTTCTAGGAGGTGGGTAGGGGGTGGAACTAAGGGACAGTGCTCAGAGGTGTGTAGCAGGAGGAGACAAGGGGTGGTACTGGGGGGTGGGTAGGGGGTGGAACTAAGGGACAATGCTCAGAGGTGTGTAGCAGGTGGAGATAAGGGGTGGTTCTAGGAGGTGGAACTAAGGTACAGTGCTCAGAGTTTTGTATCAGGCGGAGATAAGGGGTGGTACTGGGGGGTGGGTAGGGGGTGGAACTAAGGGACAGTGCTCAGAGGTGTTTAGGGGGTGGAGATAAGGGGTGGTACTGGGGGGTGGGTAGGGGGTGGAACTAAGGGTCATTGCTCAGAGGTGTGTAGCAGGTGGAGATAAGGGGTGGTTCTGAGGGGTGGGTAGGGGGTGGAACTAAGGGACAGTGCTCAGAGTTTTGTATCAGGCGGAGATAAGGGGTGGTACTGGGGGTGGGTAGGTGGTGGAAATAAGGGTCATTGCTCAGAGGTGTGTAACAGGAGGAAATAAGGGGTGGCTTGGAAGTTGGGAGCACATGTACCTATATCTACCATAGATATCAATGTCTATGAACTCTCTTCACTTTGATCGGCTCGGTTCTGGTAACTCATTTATCATCGCACAAACTCTGACATTCGCGGAGAGCGAGAAGTCTTATTTCTGCCAATCAGTAGAGCCGGGCATGTGACGGTTCATTGTAATAAGGAAAATAGTTTGTGGCTTTCCCTTTCATTAGGCTGAGGCGGATATCGCTCCTTGTCCTGTTATTGCTTGCAGCTTTTCAAAGGATTGATTTAAAAATCACATTTTGCTTTAAAGTCAAATTAATGATTTTTGACACCTCCAGGCTGTGTGAAAGCTAAGTGTCTCATACCCAATTTAATATATATTTTTTTCAAAGCTGTTACATTCACGTGTAAATAGTCGTGTCACGTAGAGAGCGGAAAAGTTGTCTGCGGGGTTGGGTGTGGATTATAAGAGAACCGGTCACGAGTGGTCTGATGCAGCAATACTGAATATTTGGTCTTAGGAGATACATTGTATAAACCCTTCTTGTTATAGAAGACACATAGAGCAGGGTGGAGCCCATTCTTTGGTAGGCCCCTTGCATCATCGGGATGGAGGTGCCTAGTATTATAAGGACAGGTGGCTAGGACGAGACGTGAGAGTTGGAGAGCACCACACGTACCATGTATAAGACACGTGGTACATTATTATTATTATACAGGATTTTTATAGCGCCAAAAGTTTGCACAGCGCTTTTCAACATGAGGGCATACAGTAAAATTACAATACAGTTCAATACAGAAGGAATCAGAGGGCTCTGCCCACTTCTTGTCCTAGCCACCTGTCCTTATAATGCTAGGCACCTCCATCCCGATGATGCAAGGGGCCTACCAAAGAATGGGTCAATCCCATTTATAAGTGCTGCACCCTGCTATATGTGTCTTCTATAAAAATCTAGAAGGGAAGGTTAAGTGATACAAAGGTAATAACTGTGGGAGATTGGGAGATGGGCTGATGGAGAAAATAAAAGGATAGTTGTTAGGTGTAGGTGGGATAGGCTTCTCAGAAGTGGAACGTATTCAGGGATCACCTAAATGTGAACAGAGTAGGAGATAGTCAGACAGATTGGGATAGGGAACTCCAGAGGATGGGAGAAGCTCTGGAGAAGTCCTGGAGGCGAGCATGGGAGGAGGTGACGAGGGAGCTAGAGAGCAGGAGGTCTTGGGAGGAACAAAGAGAACGATTAGGTTGGTATTTTGAAACTAGATTGGTGATGTAGCTGGGGGCAGAGTTGTAGATGGCTTTGTAAGTTATTTTTAGTATTTTGAATGTAATTCTTTGAGTGACTGGAGACCAGTGGAGGCATTGGCAGAGAGGGGTAGAGGACACTCAGTGGAAACCAGTGGGGGGATTGGCAGAGAGGGGTGGAGGACGCTAAATAGAGACCAGTGAAGGGATTGGCAGAGAGGTGTGGAGGACGCTAAATAGAGACCAGTGAAGGGATTGGCAGAGAGGGGTGGAGGACGCTAAATAGAGACCAGTGAAGGGATTGGCAGAGAGGTGTGGAGGACGCTAAATAGAGACCAGTGAAGGGATTGGCAGGGAGGGGTGGAGGATGCTAAATAGAAACCAGTGGAAGGATTGGCAGGGAGGGGTGGAGGACGCTGAATAGAAACCAGTGGAGGGATTGGTAGAAGGGGTGTGGAGGACACTGAATGGAGACCAGTGGAGGGATTGGCAGAGAGTTGTGGAGGACACTGAATGGAGACCAGTGGGGGGATTTGTAGAGGGGGTGGAGGACACTGAATGGAGACCATTGGAGGGATTGGCAGAGAGGGGTGGAGGACGCTGAATGGAGACCAATGGAGGGATTGGCAGAGAGGTGTAGAGGACAGTGAATGAGGACTAGTGGATGGATTGGCAGAGGGGGGTGGAGGACACTGGATGGAGGCCAGTGGAGGGATTGGTAGAGAGGGGTGGAGGACGCTGAATGGAGACCAGTGGAGGGATTGGCAGAGAGGTGTGGAGGACACTGAATGGAGACCAGTGGAGGGATTGGTAGAGGGGGTGGAGGACACTGAATGGAGACCAGTGGAGGGATTGGTGGAGAGGGGTGGAGGACACTGAATGGAGACCAGTGGAGGGATTGGTAGAGGGGGTGGAGGAAACTGAATAGAGACCAGTGGAAGGATTGGCAGGGAGGGGTAGAGGACGGTGAGCGGTTGGTGAGGTGGATATGTCTTGCGGCACTATTCATGATGGACTGAAGGTGGATAGCCTATGTAAAGGTAAGCCAAGGGAGTTGCAGTAGTTAAGGTGAGAGATAACCAGGAAGTAAATTAAGAGTTTTGTGGACACCACAAAGCTCTTAATGACACATTGGTTAGGAAGATGGAGATGTTGGAGATGTTTGGAGATGTTGCAGAGGTTGAGGTGGCAAGCTTTGGAAAGTAAATGGATAAGAGGCCTGAAAGGAAAGTTCAGGGTCCAGAATTACCTAGAACCTTGGCATGTTGAGATGGGTTGATGGTTGCGCCATTGATCTCGACATGTAAGCCTTCCTCTTAGGTGGGGTGGGGGCAGGATTCAATTGCACCCCTCATTGGGGAGAAAATGGGATATTACAGCAAGGTTTGAGTTCTACAATCAATCAGTACTGCAGCAACCCTCCTGTAGCACCCAACACTGGGACAAACTATGTATGATTGAAAACGACCTTTCAGACCTGTACCATATCTTTGGAACCATACTATAGAAAAATCTGACTGTTATTGATGTATCATGTTAGTACATATTTAAAATCAGCGATACCTCCTTGGTGTGTGAGATGGGGATAACCAGCATGTACAGAACAAAATGGGACTGCTAGCAGTGCTGGGCCAGGCTAAGAAGACTCAGAATGGCCAATACCTGAAAGCATGGGAATAGACCTCCATGTCAGGTGTCTGTGATAGTAAGCCCTTATAGATCACCAACTCTGAGTTCCCCAGGGCACGGAGTCTAAGTCTTCACCAGGGCCCCTGATGGTAGGGATGGACTTGCAGCAAACTGGAACCAGGTTGCGGTCCTCAGGTATGCCCAGCTGAGAATGTGGAGACAACTCGCATGTGCAGAGTACAAGCCGGGGTCAGTACACAGGAAGTCAGACACAGAATACACATAATAGTAGGCAAACAGGCAGTGCCGGGACAAGGTCATCCAGCGTCCAGGGCAAAGATGCCAAATTGCTCCCCCCCACCCTCCCTTAGGGTTACATAGTTACATTGTTCCATAGTAGGTAAGGCTGAAAAAAGACAATAGTCCATCCAGTTCAACCTGTGCAGGTGTACGTGTGTCTATAATGATTTCCCATATCCCTGTATGTTGTGTTTTATAAGATGTACATCCAAGAGCCTTTTAAAAATATCCATACTCCCCGCAGCCACCACCAACTGTGGGAGAGAGTTCCACATCCTTATTGCCCTAACAGTAAAGAACCCTCTGCACAGTTTAAGGTTAAACCACTTCTCCTCCAGTCTCAATGTGTCCTCATACACTCCCTGGGACAGAATAGTTTTTTTCCTATGCTGGGATCACCATTGAGGTATTTGTAGATCGCTATCATGTCCCCTCTCAAGCATCGCTTCTCCAGCGAGAATAAATTTAGTGTTTGTAGCCAGTCCTCGTAATTTAGGTCCTCCAGTCCCCTTATTAATTTTGTTGCCCTTCTTTGGACTCTCTCCAGCTCCAGCACATTCCTAATGAGGACCGGTGACCAGAACTGGACAGAAGGGTTAGGGTGCCACTATCCCTGCAATAAACCATTGCGCCCAAGGAAGTTGTCTCTCCTGCCCACCCCTTGTCCCGGCCCTGCAAACAGGAGCCCAAAGAACTGGGAAGTTGCTCAGGCAACGCGGGGCTGGACTGAGCATCCGTTATATAGGGAAGTGAACTGGGAAGTGATGGAATGGAAGGAAATATAAACCTACAGGATAGCAGGCGACACCCATAGGTAAGAATAGAATCCAAACAACACATAGGAGAAGCACTGCACTGAGGAGGTAAGAATTACATGGGAAGGAAAACTGCAGGCTAAATCGTGACACTCCAGTTTGGAGGGAGTGGTGGCCTAATGGTGGAAGGTCCAGCAGCCTGGCGGTAAAGTAAATGTTATTGCGATGTAAACATCCTTTGTGACAGCAACAGGCATGTGACAGGTACTCTTTATGGAGAGATTTGGGGTATAAAGGACCCCCAATCCCTTCTCTGTCCTTGAAAGCATTAAAAACACCAAGATCTCCATTTTTTAATACTTTTGATTTTTTTTTTTTAAATGGCGTTGTTGACATCCGGGTAAACCAGAAGTGATGTCATGCCATCAATTCCAGGTTACCATCATGAATAGTCGATCAAAGCCGATCCCGGCTTTGTTTGGGTATCCAACTAGCCGCAGGACATGCCAGTTGTTCGCTTGGGTCTTCTGGTGGGACGGGAGAGCCAGAGCAAGCAGCTGAAAGCGGGCGGGAGAGGGGACATCTCCACCACCCCCCGGGAGTAAGGGACCTCCCCAGCTTGTAATAGCAATCGAGCGGCTAGTTAGCGGTGGCTCTAAAAAAACAGTCCGGGGGTGCTGCCTGCAGCTGCATATATAGTAGGTGAGGTCGAAAAAAGACATCAAGTCCATCAAGCCCAACCTATGTGTGTGATTGTATGTCAGTATTACATTGTATATCCCTGTATGTTTTGGTCGTTCAGGTGCTTATCTAATAGTTTTTTTAAACGATCGATGCCCCCCGCTGGGACCACCGCCTGTAGAAGGGAATTCCACATCCTTGCCGCTCTTATGCCGCGTACACACGGGCGGACTTTTCGACTGACTTTCCGATGGACTTTCGAATGAAAGGACTTGCCTACACACGATCACACCAAAGTCCGACGAATTCGTACGTGATGACGTACACCGGACTAAAACAAGGAAGTTCATAGCCAGTAGCCAATAGCTGCCCTAGCCTCAGTTTTTGTCCGTCGGACTAGTATACAGACGAGCGGACTTTTCGACCGGACTTGAGTCTGTCGGAAAGATTTGAAACATGTTTTATTTCTAGGTCCGGCTGACTTTTGGGGAAAACAAGTCTGCTGGAGCCCACACACGATCGAATTGTCTGGTCCGCCAGACCTAGTCCGTCGAAAAGTCCACTTGTGTGTACAGGGCATTACAGTAAAGAACCCTCTACATAGTTTAAGGTTAAACCTCTTTTCTTCTAATTTTATTGAGTGGCCACGAGTCTTGTTAAACTCCCTTGTGAAAAAGTTTTATCCCTATTGTGGGGTCACCAGTTCGGTATTTATATAATGAAATCATATCCCCTCTCAAGCGTCTCTTCTCCAGAGAGAATGTTCAGAGCTCACAACCTTTCCTCATAACTAAGATCCTCCAGACCCTTTATTAGCTTTGTTGCCCTTCTTTGTACTCGCTCCATTTCCAGTACATCCTTCCTGAGGACTGGTGCCAACAACTGGACAGCATACTCCAGGTGCGGCCAGACCAGAGTCTTGTAGAGCGGGAGAATTATCGTTTTATCTCTGGAGTTGATCCCTTTTAATGCCAATATTCTGTTTGCTTTGTTAGCAGCAGCTTGGCATTGCATGTCATTGCTGAGCCTATCATCCACTAGGACCCCCAGGTCCTTTTCCATCCTAGATTCCCCCAGAGGTTCTCCCCCCAGTCTATAGATTGCATTCAGATTTTTGCCACCCAAATGCATTATTTTACATTTTTCTACATTGAACCTCATTTGCCATGTAGTCGCCCATCCCATTAATTTGTTCAGATCTTTTTGCAAGGTTTCCACATCCTGTGGAGAAGTTATTGCCCTGCTTAGCTTAGTATCGTCCACAAATACAGAGATTGAACTGTTTATCCCATCCTCCAGATCGTTTATGAACAAATTAAATAGGATTGGTCCCAGCACAGAACCCTGGGGAACCCCACTACCCACCCCTGACCATTCTGAGTACTCACCATTTATCACCACCCTCTGAACTCGCCCTTGTAGCCAGTTTTCAATCCATGTACTCACCCTATGGTCCATGCCAACGCACCTTATTTTGTACAGTAATTGTTTATGGGGAACTGTGTCAGATGCTTTTGCAAAATCCAGATACACCACGTCTACGGGCCTTCCTTTATCTAGATGGCAACTCACCTCCTCATAGAAGGTTAGTAGATTAGTTTGGCAAGAACAATTCTTCATGAATCCATGCCGATTACTGCTAATGATACCGTTCTCATTACTAAAATCTTGTATATAGTCCCTTATCATCCCCTCCAAGAGTTTACATACTATTGATGTTAGGCTAACTGGTCTCTAATTCCCAGGGATGTATTTTGGGCCCTTTTTAAATATTGGTGCTACATTGGCTTTTCTCCAATCAGCTGGTACCATTCCAGTCAGTAGACTGTCTGTAAAAATTAGGAACAACGGTCTGGCAATCACCTGACTGAGTTCCCTAAGTACCCTCGGGTGCAAGCCATCTGGTCCCGGTGATTTATTAATGTTAAGTTTCTCAAGTCTAATTTTAATTCTGTCCTCTGTTAACCATGGAGGTGCTTCCTGTGTTGTGTCCTGAGGATAAACACTGCAGTTTTGGTTACTGAAGCCCCCTGATTCACTCGTGAAGACTGAAGAGAAGAATAAATTCAATACCTTTGCCATCTCCCCATCCTTTGTAACCAGATGTCCTTCCTCATTCTTTATGGGGCCAATATGGTCTGTCCTCCCTTTTTTACTGTTTACATACTTAATGAATTTCTTGGGATTTTTTTTGCTCTCCTCCGCTATGTGTCTTTCATGTTCTATCTTAGCCATCCTAATTGCACCCTTACATCTCTTGTTGCATTCTTTATACAGTTTGAATGCTGATGATGATCCCTTAACCTTGTATTTTTTGAAGGCCTTCTCCTTTGCTTTTATGTGCATTTTTACATTGGAGTTAAGCCATCCAGGACTTTTGTTCGCTCTTTTAAATTTATTACCCAATGGGATGCATTGGCTAATGCCCTTATTTAATATGCTCTTAAAGCAAACCCATCTCTCCTCCATGTACTTTGTTCCTAAGATTTTATCCCAATTTATGCCTTCTAGCAAGGTTTGTAGTTTACGGAAACTAAACTACAGACTCCCGCTACAACCACTAGAAGTCCTGTGAGGTAAAAGGTACATAATTTGGAGGCAAGTCATCAATTTCTGCTCCTCTAACAATAATGTTACTATTTAAGGGGTGCATGCAACTATGTTGTCTTTCTTTTTTTATGGGGAGTCCACTTTAAGATGTATATAGCTCCTGTTAGATGGAGGGAGAAAACAATCGCTGTCCTTGTAGATTGTGTGAGAGGAGGTGACACCGTTTGTACATGTGTAACGGATGGAATGCTGGCTATGCACTATAGGAGGAAGTATGATTTCAGCACTTGCAGATGAGTAGACGTGCCATCCATTCATGTGACAGCCATATTTGCTGATGTAATAGTTCTGTTGGAATATATAAAATATACACACTCCATCAATTATCAATTATGGGAGAGGACATTTTGCTGCACACGCTCTATATATTTGTCTTCAATCAGAATGCAGAATGTCGTCCATGAGGGGAAATGTACTCCAAGCAATTGAGAAACTTGGATACAATGTGTTATTATAAGGACAGTGCATGCAGAGAAATCCTCCCAGCATGCACTGAGCATGGATCCCGCCAGCCCGGTACGTCATACAAGGATTCCTTTTTTATTTCTTATCATTCTATTCTGTTCAGAGTGGTGATGCCGGCCCAGAACTTGGGGCCATGTCCTGTGGAACAATTTTTCCACACAGCCCTCTTCCCCTGCTTCTTACTTTGATTTTTTTTTCAGATTGTGAACTTATGGAAGATGAGTATTTCCCATTTATTCAGTTTTCAGTACAGTATATGTATTGCCAAATCATTTTTAGCTTTAGGTAGGTAAGGGTTTGTTTTTTCGCTGTCTGTCACAGATCAGCAGCAAAGTGCCCCTGCCAATCAGAGAGGCGCCCTTCCCTTTCCTATTGGAGAGGTTTTCTCCTCCTGCATTGTCTATTTAAATCGGTTCAGCTAGAAGTTTAATAAACTTTCACAAGCTGGCTGTCGAGTCCCTGGTGAGCCTTCCTGCTATCCAACCTGCTTTCATCCATTGATTTCTGTGTACTGTCCATTTGCTTCATTTGCTAGCTACAGTATGTGTGTTTGCTGCCTGCTCTGACCTCTGGCCTTGTTCCATGGTTGTCCAAATCCACTGTTTGTCCTGACCTATGGATTTGTTCCTGGCTATCCGAATCCACTGCTTGTCCTGACTTTTGTATTTGTTTCTAGTTATCCAAATCCATTGCCTGCCCTGACCCCTGGATTTGATCCTGATCTTCTGAATCCACTGCCTGCCCTGACCCCTGGATTTGATCCTGATCATCTGAATTCACTGCCCGCCCTGAACTCTGAATTTGATCCTGATCCTCTGAATCCACTGCCTGCCCTGATCTCTGGATTTGATCCTGATCCTCTGAATCCACTACCTGTCCTGACCTCTGGATCCTGGTCATCTGAATCCACTCCTTGCTCTGACCTCTTGATTTGTTGCTGGTTATCCAAATTCACTGCCTGTCCTGACCTCTGGATTTGATCCTGATCATCGGAATCCACTGCCTGCCCTGACCACTGGATTTGATCCTGATCATCGGAATCCACTGCCTGTCCTGACCACTGGATTTGATCCTGATCATCGGAATCCACTGCCTGCCTTGACCACTGGATTTGATCCTGATCATCAGAATCCACTGCCTGCCCTGACCTCTGGATTTTAACCTTATCATCTGAATCCACTGCCTGCCCTGACCTCTGGATTTTAATCTTGTCAACTGAATCCACTGCTTGCTCTGACCTCTGGATTTGTTCCTGGTTATCCAAATCCACTGCCTGTCCTGACCTCTGGATTTGTTCCTGGTTATAGTACAAACAATTGGTCACTGCCCCCACCTAGAACTGGTCACTGCAGCAGGAAGCATTGGAAAGGCAACGCATATTAAAAAAAACAAAGACATTTCCAAGCTCAGTTTACCAACCAGCCTGCGACCAATTAACCTGGCCACACAGCATGCGTTAAAAACGGGTTTAGTTGCTGCCATAGTGGGCTGGGTGTTCAGTGTGTCCCTGCCCCTTTAAGAAGGGGTGGACTCCCTCCAGGTTTATCTGCCCTACACCTGTCCATTTAAATGTACATGCTTCCATTGTTGGAGACTCGCAGAAATTAGAGTTTAGGTCCACAGAAAATGGGATGCCTGGCCGGGGCTCTGTGGCTTACGCATGTATTTTGCAAACTAAACCCCTTTGTTCCTGATTATCCAAAGCCACTTCCTGCCCTGACTTCTGGATTTGTTCCAGGTTATCCAAATCCACTTCCTGTCCTGACTTCTGGATTTATTCCAGGTTAACCGAATCCACTTCCTGTCCTGACTTCTGGATTTGTTCCTGGTTTTCCAAATCCACTTCCTGTCCTGACTTCTGGATTTATTCCAGGTTAACCGAATCCACTTCCTGTCCTGACTTCTGGATTTGTTCCTGGTTATCCGAATCCACTTCCTGTCCTGACTTCTGGATTTGTTCCTGGTTTTCCAAATCCACTGCCTGCCCTGACTTCTGGATTTGTTCCTGGTTTTCCAAATCCACTGCCTGCCCTGATGCCAGGATTTGTTCCTAGTTATCCGAATCCACTGCCTGCCCTGACTTCTGGATTTTTTTCTGGTTATCCAAATCCACTGCCTGCTAGGACTTTTGGATTTGTTCCTGGTTATCCGAATCCTCTGCCTGATCTGACCTTTGGCTTTGTTCCTGGTTATCCTTATCCACCGACTACCCTCATCTTTGGATTTGATCTTGGTCATCTGAAGGACCTGACCTCTGGGAATTTTTTCTGATTATCCGAGTCTGCTGCTGCTTCTGACCTGTATGCTGTTTACCTTGTCTGCAACCAGCTCTGTCACCTGGACTGTTACCCGCAGTGCACCTACCAGATGTAGATCTTCTTCCTTGTACCTTTCCTTCTCCTGGTCCACGTTGTTGCATAGGGAAAACCTGGGGGTCGCGCTCTGGGGTCAGCAGGCAGCACAGCCCAACACTCCTGTAAGGGGGTCCCTGGTGAATACCAACTGGCTCTTAAAACTCAGTGCCCTGCAGAATCCTGCATCTCCTTCTCATACTTGGCAAGTCCTGTTACAGTTCCTCTCTCTCATCCATTCCAGTTTGGTTCCAGCTCCACGGGTCTAGCTCCTATCTCTGAGGGACTGTGCCCTACCTAAAGCCTGCTGTCAGCCTACACTTTTCAGGTACACCTACTGCCATTCCTAGACTTTACCTTGTAGTCTAAGGATTCTAACCTGGACCTAGAGGGTCTACGTTGCTATAACCACCACCCTGACAGGGAGATTTTTTTTCACTTCCCGTCCCAGAGACACAACAGAAAGTAAGAGCAGCTCTCCTCTAAGTGGCCCCTAATTGTGGGATGCCCCCCTCACCATTTGTTCTGTTGTTTGTTGTTACCAAACATTGGATTTTCCATCACTGTTATGCTATGTACACATCATAGTATTTTCCGACAATAAATGTTCGATGGGAGCTTGTTGTTGGAAATTGCGACCGTGGGTAGGCTCCATCGGACATTTGAGGTAGGAATTTCCGACAACAAAAATTTGAGAGCTGGTTCTCAAATTTTCCGACAACAAAATCCGTTGTTGTAAATTCTGATGTGTACACAATTCCAACGCACAAAATTCCATGAATGCTCGGAATTAAGCAGAAGAGCCACACTGGCTATTGAACTTCATTTTTCTCGGCTTGTCGTACGTGTTGTACGTCACCGTGTTCTTGACGTTCGGAATTTCCGACAACATTTGTGCGACCGTGTGTATGCAAGACAAGTTTGAGCCAACATCCGTCGGAAATAAATCCACGGGTTTGTTGTCGGAAAATCCTATCGTGTGTACATAGCATAAGTCAGGGGCGTAACTAGAACTTTTAGGGCCCTGGTGCAAGAAACCGGTAAGGCCCCCCTGGCCCTTCCTACTGATCCTGGAGCCCTTTTCTCCCATTGTGGGACCCTTAATTATGGTCCTGCAGCGGGCCACCTTCCTGCTGTGTTGGGGTCTCCCTACAGTGGTGGAATGCCAGAGCCCAGTTGCAAGTGACCTGGTAGTTACGCCACTTGTGTCAGTAGTTTTTTGTTTTATTTTTTACCATTTTACCCTATTTATCTATTTATTTTTTACGTTTTAATTTTTTATTTTTTACATATTTTTAGGACCCCCTATGGGGGGCTTTGGTGAAATATCAGGGGTCTAAACAGATACCTGATGTCCCACTTTTGAAACAGAGAAAGGGACGGAACCGATCACTGACTCTATTTATTAAGAGAAAGAAGGAGCCGATAAATGACCCCCTCTCCATCCTTCCATCCTGACAGATCCCCCGCAGCAGCTGGCGGGTGGTGGGAGGGGAAAACCTGGCAGCGCTGTGGGGGGGCCAGGAGAGCACACAGGAGCCCGGGGCAGCTGGACAGTTATAGGGGGATGGAAGGGGCAGCAGGTGGAGGAACTGATGTCCTCCATTTTTTTCCTGCAGCCGCTGAATGTCTGCTGGAGGGAGAGGAGGAGAAACGGGCATTAATCAGATGCATGGAGGGATCCTCTCCGGTACATGCCGCCACCCCCGACGCCCTTCTATCCAGGTGTACAAGGAGGCCTCACGGGCCACCTGGACCATGGGGCCCCCTGCGACTCCTGCAGGTATGCCCCTGCCGTCTGTATTAAATACAATGGTCAGCAGCACAGATAGAAAAAAATATACACTTTAACATACAATGTTTAACCGCTTACGGACCGCCCGCCTGCACTGTACTGCAGATGGGGGGGGGCCCGCACCGGGACAAGCACAGCACAAGTGCTCTAGAATTTCTTGCTAGAGGGCTGTGCTGACTTTAGACTTGATAAAACACAGTGGAACAACAACAGCAGATGACATGGAGCCCCAAATCATCACCAACTGTGGAAAATGTTGCATTTCATTTGGAAATCGCGGTCCCAGAGTCTGGAGGAAGAGTGGAGAATCCAACCTGCATGAGGTCCAGTGTGAAGTTTACACAGTCAGTGATGATTTGGGGCGCCATGTCATCTGCTGGTGATGGTCCACTTACTTTTATCAAGTCCAAAGTCAGCGCAGCCCTCTAGCAGGAAATTCTAGAGCACTTCATGCTTCCCTCTGCTGACCATTCATGGAGACCATTCATGGAGATGCTGATTTCATTTTCCAGCAGGACTTGGCAACTGCCCAAAACTACCAATACCTGGTCACATGATCATGGGATCACTGTGCTTGATTGGCCAGAAAACTAGCCTGACCTAAACCCCATAGAGAATCTGTGGGGTATTGTCAAGAGGAAGATGAGAGACACCAGACCCAACAATGCAGAGGGGGTGAAGGCTGCTATCGAAGCAACCTGACCTTCCATAGCACCTCAGCAGTGCCACAGGCTGATCACCTCCGTGCCACGCCGCATTGATGCCGTACTTCATGCAAATGGAGCCCCGACCAAGTATTGAGTGCGTACTATACTATACATCAGAGGTGGGGGACTCAAGTCACATGACTTGACTGGAGTCAGACTCGAGTCACCTGTTTGAGGACTTGCGACTTGCTTGACAAAATTAAATAAATGACTCGACTTGACCTTGACTTGTCACTAATGACTTGCGACTTGACTTTGACTTGGGCTATTTGACTTGCAATGACTTGGCACCACCAGTGCTGTGTCTTGGCCTAGGCAAAAGCCGCCCCCCCCCCCCCCCACACACACAAAAGAAAGCTCCCCCCAAGTCCCGGCTTCGGGGTAGATCAGTATTTTGACTTAATTTGTGACTTGACCAAAATAAATGACTTGACTTGACTCGCGCTTGACTTCTAGCAGGGACTCGACTTGACTTGCTTGCTTTTCGCCACAGTAACTTGAGACTTGCTTATGACTTGAAGGTTAAGACTTGAGACTTGCTTGTGACTTGAAGTTTAAGACTTGAGACTTGCTTGTGACTTGCACATGTGTGACTTACTCCCATCACTGCTATACATGGACAGACTTCTCACTAAGACAACATTTCTGTATTAAAATTTCTTTTTTTTTTTTATTGGTCTTATGTAATATTCTAATTCTCTGAGATACTGAATTTTGGGGTGTCACTCGCTGTAAGCCATAATCATCAAAATTAAAAAGAAAGAAATGCTTGAAATGTATCACTCTGTGTGTAACGCATCTATATATATAAAGTATATGAGTTTCGCTTTTTGAATTGAATTACCAAAATAAATTAACTTTTTGATGATATTCAAATTTTATGAGATGCACCTGTCTAATGTTTATTTTTTTTATATTCTCACACTTCTCCTTTTAACTTCTCTCTCATCTGATTGCTTAGCCTGAGCTTTCAATCAGACAAAGGGAGCTGGAAAGCAAGCTTTATCTGCTGAGTTGCATCTTGCTGAGTTGTATCTTTAGCTAATCCATAGTACTCTGGGAATCTTTTATCATGTGCATAATGTAAAAGCAAAGATCCTATACATTTTTTTTAAATATATACTGTATAGGTATATAAAAAAATATAAAAAAACACATTTCAAAAGCATATCTACTTGAGAAGTAGGCAACAATTCTAATTTCCCTCTAAGCCCGGGAAATGGTAATCACTCTAATTCTTTCTGAAGAGAGGGAATAGAGAGGAGTCTTCTTATTAATAGACGTGTATAGGTATACATTAATAATGTCCTCTCTGTATAGATCGCTCTCCCGCAGCAATGCATTATGGATACTCTTGTAATACAAGCATGGTTCCTGTGCTGAGCAATCCTCAGTAACGGCATAATATCCCAGAGCAAGACGGGATAGAATCTCATTATTTAATGTCAAGGTTTAATGCCGTCATCCATAGAATAAGCGTTTTCCTGAGGAATTACAAACGGTGTGTTTGGGAAAATACTGTAATTATGGAAATCTTTCATTACAGGGGACTTTAGAGGCTAAACAAATTCCTTCCGATTTTTTTTTTTTTTTCTGACCGTGAGCACCAGTCAGGAAATAGGAATATATAATAAGACTATCAGGGGAACAAGTCATAAACTGGCTCCCTCTTCTGTATAATATTACATTTTGCTGAAGTGAACTCTACAAAAGACAAGCAACGATTGCAACTGGCCTGAATGGAAGCTGAGGGTATCAAGTTCGGGGGGGGGGGGGGGGGGAGATAGTCCTGGACTGGTGTCACTGGAAGATATAGAAGGAATGGATTCCAATGGGTTGTATCCCAGTTGTAGGTGGTGGGTGATAGACTCAGTTGGGGTCTAGGGCTGCTACCTTTCTAATAATGACAACGGGGTCGCTACCCATAGCCTATACTTGGGTGATTGGAGAGGAGCGCCCGGTGTGCAGAAAAACATCTCACTTGGTGATTTTTATAGTCATTTATTGAAGTTAAAAGTATACAAGTGGAGCCAAACGCGTTTCAGGGGAATTGCCCCTTCTTCAGGGCTATATTTCTTGAAGAATGATTAAGCTCTGAGCTCTGAGAGGATTAAATACAGGGTGGCCCAAGACATTGTGCTCCCTAAATTCCAGGAATTAAATGCTGCCCCCCCCCCCCAAAAAAAAATCACACCCACCAAAAGGCCCTCACATCCATTATTTTATATCATGATAACTAAAACTAATATTACATTTACCAGGAAGTCAGATTTACTTGCAACAACACGTTGTCTATATGCAAAATTCTATATATATGTATATAGACAGGCTAGAGTAGTATATAGACAGGCTAAAGTAGTATATGGACAGGCTAGGGTAGTAAATGGGCATGCTAGGGTAGTATATAAACATGCTAGGGTAGTATATAAACATGCTAGGGTAGTATATAAACATGCTAGGGTAGTATATAAACATGCTAGGGTAGTATATAGACAGGCTAGGGTAGAATATAGACAGGCTAGGGTAGTATATAGACAGGCTAGGGTAGTATATAGACAGGCTAGGGTAGTATATAGACAGGCTAGGGTAGTAAATGGGCATGCTAGGGTAGTATATAGACAGGCTAGGGTAGTAAATAGACAGGCTAGGGTTGTATATGGACAGGCTAGGGTAGTAAATTGGCACGCAAGGGTAGTATATAGACAGGCTAGGCTAGAATATAGACAGGCTAGGGTAGTATATAGACAGGCTAGGCTAGAATATAGACAGGCTAGGGTAGTATATAGACAGGCTAGGGTAATATATAGACTGGCTAGGGTAGTAAATAGACAGGCTAGGGTAGTATATGGACAGGCTAAGGTAGTAAATGGGCACGCAAGGGTAGTATATAGACACTCTAGGGTAGTATATAGACACTCTAGGGTAGTATATAGACAGGCTAGGTTAGTATATGGACAGGGTAGGGTAGTATAGGGGCAGGCAGAGCGGCCTGAGGGGCAGTTGTCATCATGACACACAAAACTCTCAATGTTTATAAACAATGTCACTTTGTATCTCTCTCTCTCTCTCCTGTTTGATCAATGTTTATAAACAATGTTACTTTGTATCTCTCTCTCCTGTCTGGTCAATGTTTATAAACAATGTTACTTTGTATCTCTCTCTCCTGTCTGATCAATTATTATAAACAATGTTACTTTGTATTTCTCTATCTCACAATATTTATAAACAATGTTTTAGGGTGTGCCCCCAAAATCTCTGTTTGTCTTTTGCAGTGATTCTCAACCAGGGTTCCTCCAGAGGTTGCTAGGGGTTCCTTCAGCATTGGGCAATTTCTGCCTCTCAGATAAGTTCCCACTGACAACATTGATCTTTTTAGCTATCTGTAAGGAGGTAATTCTTCCCAATGACCACAAGTGTAAGAACCATTCTTCTCACTGACCATCACACTAATGTATCACGAGTTGTAGATCCCTAATTTTTAGCAGGAGTTCCCTCGAGACCGGAGAACTAATTTAAGGGTTCCTCTGTGTTGAAGAGGTTGAGAAAGGCTGGTCTATTGTATGGATTCTGACCAAATCCTTTTGGGCTGGGGAACCCCACTCCCCCATCATTGCCTCTTATTAGTGTCCACCTGTGTTATAGGAGGAGTCCTTTTAGTTCTCCTATATAGAGGAGTGTATTTCTACCATGGTTTAAAGAAGCAGGATCTTCCATTCTATGGATAGTGTAGGGCCCACTAATAATGGGGTACTTTGACGTAGTAGTGGGCTTAAGCACCATATAGCCATACGGTGTGACTAAATCCCCATTATTTTTTGAAAATGTTCAGGTGTTTTAAATAGCCTTGCGGGAGGTAAATGGCTGAATGTGTGTGCTGTAATAATTTGTATCTCTCTATCTCCTGTCTGATCAATGTTTATAAACAATGTAACTTTGTATCTCTCTCTCTCCTGTCTGATCAATGTTTGTAAACAATGTTACTTTGTATCTCTCTATCTCCCATCTGATCAATGTTTATAAACAATGTTACTTTGTATCTCTCTCTCTCCTGTCTGATCAATGTTTATAAACAATGTTACTTTGTATCTCTCTATCTCCCGTCTGATCAATGTTTATAAACAATCTTACTTTGTATCTCTCTCTCTCCTGTCTGATCAATGTTTATAAACAATGTCACTTTGTATCTCTCTATCTCCCGTCTGATCAATGTTTATAAACAATGTTACTTTGTATCTCTCTATCTCCCGTCTGATCAATGTTTATAAACAATGTTACTTTGTATGTCTCTATCTCCCATCTGATCAATGTTTATAAACAATGTTACTTTGTATCTCTCTCTCTCCTGTCTGATCAATGTTTATAAACAATGTCACTTTGTATCTCTCTATCTCCCGTCTGATCAATGTTTATAAACAATGTTACTTTGTATCTCTCTATCTCCCGTCTGATCAATGTTTATAAACAATGTTACTTTGTATGTCTCTATCTCCCATCTGATCAATGTTTACAAACAATGTTACTTTGCACTTCTCTCAGTATTATAAACAATGTGTCATATGTTCTGGGTTTTTTTTTTGTAGACAGGAATTGTCAGCGGAGAAGGCGGGGTGCACTGCGCACATCAAGTGAACCTAAAAGCGTTTTTGGGGTACATGTAGCATGTTTAAGGTCTACAACTTGCTAAAAAAAAAAAAACAACAACAACAAAAAATGTAGTGGTTAACTTTAAAAGAAAAAGAAAAAAAAGAATAATCTGATCCCCTGCAGTGCACATTAGTACATGATGGCGGACAGACCCCCGAGCCCTCCAGTGGTGTCACAGCCGCTGGCGCCCTCCATCTTTGTTCTTCCTTCCAGGTTCTTGCTCTGTGGCTGTTTTAATTGGCCGAGCTGCGATGATGTCACACATGCACACCGGACTCATCACCGCCCTCTGTACTGACGGCGCACTCAGTATACCCTGAATGTAGAGCTCACATGCACTGTGACTGCCTCCTAAATGGTGGAAGTTTAGGGGATACCCGCTGTACCCATTGGTGAGACTTACTATAAGCTGACCTTTAGATTACCAATTACAAATGTGAGTTTACAATCGCTTTCGTTTTGCCTTCCCCATTGACTCCAATGCATTTTGCTGAAATGGCAAGATTTAATAAACCTTTATTTTTGCTGAGATTTTCGGGGGGAAATGAGAACATTTCATTTTGCTCATCCCCACAGAGCGATCTGCGTTCTGCCTGAAGTTGTAGCAATAAAGAATATATCAAGAACAATTAAAAATTTAAAAAAGAAACTCCAATAACATTGCACCGTAAAGCAGAATAAAAGAACGATCGCTCAAAACAGCCCAAAATTTCTCCAGTAGAAGTCTGAGCCCCCCCCCCCCCCTGTTGATTGTTCTTTATTATAATTCTGGAGTGTTCTAACTTCTAATCACTGCGCATTCCGCCGTCCCTTACAGCGATCGTTGTGTTAGTGAGTCGATAGAGCAGCTGTGACTGTTCCCCAGATGGATGTAAAACAAACTTTCACAAATTTTAATGAAGAAGGAATTTTACTGCTCGATGCAAGCTTTCCACCCAGGCACATTACACATATAAACGACGTGGCTCTAATAATGGCGGGGGGGGAGGGGTTACTTGTATCCAAAGCAGACCTTCCAGTCTCAGCCAATTGTGACTTTTCTGTCATACATGTAAAAAAAAAAAAAATCAGCATTTTATTGCTAGAATATTTCTTAGAACCCCCAAATATTACATATATATATATATATTTTTTTAAGCAGGGGCCCTGTACCTGACCTTGGCTTTGTGCCTGACCATACTTCTGTACCTCGTTGTCTGCCCAATCCTGAGCTCGGCTTCGTTCCTGGCCATGCTTCTGTACCTCATTACCTGCCCATTCCTGATCTCGGCTTCATTCCTGGCCATGCTTCTGTACTTCATTGCCTGCCCATTCCTGACCTCGGCTTCGTTCCTGACCACGCTTCTGTACCTCGTTGCCTGGCCATTCTTGACCTCGCCTTCATTCCTGGCCATGCTTCTGTACCTCATTGCCTGCCCATTCCTGACCTCGGCTTTGTTCCTGACCATGCTTCTGTACCTCATTGCCTGCCCATTCCTGATCTCGGCTTCATTCCTGGCCATGCTTCTGTACTTCATTGCCTGTCCATTCCTGACCTCGGCTTCATTCCTGACCACGCTTCTGTACCTCGTTGCCTGGCCATTCTTGACCTCGCCTTCATTCCTGGCCATGCTTCTGTACCTCGTTGCCTGCCCATTCCTGACCTCGGCTTTGTTCCTGACCATGCTTCTGTACTTCGTTGCCTGCCCATTCCTGACCTTGGCTTTGTTCCTGACCATGCTTCTGTAGTTCATTGCCTGCCCATTCCTAACTTCGGTTTTGTTCCTGACCACGCTTCTGTACTTCGTTGCCTGCCCATTCCTGAGCTCGGCTTCGTTCCTAGCCATGCTTCTGTACCTCATTGCCTACCCATTCCTGACATCGGGTTCGTTCCCGATCACGCTTCTGTACCTCGTTGCTTGCCCATTCCTGACCTCGGCTTTGTTCCTGACCATGATTCTGTACCTTGTTGCCTGCCCATTCCTGACCTCGGCTTCGTTCCTGACCACAATTCTGTACCTCATTGCCTGTCCATTCCTGACCTCGGCTTCGTTCCTGACCACGATTCTGTACCTCATTGCCTGCCCATTCCTGACCTTTGCTTTGTTCCTGACCAAACTTCTGTACCTCATTGCCTGCCCAATCCTGACCTCAGCTTTGTTCCTGACCATACTTCTGTACCTCGTTGCCTGCCCATTCCTGACCTCGGCTTTGTTCCTGACCACGCTTCTGTACCTTGTTGCCTGCCCATTCCTGACCCTGGCTTCGTTCCTGGTCACGCTTCTGTACTTCATTGCCTGCCCATTCCTGACCTTGCCTTCGTTCCTGACCATGCTTCTGTACTTCATTGCCTGCCCATTCCTGAACTTGGCTTTGTTCCTGACCATACTTCTGTACCTCATTGCCTGCCCAATCCTGACCTCAGCTTTGTTCCTGACCATACTTCTGTACCTCGTTGCCTGCCCATTCCTGACCTCGGCTTTGTTCCTGACCACGCTTCTGTACCTTGTTGCCTGCCCATTCCTGACCCTGGCTTCGTTCCTGGCCACGCTTCTGTACTTCATTGCCTGCCCATTCCTGACCTTGCCTTCGTTCCTGACCATGCTTCTGTACTTCATTGCCTGCCCATTCCTGACCTCGGCTTTGTTCCTGACCACGCTTCTGTACTTCGTTGCCTGCCCATTCCTGACCTCAGCTTTGTTCTAGACCACGCTTCTGTTCCTCATTGCCTGCCCATTCCTGACCTCATCTTCTTTCCTGACTGTAGCTACCACTGTGACCTCGCTTCTGTCTCCATCTTGACTTCATACTACCTCCGAGTGTCTTCTTCGGCTGTCCTTCATACCAGCTCCAGTCATCGCAGCTTGTTTCTGCCTAAAGCCTGCTGAGAGCTTCGACAAGCCACACATCTAGAACCTGCAGTACACCCGGGAGTGCCCCTTTAACCTTGGCTGCTCCAGAGTGCGTCACATCTGCTCCCAGGCCTGACGTCCTGCCTGACTTCTCAAGCCTCTCATCTCCTGCTGCAAGTTCTGCTGTCAAAACCTGCCGGTACTTGTGTTCCTCCTGTCCTTCGGCACCATCAATTCCACTCTCGGTGGGGCTGGAGGTAGAAGAGAGGCCGACCTCGCCATTTCAGCCTCCTATCAGGTACCTGAAACCCAAGAAAATTGTTGTTTTTTTTTATACACCTTTTTTTTCTGATGCCCCTCCCACTCCATGACTTCATAATGAGAAGCTCACATCCTGTTCAGCAGAGGCCTTCCATTCATCTCCAAAGGACTTTTTAGCAAGGCAATGGAGACTTTTGGCATCATAACAAAACTTATAGGTCTGGAAAGTCTCCTAGCAAAAGTCTGCCAATCAGAGCACTGCTGATAAACAAGATCCGAGACTTGTAATAATCTCTAAAACCTCCAGCAGAGCTGGACAGTCTGACCACTGGGGGAGGGGAGACTGAGGAAATGACTCCTCCCTCTTCTACAAAGTTACAATGTACAGTCTGATCACTGGGGGAGGGGAGACTGAGGAAATGACTCCTCCTCCTTCTACAAAGTTACAATGTACAGTCTGATCTCTGATCACTGGGGGAGGGGTGACTGAGGAAATGACTCCTCCTCCTTCTAGAAAGTTACAATGTACAGTCTGATCATTGGGGGAGGGGAGACTGAGGAAATGACTCCACCCCTTCTACAAAGTTACAATGTACAGTCTGATCATTGGGGGAGGGGAGACTGAGGAAATGACTCCTCCCCTTCTACAAAGTTACAATGTACAGTCTGATCACTGGGGGAGGAGAGACTGAGGAAATGACTCCACCCCTTCTACAAAGTTACAATGTACAGTCTGATCATTGGGGGAGGGGAGACTGAGGAAATGACTCCTCCCCTTCTACAAAGTTACAATGTACAGTCTGATCACTGGGGGAGGGGAGACTGAGGAAATGACTCCTCCCCTTCTACAAAGTTACAATGTACAGTCTGATCATTGGGGGAGGGGAGACTGAGGAAATGACTCCTTCTACAAAGTTACAATGTACAGTCTGATCACGGGGGGAGGGGAGACTGAGGAAATGACTCCTCCTCCTTCTACAAAGTTACAATGTACAGTCTGATCACTGGGGGAGGGGAGACTGAGGAAATGACTCCTCCTCCTTCTACAAAATTACAATGTACAGTCTGATCATTGGGGGAGGGGAGACTGAGGAAATGACTCCTCCTCCTTCTACAAAGTTACAATGTACAGTCTGATCATTGGGGGAGGGGAGACTGAGGAAATGACTCCTCCTCCCCTTCTACAAAGTTACAATGTACAGTCTGATCACTGGGGGGAGGGGAGACTGAGGAAATGCCTCCTCCTCCTTCTACAAAGTTACAATGTACAGTCTGATCACTGGGGGAGGGGAGACTGAGGGAATGACTCCTCCCCCTTCTACAAAGTTACAATGTACAGTCTGATCATTGGGGGAGGGGAGACTGAGGAAATGACTCCTCCTTCTTCTACAAAGTTACAATGTACAGTCTGATCACTGGGGGAGGGGAGACTGAAGAAATGACTCCTCCTGCCTGCAGCAGACAAAAGGATATTGTTGCTGTATATTGGGATATATGTCAGAAATTTGATTATGAAAAGTCCTCTTGGATACATTATAAGAAGATACAAAATTGTAGTAATTCTCTAGAAGTGAAATAAGGAAAGTTTTCAGCAGCCAATCACTTTGTAATGGCGCGTCTGTAAAACTCCGAATGTAATTGAGTCGTTCCCATCCCCCATATTACATCCGCGGCGTTTCTCCGGAATTTACAGACACACACCGCGCTTCTTTCGTTGTCAGGAAAAGCGTTGTCAGGTCCTCGGATGGAACACTTTCCTCGTACGCTTCACTTCCTTCATTAAAATCTGCCAAAAGCTTGCTTTACATCTGGAATCGTCACAGATGTTCGATCGGCTCAGTAAAATAACGATCGCTGGAGGGGAGGGCGGAGTGCCGCACCCCTGCCGGTGGAAGCCTCCAATCGTTGTGGAGAACAGTCAATGAGGGGGAGGGGCAAGTTATTTCACCGGAAGGGTTGTAGCGATTTTTGCTCACAGCTCCTCTTTTTTCCATTTTTTTATGATGTTACAGCGAGTGAATAGATACAAGACGTGCAGAACGAAGAAAATGAGTTTCGGATTGTATCGATTTGTTGTTTACATAAATTAGTTTAGTTACATTTGTTTAACACTTTTAATTCTTTTCGGAATTAGTTTAGTTATTCGCATTCAAACCGATTGGAATTTTGGGAATTAGAATTTGAATACTTTTCCTTTTTCCAAAGATAATAAAATAGAATAGAAAATAGAGGAATAGAGAAGAAAAAAAAAAAACGAATAATATAACCTAATATAACCATCTTCTGATATTTGAATAGAAAAGAAAAGAATAGAATAGAATGGAATAGAATTAAAAAAACAATAGAGTAAAATAAAAAATAATATAACCATTTCCCAAAATTTAAATAGAATCAATTTGAATAGAATAGAAAAGAATAGAATAACAAATAACAGATTAGTATAGAAAAAAAAAACATAGAATAGAAAGAATATAACCATCTTCCTATTCAAATCTATTCTATTCAAATTCGATTCTATTTGAATTTTGGGAAATGGTTATAGTCTTTCTATTCTTTTCTATTTGTTTATTTTATTCTATTCTATTTTAAATTTGAATTTATTCTATTTGAATTTCAGAAGATGGTTATATTCTTTCTATTCTATTCTGTTGCTTTTTTCTATACTAGTCTGTTATTTTCTATTCTATTCTATTCTTTTCTATTCTATTCAAATTCGAATTGATTCTATTTAAATTTTGGGAAATGGTTATATTCTTTCTATTCTATCGTTTTTTGAATTGTTTTGTTTTCTCTTCTATTATAGTCTATTCTATTCTTTTTTTATTCTATTCTATTAGTTTATATTCTATTCTTTTCCGTTCTTTTATTTTCTTTTTTGTTCTGTTTTATTGTATTATATTCTTTTATTTTCTGTTATATTCTTTTCTATTCAGTTTTTTTTTCTCAATTTTATTCCTTTATTTTCTATTTTATTTTATTCTCTTTGGAAACTTTTCAAATTCCAAAACTATTTGGAAATTGTTTAAAACTTTTCGAATCAATTCGAATTTCATCCAAATTTTTTTGAATTTGTATTTCGGATTCTTTAAATTCGGTACTATTGTAATTCAGAAACATCCGAATTTCCGAAAAACGAAAATTCGTCTGAGTTTCAATTTGGAATGAAAAGAACCGCACATGTCTAATAGATACCAAACATTTCACGCTTTAAAATTGCGCACGTTCGTGGACAAACTACGGTACTTAAAAATTTCCATAGGCAACATTTTACATTTTTTTACAGGTTACCAGTTTAGAGTTACAGAGAAGGTCTAGCGCTAGAATTCTTGCTCTCCCTCAGACGTTGGTTGTGATATCTCACATGTGCGGTCCGAACGCGGTTTACATACGTGTGCACGTCTGCGCTCGCTGCCTTTCATGTGGTTTCCCGGCTCTCCGGCTTTGGAGGGATAATCTCCATCTTTGGTGGTGAAGGGTTTCCTGCTCAGGTTCTGTCCAGAGACCCCCATTTCATCTTGTGACTTGTGGCTACAAAATTGCAACCTACAGTCTGATCACTGCTGAGGAAAGACTGAGGAAATGCTGCCTCTTGCCTGCAGCAGACTGATGACATCATCTCAGGCTCGGCAAAGTCACTGGGGGGAGGGAAGACTGATAAAATGCTTCCTCCTGCCTGCAGCAGACTGGGGACCTCATCTCAGCCTAGGCAAAGTCGGTGGGAGAGGGGAGACTGAGGAAATGCTTCTACCTTCCTACAGTAGACTGGTGACATAATCTTAGCTTAGGCAAAGTCACTGGGGGAGAGAAGACTGAGGAAATGCTCCCTCTTGCCTGCAGAAGACTGGTGACATCACCTCAGCCATAATCAAAATCACTGGGGGGGGGGGGGAGAAGACTGAGGAAAAGACTCCTCTATCCTGCAGCAGGCTGGTGACACCATCTTTGCCATAATCAAAGTCACTGGGAGAGGAGAGAAGACTGAGGAAATGCTTCCTCTTGCCTGCAGCAGAGTGTTGACATCATCTCAGCCTAGGAAAGTCAACTGTATACCCCATACTCATTCACATGGGGGGGGGATCTGGGGTTACCCTTGGGGCTTAAAGATCCTGATAAGCCCCCTGCCTGCAGACCTCCACAACCACTTGCCAGGGTCGTGGGGAAGAGGCCTCTGTCCCCATCAACAGGGTGCTTTAGGGGGACCCCCCCACATGTTGAGGGCATGTGGCCTGGTATGGTTTAGGAGAGGGGACACTCGCCCCCCCCCCCCGACCTGCCGGGCTGCATACTCAGATAAAGGTCTAGTATGGATCTTAGGGGGGACCCCACGCTGTTTTTCTTTTTTTTTTTTGGTGTAGGGTCACCCTTAAAATCCATACCAGATGAAAAGGGGGACCCCACACAGTTGGGTTTCTCATTGCTGGCAATTCTTTTCTTTACATTCAGCTGACAGTGGGGAAGCCCGCTGACGGCTGATGAGTCATTGGATGACAAGGAAATGGGGGGCCGGCTTCCCTGCCCGCTCCTTAACAACCAGCTATTTCTTCACACAGAATTCGGATCGATTGATCAATTTTTGACCGATTCAAATCTGAATCGTTCTCAAAATTTCGTTCTGCACAAGTCTAGTGACTTTGTAGAGCACAAAACAATCACATTGGGAGCCTGTGATACAGACATGGGAGGAGCCTGTGATACTTATGTACATAGGAGGAGTCTGTGATACTTATGTACATGGGAGGAGCCTGTGATACAGACATGGGAGGAGTCTGTGATACAGACATGGGAGGAGCCTGTGATACAGACATGGGAGGAGCCTGTGATACTTATGTACATAGGAGGAGTCTGTGATACTTATGTACATGGGAGGAGCCTGTGATACAGACATGGGAGGAGTCTGTGATACAGACATGGGAGGAGCCTGTGATACAGACATGGGAGGAGCCTGTGATACTTATGTACATGGGAGGAGCCTGTGATACAGACATGGGAGGAGCCTGTGATACTTATGTACATGGGAGGAGCCTGTGATACAGACATGGGAGGAGTCTGTGATACTTATGTACATGGGAGGAGCCTGTGATACTTATGTACATGGGAGGAGTCTGTGAAACTTATGTACATGGGAGGAGTCTGTGATACTTATGTACATGGGAGGAGCCTGTGATACTTATGTACATGGGAGGAGCCTGTGATAATTATGTACATGGGAGGAGTCTGTGATACTTATGTACATGGGAGGAGCCTGTGATACTTATGTACACGGGAGGAGCCTGTGATACTTATGTACACGGGAGGAGTCTGTGATACTTATGTACACGGGAGGAGCCTGTGATACTTATGTACACGGGAGGAGCCTGTGATACTTATGTACATGGGAGGAGCCTGTGATACTTATGTACATGGGAGGAGCCTGTGATACTTATGTACATGGGAGGAGCCTGTGATACTTATGTACATGGGAGGAGTCTGTGATACTTATGTACATGGGAGGAGCCTGTGATACTTATGTACATGGGAGGAGCCTGTGATACTTATGTACATGGGAGGAGCCAGTGATACTTATGTACATGGGAGGAGTCTGTGACACTTATGTACATGGGAGGAGTCTGTGATACTTATGTACATGGGAGGAGCCTGTGATACTGATGTACATGGGAGGAGCCTGTGATACTTATGTACTTGGGAGGAGCCCGTGATACTTATGTACATGGGAGGAGTCTGTGATACTTATGTACATGGGAGGAGTCTGTGATACTTATGTACATGGGAGGAGTCTGTGATACTTATGTACATGGGAGGAGCCTGTGATACAGACATGGGAGGGGTCTGTGATACTTATGTACATGGGAGGATTCTGTGATACTTATGTACATGGGAGGAGCCAGTGATTCTTATGTACATGGGAGGAGCCTGTGATACTTATGTACATGGGAGGAGTCTGTGATACTTATGTACATGGGAGGAGCCTGTGATACTTATGTACATGGGAGGAGTCTGTGATACATTTGTACATGGGAGGAGTCTGTGATACTTATGTACATGGCAGGAGCCTGTGATACTTATGTACATGGGAGGAGCCTGTGATACTTATGTACGTGGGAGGAGCCTGTGATACTTATGTACATGGGAGGAGCCTGTGATACTTATGTACATGGGAGGAGCCTGTGATACTTATGTACATGGGAGGAGTCTGTGATACTTATGTACATGGGAGGAGCCTGTGATACTTATGTACATGGGAGGAGCCTGTGATACTTATGTACATGGGATATTTTTCCTTTTTTATTTTTAATAAATTTGCAAAGCTTTCAAACCAATTTCTCTCACGTTGTCATTATGGGGGATTGTTTGTAGAATTTTGAGGAAAATAATGAATTTAATCCATTTTGCAATAAGGCTGTAACAAAACAAAATGTGGAAAAAGTGAAGCGATGTGAATAGTTTACCGGATGCATTGTATGGCAGAAAGCAAAATTATATTATATTTTTATAATATTGTTATATTGTTTGTTTTTTTTTCCAAATTGTTGATATTTTTTGCTTACATAATAAAAATAAAAACCGCAGAGGTGATCAAATACCATCAAAAGAAAGCTCTATTTGTGGGGGAAAGAAATGATATAAATGTCATTTGGGTACAGTGTTGCATGATCACACAATTACCGGTTAAAGTAGCGCAGTGCTGAATACGCTTCTGGTCATGTAAGGGGGGGTAATACCTTCCGGAAGCAAAGGGGTTAAAGGTTAGAATTACAATAAGAACCCGCAGGATATAAATGTCCGTCTCCCTTGACGGGGGTTCCAGTTGTACGAACGTCTCTTTGATGGCGGTTTTTGCTGAAGGCGAGGTTTGACTGACGGGCGGCCGATCGCGGCGTGTCGTCGCTCCATTCGCCCGCAGCCTCGTTCCCTCGTCCGGATGCGGCTGGAGAGGTTTGGGGGGAAGAAGATAACGCATAATGAAGCAGCGCGGGGGGGGGGGTTTGGCGGCACACAGGTTGTAGCCGTAACAGAAAGTTGAGAATTTCGCAGAGGATTTTTGGAAGTGAACACCCCCCCCCCCCCCCCCCGCACAGCGGCGCACGTCTAATATTATGGATGAATACCGCAGACAGGATATTAAATGCATGTTTTATTTAAATGTGTTTGTTTGTTGGGAGCGCGCGGTTGATGAATGAAGCCTCCCCGGTGAAGGCTCCCCGCCGCTATATGCAAACGTATGTATACGGGATGCATGCTCAAGCAGCGCGTCTGTCATCTCCTGCATATCTACCCAACATTAATGTGCAAATTCCCCACCGTCCTCCCAGACATTCATCACGCAACCACAGAATCGCCAATATTTATTGACAGGTTTTTACACATTTAATGAGTTCCCTCGATATGGCCATCAATCTTCCCGTTGTTATGGTGTCAGCCCTCTGTCTGCACCTGCCAGGTGCTTCATATACATTAACACATAATTCAGCTCAATAAAAGTCAACCTGGAGAAGAGAATGTTGTTTTATGAGGTGTCCTCCTGGCCATCAATGCGATGGGTGAGATAAGGAAACCACAAGAGCTTGCGATCAATGGATTCGATGATACTGAAGTCACTTGGAAGCAAACTGTACAGGCTGATGGCGGGGACGGGTGGGTCTTGGTTTTCTTGGGCACAGGAAGGGTTGGTCTTTGGTTCCACCAAAACAACATACCTGGATGAGACTTTTCGGGCATTCCCCATCTCTTCCAGCATGACAATCACCCAAAACATCCCGCCAAGGCAACAGAGGAGCGGCTCAAGAAGAAGCACATTGAGGTCATGGCATGGGTGAGCCAGTCTCCAGACCTTAATCCTATAGAAAATGTATGGAGGGAGCTGAAACTTTGAGTTGCCAAGAGACAGCCAAGAAAACCTTAAGGATTTAGAGAAGATCTGTAAAGAAGAGTGGACCAAAATCCCTCCTGAGATGTGTGGAAACCTGATCACCACCTACAAGAAACATCTGACCTCTGTGCTTGCTAGGGATGAGCTGAACACCCCCAACCCCCGGTTCGGTTTGCACCAGAACTTGCGAACAGGCAAACAATTCGTGCGAACACCGTTAAAGTCTATGGGACACGAACAGGAAAAGTCAAAAATGCTAATTTTAAAGGCTTATAAGCAAGTTATTGCCATAAAAAGTGTTTGGGGACCCGGGTCCTGCCCCAGGGGACATGGATCAATGCAAAAAGTTTTAAAAACTGACTTTTTTTCGGGAGCAGTGATCTTAATAATGCTTAAAGTGAAACAATAAAAGTGAAATATTCCTTTAAATATCTGCCTGGGGGGTGTCCTTAGTATGCCTGTAAAGCGGCGCATTTTTCCCGTGTTTAGAACAGTCTCAGAGCAAAATGACATTTCTAAAGGAAAAAAAGTCATTTAAAACTGATCGCGGCTGTAATGAATTGCCGGGTCTCGGCAATATAGATGAAAATCATTGAAAAATACGGCATGGGCCCCCCCACCCCAAGCCCATTACCAGGCCCTTCGGGTCTGGTATTGATATTAAGGGGAACCCCGCACCCAAATTTAAAAAAAAACAAATGCGGGGGTGTCCCCCCACATTCCATACCAGGCCCTTCAGGTCTGGTATGGATATTAAGGGGAACCCTGTGCCAAAATTAAAAAAAGAAATGGCATAGGGGCTCCGCCCCCCCAACTCCATACCAGGCCCTTCAGGTCTGGAATGGATTTTAAGGGGAATCCCCAGCCAAATTTTTTTTTCAAAAATGGCGTAGGGGCCCCCCCAAAATCCATAGCAGACCCTTATCCGAGCACGCAACATGGCAGGCCGCAGGAAAAAAGGGGGGGATGAGAGAGCGCCCCCCCCCTGAACCGTACCAGGCCACATGCCATCAACATGGAAAGGGTGCTTTGAGGTCCCCTCCAAAGCACCTTGTCCCTAAGTTGATGGAGACAAGGGCCCCATTCCCACAACCCTAGCTCGGTGGTTGTGGGGGTCTGTGGGAGGGCGGGGCTTATCGGAATCTGGAAAAAAGGGTCAAAATGTTAAAAATTACAGTAGACAATTTGGGACAAGTCCTTTATTAAAAAAAAAAAAAAAAAAACTGTCCCACAACGTTTATTCATCTTCAATCACAGCGTCCGGTGACCCGAAAAAAAAAAAAGAAAAAAACTCCACCTCCATGGGGAGGCTCCCACTGACTGAAGCCTCTTTGCGATGGCATATTTTATATAGCTGAGGGCGGGGCCACCCGGTGACGTAAACAGGTGACCCGGCCCCCCTCTGACGTTATGTGACGTCACGTACTGTCAGAAGGGGGCGGGGCCACTTTAATCTATATTGCCGGGACCCGACAATACACTACAGATCAGTTTTAAATGACTTTTTTTCCTTTAGAAATGTTATTTTGCTCTTGGACTGGTACAAACACAGGAAACATGCGCCCCCTTTTTACAGGCATAGTATAGACACCCCCCAGTTACAATATTTAAAGGAATATTTCACTTTTGTTTCACTTTAAGCATTATTAAAATTACTGCTCCCGAAAAATACGGCCGTTTTAAAAAAAAATTTTTTTGCATTGATCCATGTCCCCTGGGGCAGGACCCGGGTCCTCAAACCGTTTTTATGACAATAACTTGCATATTAACCTTTAAAAGTATCACTTTTGATTTTTCACATTCGTGTCCCTTAGACTTTAACGGGGTTTCGCGGCTGCTGAATTTGCCGCGAACGCCGCATATTGTTTGCTGTTGGGCCAACTTACGTTCGACTCAAGCATCGGGCTCATCCTTGGTGCTTGCCAACAAGGGTTTCTCCACCAACTACTAAGTCGTGTTTTGCTTGGGGATCAAATACTTATTTTACTCACTGAGCTACAACTCCATTTATAACATTTGTATTGTGTGTTTTTTCTGGATATTTGGTTGATATTCTGTCTCTATCATATAAAATACACCTATGATAAAAATTATACACCCTTCATTTCTTTATATGTGGGCAAAACTTACACAATCTGCAGGGGAGATGATCATTACCCCCCCCCCCCCCCCCATTGTATCTTCCCAACTACAAAAGAGAACGGAGAGCCCCGGCCTTGATTGGCTCCCTCCTTTAGTAAATCTTGTATTCTCTGGAAGTAGAGGTCCTCTTTAGGTATCTCCATCCTAGTATATTATTCCCTATTAATTGATTTGTGTAAAATATTTGAAATGAGGAAATATAAGAAGAAAGTTGCTCTTTAAGCTTCTTCTGTGGTAATCATTGAAAAGTAACACATTTTATAGATCACAATTCATTTTATTAGGATAATAAATATCCCACTTTTGGATCAGATACAATCGGTGAAGATCTATAATAAGATAATGAGATGTTGGGGAACAGATTTTAGACTGAATGACTTTTGCACCTAAATTTCTGTAGCAATTAAAACTTTTTTTTTTAACTTTGGTAAATTGTTTAGGAGCTTCATTAATGACAAAACCCTTGAGGAAATCTCTACACCGGGGTTCCTCCAGAGACTGCTAAGGGGAGAATGCATTCTGCTCTGATAGGGCCCCATAAGGGGACCCCATTTTAGACGGGGGTGCCTCAAGATTTTGTAGGTTCTTAAAGGGTATCATGAAAAAGGTTGAGAAATAGGAAGCTGGAGTGTGAAAGGAGATTGTGATTTGCTGAAATGACTCTCAATCTATGAATTGTTTTTGGCACTGAGCTGGTAGCGCTCTGTACACCTCGGCACACCTGACCCTCATTATTACCTGTATAGGGAACTCAAAACTCCCGCCCAGCGATCGCCCGGTTTAGTCTGTCTGTGTATGCCTGACTGCTGCATTCAGGGCTGCTGTTAGAAACCATGGGGTCCCAGACAACCTGACACGGTGCCCCATACAGACAACCTGACACAGGAGCCCCATACAGACAACCTGACACAGGAGCCCCATACAGACAACCTGACACAGGGCCCCATACAGACAACCTGACACTGGGCCCCATACAGACAACCTGACACGGGGCCCCATACAGACAACCTGACACTGGACCCCATACAGACAACCTGACACGGGGCCCCATAAGACAACCTGACACAGGGCCCCATAAGACAACCTGACAGGGGAGCCCCATACAGACAACCTGACACGGGGCCCCATAGAGACAATCTGACATGGGAGCCTCATACACACAACCAGACATGGGCCCCATACAGACAACCTGACACAGGAGCCCCATACAGACAACCTGACACAGGAGCCCCATACAGACAACCTGACACAGGGCCCCATAAGACAACCTGACAGGGGAGCCCCATACAGACAACCTGACACAGGAGCCCCATACAGACAACCTGACACGGGGCCCCATACAGACAACCTGACACGGGGCCCCATACAGACAACCTGACACGGGGCCACATACAGACAACCTGACACAGGGTCCCAGACAACCTGACACTGGGCCCCATACAGACAACCTGACACGGGGCCCCATACAGACAACCTGACACGGGGCCACATACAGACAACCTGACACAGGGTCCCAGACAACCTGACACTGGGCCCCATACAGACAACCTGACACAGAGCCCCATACAGACAACCTGACACTGGGCCCCATACAGACAACCTGACACGGGAGCCCCATACAGACAACCTGACACGGGAGCCCCATACAGACAACCTGACATGGGGCCCCATACAGACAACCTGACACAGAGCCCCATACAGACAACCTGACACGGGGCCCCATACAGACAACCTGACACGGGCGGGCCCCATACAGACAACCTGACATGGGAGCCCCATACACACAATATGACACGGGGCCTTATACAGACAACCTGACCCGGGGCCCCATACAGACAACCTGACACGGGGCCCCATACAGACAACCTGACACGGGAGCCCCATACAGACAACCTGACACGGGGCCCATACAGACAACCTGACCCGGGGCCCCATACAGACAACCTGACACGGGGCCCCATACAGACAACCTGACACGGGGCCCCATACAGACAACCTGACACTGGGCCCCATACAGACAACCTGACACAGGAGCCCCATACAGACAACCTGACACGGGGCCCATACAGACAACCTGACCCGGGGCCCCATACAGACAACCTGACACGGGGCCCCATACAGACAACCTGACACGGGGCCCCATACAGACAACCTGACACGGGCGGGCCCCATACAGACAACCTGACATGGGAGCCCCATACACACAATATGACACGGGGCCTTATACAGACAACCTGACACGGGGCCCTAGACAACCTGACATGGGGCCCCATACAGACAACCTGACATGGGGCCCCATACAGACAACCTGACACGGGGCCCCATACAGAGAACCTGACATGGGGCCCCATACATACAACCTGACACTGGGCCCCATACAGACAACCTGACACTGGGCCACATACAGACAACCTGACAGGGGTCCCCATACAGACAACCTGACACAGGAGCCCCATAAGACAACCTGACAGGGGAGCCCCATACAGACAACCTGACACGGGGCCCCATACAGACAACCTGACACGGGGCCCCATACAGACAACCTGACACGGGCCCCATACAGACAACCTGACACGGGGCCCCATACAGACAACCTGACACGGGAGACCCATACACACAACCTGACACGGGGCCCCATACAGAGAACCTGACATGGGGCCCCATACATACAACCTGACATGGGGCCCCATACAGACAACCTGACACGGGGCCCCATACAGATAATCTGACATGGGTGCCTCATACACACAACCAGACACGGGCCCCATACAACCAATGCTTCAGTTATGAATGAACTCCGCAAGTGATCAGTACAGATCCCTCATTGTGTTCATTCAGGAAAGGAAGGGGCTGGCAAATATGACATATATACTTAACCCTCCCCCCACGCTCAATCTTGTGGGGGCCTTATTATGTGCTTGCAACTGCCGGTGGGAAGAAGAGGAGGGAAGCCAGCAGCGCTGCAGGGGTATGGGGGCACAGAGGGGTCTGGGCTGCAGGGGAAAAAGTATGGTGCACAGGGAGGGTGATCGTGTCATGGGGGGGCAATTACTGGAACTGATCCTTTGTATGGCTCTCTCTCTGCAGCAACTGAAAGCCAATGGAAGGGAGAGGAGAAGAAGCCACCTTCCAGCTGCTGCAGAGAGAGATCCATACAGGGGATCAGTTCCATTAATTGCTCCCCTGGTGCACCGCTCACTCTCCCTGCCCACATCTGATTCATGCTGCTGCCTGGCCCCCCTACTGACCCGGGCCCCGTACAGGAGGACTGGTGGTACCCCCTTATGTACACCCCTGACTGCATTTGTGTTTGCTTTCCATATACCCTGGACTATGCTTCTTTCTGCTTCAATCACTTGCCTGTCTGGCCACATTTCTTGCCCGTCTGACTATGTTTCCACCCCTCAGTTTAGTACTGTGCCTGGTCATCAGTTCCTCTGTGATTTGCATTAGCAGTGAACCATTCAGACTTCCAGTGGCTCTGAGGACCCAATGTTGCACTTTGAAGGGACTTTCTGTGTGTCATGTACCTGATAGGAGACCGAGGTGATGAGGGCAACTTCTCTTGCCCAAGCACCTCTGAAGTCTAGACAGAAAGCGAAAAAGGACGGGAGGAACATGAGGAGCAGAGGATGTAGTCTGCAGAACCCTGAACTGGAGATAATGATGACCAGGATGAGGCAGAGGAACATGTGGTCTGATTGTCAGGTGAGGAGTCAGCAGAGGTTAGAGAGGAACAAAGACTTGACCGAAAGCTGAGGATGGGAGAACTCACCAATGATAAGAGCCGGCATGGAGCAGGATTATGTATAGAAGCAGGCAGCTACATCTGCACTTACCAGGGCCATCATTAGTTTAGATTAGACCATGGGCAAACATTTTCTTGGGCCCTCCCCCCATCATTACACAGGCCACCCTCCCCCATACCACCTCCATGATTACACAGGACCCCCCTCCTCCAAACTGCCCCCATTATTACACAGGCCACCCCCTCCCCCATACCACCTTTATGATTACACAGGACCCCCCTCCTCCAAACTGCCCCCATTATTACACAGGACCCCCTCCCCTTATCATTACACAGGTCCCCTCCCCCATACTACCCCCATCATCACACAGGACCCCCTCCCACTTGATTACACAGGACCCCCTCCTCCATACTACCCCTATCCTTACACAGGACCCCCTCCCCCATACTACCCCTATCATTACACAGGACCCCCTCCCCCATAATACCCCTATCATTACACAGGACCCCCTCCCCCATACTACACTAATCATTACACAGGACCCCCCTCCTCCATACTACCCCCATCATTACATAGGACCCCCTCCCACATCATTACACAGGACCTTCTCCCCCATACTACCCCCATAATTACAAAGGACCCCCCCCCACATACTACCCCCATCATTACACAGGACCCCCCCTCCATACTTCCCCCATCATTACACAGGACCCCCTCCCCCCATACTACCCCTATCATTACACAGGACCCCCTCCCCCATACTACCCCCATCATTACACAGGACCCCCTCCTCCTTACTTCCCCCTAGCATTACACAGGACACCTCCCCCATACTACCCCCATCATTACACAGGACCCCCTTCCCTCTCTCCACAGACCCTGCATTGCCCCCCATTGTGGCTTGTCAGACTTAGTGAGGGAGAAAGGTCGGTGGGACTGTCAGACACTCTCCCTGGACAAGGTTTACCTTACCGAGCTGGCCAATCACTGCATTGGCTGCAGACAACACCCAACTAATCACCAGCGCCCCCAATTCCACCCTCATCACCTAAGTGATAGCCAAATCCACTTATCAACTATTTGCAGGCAGCGCAGGCTCAAGGGGCAGCTTCCCCTTTTGCCCCAGGTTGAAGACAGCCCTGGCACTCACTCAACAATGGCGTGGAGCAGAATCAGAAGCAAAAGCAATGTCACAGATCAAGCCGAGGTCAGTAATGAGAATACAATGAGTCAGGAGCTGGATCAGGGTCAGGGATGAAGCTGAAGTTAGGAACGGAAGTACAGGGCAGGATCCAAATCAGGTCAGGAGGAAGCCAGAGGGCAAGGAACATGCTGAGGACCAAACATGAACGTTCTTGTGCACCCCCGCACGCCCAGCCAATGTTTGTACAGAGGTATGCGCCTGATTCTGATAAGAATTCCCTGATACTATGACACCAAGGTTCCCCAACTATGACATCACTTCTGAAGACAATGTCCCCAGAATGGAGATAACTAACATGGCCAAACCGGAGCTCACACATGGAATCTATGAATGATTATTGAGCAGGCACACCTGCACCGTGAAAGGCAACCGACTCAGAAACGATCGCACTGCATTAAGCTCCAACACTCATAATTGTAAAATAAAATGATAAAAAAAAAAAAAAAAAGATCCCGGCATGACAAGCTGAAGAGGGAAGAGAGATTGCCGAAATAGAGGAAGCCTTTCAGGTACGAGCCTTGGAAATGTCATAACATTTTAAACGAAGGCTACACATTAAAATTCTAATTAAAATCAGTGCAAGATAAGTTAGTAAATGTAACCGTAATTATGCCGTATTCCAGGAGACTAAATAAGGAGCGCGGCAGACGTATGCGGTGATAATGTGCTGATATATATACCCGATATGTGCTGGAATCCGGGCAGGAGATCTTTATTGAAGAGCCGTACAGATAACTTCTGTCAGAAAGCAGAGCTGGAAATAAACCTTCTATATAATCTATAGAATATACAATATAACAATATATACCTTCTGTATAATCTATAGAAGACAATATAACAATATATACCTTCTGTATAATCTATAGAAGATACAACATAACAATATATACCTTCTGTATAATCTATAGAAGACAATATAACAATATATACCTTCTATATAATCTATAGAATATACAACATAACAATATATACCTTCTGTATAATCTATAGAAGATACAACATAACAATATATACCTTCTGTATAATCTATAGAAGATACAACATAACAATATATACCTTCTGTATAATCTATAGAAGATACAATATAACAATATATACCTTCTGTATAATCTATATCATTGGTCTCCAAACTGCAGCCTGGGGGCCGGATGTGACTATTTCTTCCCTTGATACAAGGAACTATTCCTTCTACACCAACAATGGGGCATAATGCCTGTCACTGATACCAACAATACAGCACTATGCCTACCACTTTCCCCAACTAAGGGGGACCATTTTTCCAACTGAAACCAATGATGGGACACTATTCCTCCCACTGATACCAATGATGGGGCACTATTCCTCCCACTGATACCAATGATGGGGCACTATTCCTCCCACTGATACCAATGATGGGGCACTATTCCTCCCACTGATACCAATGATGGGGCACTATTCCTCCCACTGATACCAATGATGGGGCACTAGTCCTCCCACTGATACCAATGATGGGGCACTATTCCTCCCACTGATAGCAATGATGGGGCGCTATTCCTCCCAGTGATTGCAATGATGGGGCACTATTCCTGCCACTAATACCAATGATAGGGGTACTATTCCTTCCACTGACACCAATGATGGGGCACTATTCCTTCCACTGACACCAATGATGGGGCACCATTCCTCCCACTGATACCAATGATGGGGCACTATTTCCCCCACTGATACCAATGATGGGGCACTATTCCTCCCACTGATACCAATGATGGGACACTATTCCTCCCACTGATACCAATGATGCGGCACTATTCCCCCCACTGATACCAATGATGCGGCACTATTCCCCCCACTGATACCAATGATGTGGCACTATTCCTCCCACTGATACCAATGATGCGGCACTATTCCTCCCAGTGATTGCAATGATGGGGCACTATTCCTGCCACTAATACCAATGATAGGGTACTATTCCTTCCACTGACACCAATGATGGGGCACTATTCCTTCCACTGACACCAATGATGGGGCACTATTCCCCCCACTGATACCAATGATGGGGCACTATTCCTCCCACTGATACCAATGATGCGGCACTATTCCTCCCACTGATACCAATGATGCGGCACTATTTCCCCCACTGATACCAATGATGCGGCACTATTTCCCCCACTGATACCAATGATGCGGCACTATTTCCCCCACTGATACCAATGATGGGGCACTATTCCCTCCAGTAATAACAATCATGGGGCATTGTTTACTCCCATTGATGCCAGGGCATTTTTTACTCACACTGACCCTCAGTCCAGTCCCCTCAAAGTATGAAGGACAGTAAACTGGCTTTTTATTCATAAAACATATTATATCAGCTCTATAATGTAAAGCACATACATAATACCATACTGTACATATCATCTATAATCTATAGCAGACAATAGAACATATCTGCTCTATATTCTATATCACATACTGTATACATATAACAAAAGATACCTGCTCTATAATATATAGCTGACAATATAAGATAACATATCTCCTCTCTAAGCTATACTTTTGTAGCGCCCTCCTAGGTTGGTGCTAGGATAGGGTAAGTATGTGGTAGTGTTTGGTTTTGTAATCAGGATGGCTGCATTCATTTGGTGGGCACAAGCATATTCTGCTCACTGTATCCAGTGAAGCTGTAATCTGCTAGTTAGGTCTGCTGAGTGTATTCTGCTGCTGCCAGCCTGGCCTATAGCTTCATCTGTATCCAGGAGACGTGAGAAGTTTCTAGATGATAGGTGTGGAGCTATGCAGCTGGCAGCATGAATATGGATACAGCCCTGGTCTATCCCAGAGAGGCAGGCTCTGAAGACAAGATGGGAGACTGTATTTATTCTTAGAGAAAACAGAGCTTTGGGTCTTGTCTCAGAGTGGAGGAGTCCAGCCTGAGGGCGGGGGGGCACGCTGCTCTCAGGCATAGGCTGCCATCAGGAGGCCTCAGATAGGTGACCTGAGTGGAGGAAAGCAGAGACCCAGGAGCTTGACTGAGGGGAGGAAAGCAGAGACCCAGGAGCTTGGAAGAAGCTGACTGAGGGTAGTTGTGTACCATAGATCTATCTGTTATTACTTGGAAGATTGGAAGGAAGCATCCATCTGTCTTTGGGCCTTGTGTGTACAGACACTGCAAAGATCTTGGGGACCCCTCTGGTGCCTAGTTATAGTCAGCTGTGGGTCTGTTAAAGGGGACACCAACCGGTGTCCTGAAGAGTTCTGTACAGATACTGTCAGAAACCATGAATCAGACTGAGACAGAAGTACAGTGAAATCTCACTTGTTTCATAATAATAAAAAAAGGTAAACAGAGTAAACGTAGTCAAAACACAGCCAGAGTTCAGGAACGGAATGGATAGTCAGACAAGCCAAAACGTCAGAGAGCCAGAGATGAGCGTCGTAGAACAGAAAGCAGGATCTGGGGTCAGAAGGAATGTCAGCCAAGCAAGTCTTTAACAGGAACACAGGAGAGCGTCTCTAGAGCTGTGACCAAGACGAAGGTAGAGATCATCTGGACAGGACGGCTTAAGTAGGCAGGACTGACGAGCAGGATATCATCAATGAGTGAGTCACTGTGGAGAGATAGGAGCTGGCAATTAGCCGACAGCTGAGCAGCCAGCTCAGAGAAGGAAGGGCTGAGCCCAGTCCTGACAGATACTTTGCTGTTTAAAGGGACTTTGCTCTACCGGCTCTACTACTACTACTTAAACGGTTGTATACCCTATTTTTATATTTTTACCTACAGATAAGCCTATAAAAAGGCTTACCTGTAGGTGAAATGAATATATCCTAAACCTGTACAGTTTAGGAGCTATTCACTTTGCATGCAGCCGCTGACGTCAGCGGCGCATGCTCTGTGCAGGTCCGGCGCACGCTGACGGACCTTGCCGGAAAGAAGACGACATTGCGGTTCTGGCCACTCACAGAGCCGTGAACCCGGAAGACACGCCGAGGGGGAAATGTCAGCTCCCTCGGCGGTGACCGGGATGCGATGCCGACACCTCGTTCTAAGGTAAGTATTTCATAATGAGCTAGTATGTGGTGCATACTAACTCATTATGCCTTTGCCTTACAGGTTTTTTTTTGTGCGGGTATGCAACCGCTTCAAGCTACTGGAAGACTAAGTCCTCCTTTGTAATGAGACTATTGTGTGCCTGTCTACGGGGGCAGAAGACCTGGACAAGTGATTCGTGCGGCTCCTATGGGAGTAGCACCACATTTTTATTACAAGGAGGGCTCCCAGATTCAATCATAGCTCCTCCTACGTTCCCCAACCTTCTTTTTTTGGGGCAGAGAGAAGGAGAGGAAGAGGCACTTGTCCCTCAACATTGGGATAAGGGTACTTTGCAAGGTATCCCCCAATGTTAAAAAGCATGTGGCCTAGTGTGGTACAGAAGGGGGGCTGGTGTGGTACAGAAGGGGGGCTGGTGTGGTACAGGAGGGGGGCTGGGGGCACATTCTCACAGTCCTGCCCTTTTCCTGACCACCCAGGCTGCAAGCCTTGATAAGGGTCTGGTTGGAATAATAGAGAGAACCCCATATCATTTTCCCCTTTACAATTACAAGAAGACCCTTATCAAGGAATGCAGCCTGGGTAGCTAGGAAAAGAAAAGCAATGAGAATGTGCCCCCCAGGCCCCCTACTGTACTATACCAGGCCATGGAGAAGGCAAACATCCCCACCCCCACACTCCTTATCACAATTTTGAGGGACGGGGCCCTCTTTCTCATCTCTGTGTCCCCCAAAATGGAGGTGGAGGTAATTGAAGGGGATTTATGGTGGAATATGGAAACCCCTTTATAATAAGGGGTGATTAGACATCCAACACTCCCAGGGATATGAATTCAGGGGTACATTGGTACCTCTTATACATTCTCATAAAGAAAAAACATATATATATATATGTATATATATACACATAATGGAAGAATCCTTTAATCAAATAAAACACAAACTTACCGGTGTTTAAAATAAAATGTATTAATGTCCCACACAAGTAATTCCAGCATCAGTCACGGCGTCCAGCCAGGCAATCCATGCCAATCACGGCATCCAAAGATGTAATCTTCATTAATCATGGCTGTTTTAGCTGATTTGGCTTGGCTACTCATTTAGCGTTGCTTAATTGCTTTTGTTCGATTTGAGGGCAGTTCAGCAGAACTACCTGCAAATCACAAAGACACCGAACCCAAGCACCATTCACCAAATTCAGCAAAGTAGACAACCCCGTGGCATTTTTGTTAAATATAGCTTTAACAAAAAAGTACCCGTGCCCACCATTCTTCCTAGTCAAGCCAGCAGAGTGGACTGCAGCTATTATGGCTCTACGCGTTTCAGCGTGATGCTTATAAACACTTAAGGTGGGGCTAGCGGAAGCCACCACAAACACTGCATTGCAAGCCACTGGTGCTCTGCTGGTTTGACAAGGAAGGATTGCAGACACTCTACTTTGTAGACAGCAGCAATTATTTTGCGCTGGTTGAAGTTTAGTGCAACGTACCGTATGTATTTCCAAAATGGGAGCCTATTTTATATGAATCTTAAAGTTTTCTGTTAGCATTCTACTGTATGGATTTCTGCTTTGAATGTCTGATGTTCTCTGGGGACCGAAGCTCATAAAGATATCCATCTGCTAAAACATGAAGTCTATGTTTGGTTGCATATTTAGAAATACAGTGGGGACGGAAAGTATTCAGACCCCCTTAAATTTTTCACTCTTTGTTATATTGCAGCCATTTGCTAAAATCATTTGAGTTCATTTTTTTCCTCATAATGTACACACAGCACCCCATATTGTACACACAGCACCCCATATTGTACACACAGCACCCCATATTGTACACACAGCACTCCATATTGTACACACAGCCCCCCATATTGTACACACAGCCCCCCATATTGTACACAAGGCACCCCATATTGTACACACAGCCCCCCATATTGTACACACAGCACCCCATATTGTACACACAGCCCCCCATATTGTACACACAGCCCCCCATATTGTACACACAGCACCCCGTATTGTACACACATCACCCCATATTGTACACACAGCACCCCATATTGTACACACAGCACCCCATATTGTACACACAGCACCCGATATTGTACACACAGCACCTCATATTGTACACACAGCACCCCATATTGTATACACAGCACCCAATATTGTACACACAGCACCCCATATTGTACACACAGCACCCCATATTGTACACACAGCTCCTCATATTGTACACATAGCATCCCATATTGTACACACAGCCCCCCATATTGTACACACAGCACCTCATATTGTACACACAGCACCCCATATTGTACACACAGCACCCAATATTGTACACACAGCACCCCATATTGTACACACAGCACCCCATATTGTACACATAGCACCCCATATTGTACACACAGCACCCCATATTGTACACACAGCACCCCATATTGTAAACACAGCTCCCCATATTGTACACATAGCACCTCATATTGTACACACAGCACCCCATATTGTACACACAGCACCCCATATTGTACACATAGCACCCCATATTGTACACACAGCACCCCATATTGTACACACAGCACCCGATATTGTACACACAGCACCCCATACTGTACACACAGCACCCAATATTGTACACACAGCACCCCATATTGTACACACAGCACCCCATATTGTACACATAGCACCCCATATTGTACACACAGCACACCATATTGTACACACAGCACCCCATATTGTAAACACAGCTCCCCATATTGTATACATAGCACCTCATATTGTACACACAGCACCCCATATTGTACACACAGCACCCCATATTGTACACATAGCACCCCATATTGTACACACAGCACCCCATATTGTACACACAGCACCCCATATTGTAAACACAGCTCCCCATATTGTACACACAGCACCCCATATTGTACACACAGCCCCCCATATTGTACACACAGCACCCCATATTGTACACACAGCACCCCATATTGTACACACAGCACCCCATATTGTACACACAGCACCCCATATTGTACACATAGCACCCCATATGGTACACACAGCATCCCATATTGTACACATAGCACCCCATATTGTACACATAGCACCCCATATTGTACACACAGCATCCCATATTGTACACACAGCAGCCCATATTGTACACACAGCACCCCATATTGTACACACAGCACCCCATATGGTACACACAGCATCCCATATTATACACACAGCATCCCATATTGTACACATAGCACCCCATATTGTACACACAGCATCCCATATTGTACACACAGCATCCCATATTGTACACACAGCCCCCCATATTGTACACACAGCCCCCCATATTGTACACACAGCACCTCATATTGTACACACAGCATCCCATATTGTACACACAGCACCCCATATTGTACACACATCACCCCATATTGTACACACAGCACCCCATATTGTACACACAGCACCCCATATTGTACACACAGCACCCCATATGGTACACACAGCACCTCATATTGTACACACAGCCCCCCACATTGTACACACAGCACCCCATATTGTACACACAGCACCCCATATTGTACACACAGCACCTCATATTGTACACACAGCACCCCATATTGTACACACAGTACCCCATATTGTACACACAGTACCCCATATTGTACACACAGCCCCCCATATTGTACACACAGCACCCCATATTGTACACACAGTACCCCATATTGTACACACAGCCCCCCATATTGTACACACAGCACCCCATATTGTACACACAGCCCCCCATATTGTACACACAGCACCCCATATAGTACACACAGCGCCCCATATTGTACACACAGCACCCCATATTGTACACAGAGCACCCCATATTGTACACACAGCACCCCATATTGTACACACAGCCCCTCATATTGTACACACAGCACCCCATATTATACACACAGCCCCCCATATTGTACACACAGCACCCCATATTGTACACACAGCCCCTCATATTGTACACACAGCACCCCATATTGTACACACAGCCCCCCATATTGTACACACAGCACCCCATATTGTACACACAGCCCCCCATATTGTACACACAGCCCCCCATATTGACAGAAAAACACAGAATTGTTGACATTTTTGCAGATTTATTAAAAAAGAAAACCTGAAATATCACATGGTCCTAAGTATTCAGACCCTTTGCTCAGTATTTAGTAGAAGCCCCTTTTGATGAGTCTTTTTGGGAAAGATACAACAAGTTTTTCACACCTGGATTTGGGGATCCTCTGCCATTCCTCCTTGCAGATCCTCTCCAGTTCTGTCAGGGGGGATGGTAAACGTTGGTGGACGGCCATTTTTAGGTCTCTCCAGAGATGCTCAATTGGGTTTAAGTCAGGGCTCTGGCTGGGCCATTCAAGAACAGTCACGGAGTTGTTGTGAAGCCACTCCTTCGTTATTTTAGCTGTGTGCTTAGGGTCATTGTCTTGTTGGAAGGTAAACCTTTGGCCATAGGTGTGCGCAGCCTATGTGCACCCCCAAAACTCAAACACATTTGAATGTGTATATATACTGACGGTGTCAGTAGGGAAGAGACTGATTGCAGTAGTTTTTATTTTTTACAATTTTTTACCTTATCTTAAAACATTTTTGGAGCCTTTAGGGATCTTTGGTGAAATATTAGGGGTCTTAACAGGGGAAATCTGCACCACACGGGGTGATTAGGGTGTGCAAAGGCACACCAGGCACACTCTGTGTGCACGCCTATGCCTTTGGCCCAGTCTGAGGTCCTGAGCATTCTGGAGAAGGTTTTGGTCCAGGATATCCCTGTTCTTGGCCGCATTCATCTTTTCCTCGATTGCAACCAGTCGTCCTGTCCCTGCAGCTGAAAAACACCCCCACAGCATGATGCTGCCACCACCATGCTTCACTGTTGTGACTGTATTGGACAGGTGATGAGCAGTGCCTGGTTTTCTCCACACATACCGCTTAGAATTAAGGCCAAATAGTTCTATCTTGGTCTCATCAGACCAGAGAATCTTATTTCTCACCATCTTGGAGTCCTTCAGCTGTTTTTTAGCAAACTCCATGCAGGCTTTCATGTGTCTTGCACTGAGGAGAGGCTTCCATCGGGCCACTCTGCCATAAAGCCCCGACTGGTGGAGGGCTGCAGTGATGGTTGACTTTCTACAACTTTCTCCCATCTCCCGACTGCATCTCTGGAGCTCAGCCACAGTGTCATGAGAAGGTCTACCCGTTGGTGGCGCTATTGCTCCCTTGGATCGCAGTACCAGTGTCCATCAGCAGGTGTCTTCCTACACCTAGGACCTGCAGTAGGAGGTCTTTCCTGCTGGTGGCACTGTTGCATCCTCGGGCCGTAGTACCGGCGTCAACCAGCGGGTGCACTCTGGCAGTGTGGAGCAAACAGCTCACACTGCGCTCAGCTGTAACGTGAGGTCAATCACCACAGCCTTACAAATACCCGGCAAGCCCTCATGGGCTCGCCTTGGTATCTTTCTCTCTCCCTGCGTTCTGACCCTGCTGCCTGTTTGACTTTGAGCCTGCTATCCGCCTTGTCCTGATTTGATCCCATCCCTATCCTGAGGCCTTCCTAGTCCTGTCCCTTCCGTTCCTGGCTCCCTTGGATCCCTGCCCTGAACCCCATCCATCCATCCTCTCCTTGTCCTGTTCAGGTTCCCGTCCTTACCCTTCTGCTGACTTCCCTGTGTATGACCTTGGCTTGGCTTGTTTACGATTACGGTATCTCCCTTTACATATATATATATACATTGTTGTTTGTAGTGGGTTGTTGTGTGGGTTTTTGCACTGTTTGTTCCTGTCACTTATCACTTGTTAATAAACACCATTTCACTTACATGTGTTTCTGGTCTCCTCTGTGCAGTCCACACAGTCTGGTCTACTAGTCTCCTGACACACAGTGATCTTTGGGTTCTTCTTTACCTCTCTCACTAAGGCTCTTCTCCCCCGATAGCTCAGTTTGGCCGGACGGCCAGCTCTAGGAAGGGTTCTGGCCATCCCAAACGTCTTCCATTTAAGGATTATGGAGGCCACTGTGCTCTTAGGAACCTTAAGTGCAGCAGAATTTTTTTTGTAACCTTGGCCAGATCTGTGCCTTGCCACAATTCTGTCTCTGAGCTCTGTGCCTTGCCACAATTCTGTCTCTGAGCTCTTCAGGCAGTTTCTTTGACCTCATGATTCTCATTTGCTCTGACATGCACTGTGAGCTGTAAGGTCTTATATAGACAGGTGTGTGGCTTTCCTAATCAAGTCCAATCGGTATAATCAAACACAGCTGGACTCAAATGAAGGTGTAGAACCATCTCAAGGATGATCAGAAGAAATGGACAGCACCTGAGTTATATATATGAGTGTCACAGCAAAGGGTCTGAATACTTAGGAGCATGTGATATTTCAGTTTTTCTTTTTTAATAAATCTGCAAAAATGTCAACAATTCTGTGTTTTTCTGTCAATATGGGGTGCTGTGTGTACAATATGGGGTGCTGTGTGTACAATATGGGGTGCTGTGTGTACAATATGGGGGGCTGTGTGTACAATATGGGGTGCTGTGTGTACAATATGGGGTGCTGTGTACAATATGGGGGGCTGTGTGTACAATATGGGGTGCTGTGTGTACAATATGAGGTGCTGTGTGTACAATATGGGGGGCTGTGTGTACAATATGGGGTGCTGTGTGTACAATATGGGGGTGCTGTGTGTACTATATGGGGTACTGTGTGTACATTAATGAGGAAAAAAATGAACTTAAATGATTTTAGCAAATGGCTGCAATATAACAAAGAGTGAAAAATTTAGGGGGGTCTAAATACTTCCCGCCCCCACTGTATATCCGAGTGGCTTGTTATGACCAACAGTTGGAGGGTTATTCAGGGGTCATACTGTTTCATATCCAGGTCCAAAGCCCATGTTGACCTGCAGTGTCTGCTCTTGTGTGTGCAGATGGTGGTCCAGTGCAGCACTGACCCGTCTGTTTAGCTGGGAGCTACTTACATTGCAGGGCCCTGCCTTGTCCACATGGCTCCAGGTCCAACCATGCAGGTCACCTGATGTGTGTTCCATTGATGGGTCCTCTTCTCTTTGCCAGTCGGGCGACCTCTTCTCTTAACCACCAGCAGCCCCTGACCTGAATAAGCTTACACTTGTTATTCTGGATTCTGTTCTTCTGCAGCAGTTTAGCATACTATGAGTCAGGTACTACCTGTTCAGTCACCTGCAACCTAACTGTGCAGAGAGACCCACTTTGCATGCTGTCCCCCAAGTACACAGCCATTCCTCTTCCAGACAGAAGCCAAATTTTTCTTCTTTGTTTTAAATTCACACCAGTTTAGTAAATCACCTTGCAACACTTGAGGAATTTAACACAGAAACTCATATTCGTTGGTATAATACAGTATAACTGCTCCCATCAGCCTCAGATGCAGGGGAGCCTATTATATGGCTAGTCCACATGGGTGAACAGAGGATATGGTTTCACTACCTCAGTGCGCCATACTGCCTGTCCAGGCTACACCCCCTCCCAACCACACCTCCCAAGCACCACCCTATATAAGGACAGTCTGTCCAAAGAAGTAGAGGTGAGGCACGACTTTATAGGAGGGATAAGGAGGGACCCATAATAAAGGGGACTAAGGTAACCCTTTCCTACATACCTATAACCTGGGGAAAGGGGGGGGGGGGGGTTATATCTTCTGGCCAGTATTATTCTCACAAGTGCTGAATACACTGTTTGGATACATTTGTAGAACATTTTATCTTCACGTCACATTGATAATAAATAAATAAAAACACTACTTTTTATTCTGTTGCTATTAAGGGTATGTATTGCATTGTATGTGAAAATTGTGTTCATTCTTTCTTATGTGAATTCTCTGGTATACTGGAATGGTCACGTCACCAAGTGGGTGGGGTTATACAGTTTAGTTTTTTTGGATCATCTATTTCATTTATAACATTTTATTTATAATTTATTTATTAAATACATAAATTAAATCATGTATTTATTCAAATTCAAGCACTGCATTTTTAAAAAATTTTATATACACCTCTTAGAGGCTGTTTTGGGCTCCAGCTGATTTAGTTTCTTAGCATTTTACCTCGGGGTTGAACTCTTGACTTTTAGCTGGATGTGAGGAACTGGGCACCAGTCACTTCTGACAGGGTTAACAGAGTTTATTCAATCTAAAAGCCCCTTGGGAGAGCAGAATTAAGACAGGAAACTTAAGAGATGCAGAGTCTGGATCTGCTCATGGCCATATAGAATAGGGGATTCAGGCTGGCTCCCTCTTTGTTTCCAGCAACAAGCAGTTGTAGCACATGGATGAGCCACCAAACATCCTGCATTGCTCAAGCATTCCCCTTGCTCTCTTTGTCAGGCAAAGTTTCTCCCTTGTGTTCCAATTCAGGCTCCAGTTTCATGCCTCTTGGGTAGACCCCCCCAGCAAGGCAGCGCAAGCTTGTAGGCACCTAAGGTCAGGCCTAGTTTCTACTCAAACCACATAGTCTTCCCCAGCAACCGATCACACCTCCTCCCTAAGCCAAGCCTGAGAAACAAGAGAACTTCCCCAAATATGTATACCCTCCCTGGCATGCAACACTGACTGTAAACTTCCCAATGGTTGGCCTGGGGGATATACATATTAAAAACCCAACTAGTTGTGCCTAGTCCCATTTAACTGGACTTGTTTGTAACATTAAAGATCTTTCATAGCTTACTAAGCCACTTCTTCAACTGGACTTGTTCTGTCACCTTGAATATGTTTCGTAGCTTAGCAAGCTTTTTCTTCAACTGATTTTTTCTGCAACCTTGAAGATGTTTCCAAGCTTCTCCAAGCTACATCTTCAGCTTCAGTTCTGTAACCTTGAATATATTTTGTAGCTTACCAAGCTACTTCTTCAACTGAACTTGCTCTGCAACCTTGAAGATGTTTCATAACTTACCAGGCTACTTCTTCAATGGGCCTTGTTCTGCAACCCTGAAGATGTTTCCAAGCTTCTCCAAGCTACGTCTTCAGCTGGACTTGCTCTGTAACCTTGAAAATGTCTTGTAGCTTACCAAGCTACTTCTTCAACTAAACTTGCTCTGCAATCTTGAAGACATTTCATAGCTTACCAAGCTAGTTCTTCAACTGGCGTTGGTCTGTAACTTTGAAGATGTTTCCAAGTTTCCCCAAGCCACTGCTTCAGCTGGACTCACTTTGTAACCTTAAAGATGCTTCATAACTTACCAAGCTATGTCTTCAACTGGCCTTGTTCTGTAACCTTGAAGATGTTTCCAAGCTTCTCCAAGCTACTTCTTCATGTGGACGTGTTCTGTAACCTTGAAGATGTTTCATAACTTACAAAGCTACTTCTTCAACTGGCCTTGTTCTGCAACCCTGAAGATGTTTCCTAGCTTACTAAGCTACTTCTTCAACTGACCTTGTTCTGTAATAAATTGGAGGAAGATTTAGGGATTTTACGTGACTATATGTCCTTGCAATCTCGCACTTCATTCGAAGTCCCACCCTCATTGCTCTCCCCACTTTGACCTTGTTCTGTAACCTTGAAGATGTTTCCTAGCCTCCCCAAGCCACTTCTTCACCTGGACTTGCTATGAAACCTTGAGGATGTTTCCAAGCTTCTCCAAGTCACTTCTTTAACTGAACTTGCTCTGTAACATTGAAGGAGTTTCATAGCTTACCAAGCTACCTCTTCAACTGGCCTTGTTTTGCAACCTTGAAGATGTTTCCTAGCTTCTCCAAGCTACTTCTTCAACTGGCCTTTTCCTGTAACCTTGAAGATGTTTTCGTAGCTTCTCCAAGCCACTTCTTCACCTCTTTGTTCTGTAATGTTGAAGATGCTCTGTACCTTACCAAGCCAGAAGTGGTTTGGAAAACTACGAAACATCTCCAACTTTACAGAACAATCCAGCTGAATGTGACCAAATACTAGTAGATATGCCATGACCTGGAGAAATGAGAACCTTCACAGACATTTATAACTCAGATTATTGGATCTTCTTACACTATTGCCAACAGCAGGCAGACATAGACAATCACCTCTTATGGAGAAAACCTGTAGAAAACTATCAATCCAGGCTTAGGTTGACTACAGCCAGGCAGCATTAAATGTAGAAATTACTTTTGCTTAGAGCAGGCTCCTTACATTCACAGCCCCTTAAATTAACATAAACTCTGGACTGTCACACTGACCTTATTTATATACATTTCCCAGAAGGTTATTTGCATGCATTTCCCACGGAGGATTTTCTGAATTCTCCTTACCTGTACTTTGTTTGCGAAGGTCGTCGTGTGACATATGAAGGGCACGTGTTCAGATTTTGAACTTCGGCCCTGTCACTATTAACTATACCTCTGGGGTAGGTCCTAGACTTTTTGCTAAATAAAGAATGCCAGCAGGCAATGCTTAATCCAGAAATGTCAGCGAATTATAGATAGCCTCATTTCTGCCACTAAAAAGCCTATAATTTTCCCAGCCGTGCGCCTTTTCTAAGTGGGCTGTGTTTCCCTCCCAGTCCAAGAGCTCTGTCAATATTTCTGTAAGTTAAATTGCCTCTAATAATATTTTTATGATGGCTATTATCCCTTCGTAGACAGAGATGTCCACAGCCCTAAGTAGCCAGAATAAAAGAATTAACCCAAGTCGGACAACCTTTGCCTTCTTTTCTTATAAATCTGCCCCAGCACAGACGAGATGCTCTGACAGGAAGGGACAGTGTGCCGAAATGTTATTTTGCTTTGTTCTAGCCTTGACTTACCATTTTATTTGGCAGCCCTCTTGCGGGGGGAATGCAATGTTATATCCCCTCCCGGTAGTGGGACAAGCTGCCGAACACAAATCCCCAGCGCAGTTAAGTGGCTGAAAATTAAATTTACACTTTTCAACTCTGAAAATATGTAATGCAAAAAAATGTATTGTATATGATGGGATACGGAAGAGAACGATGTTTCCGATCTGCCTGTGGAGCTATCTAGTCCCCTACTGAACCTTGTGAGAGCTGAAACATAAGATTTCTGGCCACCGTTCATAATGCCTTTAGTCTGAGTGGTGCTTTTCCTGCATGATGGTGGGCAGGCAGTTTGAGACCTCATTACGAAAGGTTTCAGGGGTTAAAGGGAACCTTTACTTTTTCCATACCAGGTATGCAGGAGAGTGCAAGGACTGGCTCTATGTGTCCTTGCTATGAAGTGAATTTCTTAATTTGTTCAATACAAACATGTAGAAGCACCCATTAAACTTGCATTTCTAATACTCTGCACTGCTGGAGGACTGTGCTCCTCCTACCTAACTGTTATGGTGCCCCCTTCAGTGGCGGCCAGTGGTCATTTTTATGGGGGAGCGGCAAACAGTACCACCCCCCCATCGGTCGGTCGGTCGGCGGGCGTGTCTGGTGCACTTACCCCATCTATGCAGCGCTTCACCGGCGGCTTCCCTTGCTCAGTGCGGCATCAGCGGCGACAGTTTTCCCTTCCTCTGCTCTCCACGGGCATCGGCGGCTTCCGTTTCCTCCCTCCTCCTCGCCGGCCAATCGGGAGTCTTCTCTTTTCGGCCATTCGGAAAACAGGTCTCAGACCTGCCCCTGATTTGCCGGATCGAGGATCAGTGTTACAACAGCGAATACTCATTCGCTGTTGTAACACCTGGGTGGGCTCATAGCGCAATGCTCTGCGCTCTGAGCCTACCCTATTTTGAAGCCTATCAGATGCTTAAAAAAAAACATCCCCACCACTGTAATTCAGGCGCTCGGCGTCCTGAAAGGGGCCGGACGCATGAATAGGGGGTGGCCGTGGCGGCCGTGGATATGTGTGCTATGCATGAATCTATCCATTATTCATATATGGGGTGGCATGGATAGAGGGGGCAGCTTCTAATGGATGGGCTACCACTGCCCCACTGGCAGGTGACATGGACTCACCCAAGGCATGGATCTTAAGTGACAGTTGGTTTTCACCAGAGCTCCTAATGGTGGAGATGGGAAAACCCAAGTGGACACAGTTTTCTTCACTTACCAGGTCCCAGCTCTCAGGATAGCCCCACCAGGGGCATAGCCGGAACAGCTACAGTGGGGAGACTGTACACAAAAATCTAGACAGAAGAGTAGTTTAGTCCAGACAGGGGTCATGGGCAGACCACAGGAAAGAGAGTAGTCAGGTGTAGGCAGAGGTTGTGAACAAAAGGTAATCAGAGAACTAGTCAGGTCCAGGCACAGGTCATGGGCAAATGGCAGGCAAGAGAATAGTAAGGTCCAGATCAAAAACAAGCAAAGAAGTCAGGAGGTATAATAGCAATTTTGCACAAAGGATAGCTGTAGTTGGGACACAGAACCAGCCATATCAAAATCTGGTGCCTAAATTCCCTTTTAGTTATGTTTTGGGGAACTCTGGAATGTTCTGGCAGGGATTCTGCAGCAGGTGACTTAGACACAGGACACTGGAGAGGGGGGTATAATACCTCTTCTATTACAGAGAATGGAGGGGAGGTAGGAGACACAGGACACCGGAGAAGGGGGTATAATAGCTCTTCTATTACAGGGAATGGAGAGGAGGTAGGAGACACAGGACACCGGAGAGGGGGGTATAATACCTCTTGTATTACAGGAAATGGAGAGGAGGTAGGAGACACAGGACACCGGAGAGGGGGGTATGATACCTCTTCTATTACAGGGAATGGAGGGGAGGTAGGAGACACAGGACATTGGAGAGGGGGGTATAATAGCTCTTCTATTACAGGGAATGGAGTGGAGGTAGGAGACACAGGACACCGGAGAGGGGGGTATAATACCTCTTCTATTACAGGGAATGGAGGGGAGGTAGGAGACACAGGACACCAGAGAGGGGGGTAAATACCTCTTCTATTACAGGGAATGGGGGGGAGGTAGGAGACACAGGACACCAGAGAGGGGGGTATAATACCTCTTCTATTACAGGGAATGGAGGGGAGGTAGGAGACACAGGACACTGGAGAGGGGGGTATAATACCTCTTCTATTACAGGGAATGGAGAGGAGGTAGGAGACACAGGACCCCGGAGAGGGGGTATAATACCTCTTCTATTACATGGAATGGAGGGGAGGTAGGAGACACAGGACACCGGAGAGGGGAGTATAATACCTCTTCTATTACATGGAATGGAGGGGAGGTAGGAGACACAGGACACCAGAGAGGGGGGTATAATACCTCTTCTATTACAGAGAATGGAGGGGAGGTAGGAGACACAGGACATTGGAGAGGGGGGTATAATACCTCTTCTATTACAGGGAATGGAGGGGAGGTAGGAGACACAGGACACCAGAGAGGGAGGTATAATACCTCTTCTATTACAGGGAATGGAGGGGAGGTAGAAGACACAGGACACCGGAGAGGGGGGTATAATACCTCTTCTATTACAGGGAATGGAGGGGAGGTAGGAGACACAGGACACCAGAGAGGGGGGTATAATACCCCTTCTATTACAGGGAATGGAGAGGAGGTAGGAGACACAGGACACCGGAGAGGGGGGTATAATACCTCTTCTATTACAGGGAATGGAGAGGAGGTAGGAGACACAGGACACCAGAGAGGGGGGTATAATACCTCTTTTATTACAGGGAATGGAGGGGAGGTAGGAGACACTGGACACCGGGGAGGGGGGCATAATACCTCTTCTATTACAGAGAATGGAGGGGAGGGAGGAGACACAGGACACCAGAGAGGGGGGTATAATACCCCTTCTATTACAGGGAATGGAGAGGAGGTAGGAGACACAGGACACCGGAGAGGGGGGTATAATACCTCTTCTATTACAGGGAATGGAGAGGAGGTAGGAGACACAGGACACCAGAGAGGGGGGTATAATACCTCTTTTATTACAGGGAATGGAGGGGAGGAAGGAGACACAGGACACCAGAGAGGGGGGTATAATACCTCTTCTATTAGAGGGAATGGAGGGGAGGTAGGAGACACAGGACACTGGAGAGGGGGGTATAATACCTCTTCTATTACAGGGAATGGAGAGGATGTAGGAGACACAGGACACCGGAGAGGGGGGTATAATACCTCTTCTATTACAGAGAATGGAGGGGAGGGAGGAGACACAGGACACCGGAGAGGGGGGTATAATACCCCTTCTATTACAGGGAATGGAGGGTAGGTAAGAGACATCAGAGAGAGGAATAGAATACATTCAGTCAGGGAACTTTGACCTGGATATTACTTTATGCTGACCGGGTCACTTTAAAGGATGACAACTTCCTACAAAGTTGGGCATAACAGTGAAATTAAAACTGCGAATGTATTCATATTTGGAAGGAGATATCTCCGCTCCCCTCATCCCTTTTGGCGATGTTGTGTCATCTGTCTTTGTTATATCTCTACAAAGTGTCAGTTATCAAAAAAGCTGACTTTTCTCTGGAAACCAGTAAGAATTGAAGATTAATAGAAAATAAAGCTCTTAACTATAAAGTCCGAAGGAACTAATTTTCTTGCGCCGAGATCAAAGCCACAGAGGGAAATCATCACTTAGAAGAAGGAAGGCGAAGCCTCGTCTGATGGAACGGAGACGACTAATTCCTTATCAAGTCAAAAGGTTGTTCATAGAGAACTTTGATAGCGATCATCAGGGAAGACCGCAGGCAATACATCAGTGACACGCTGCGTTTTAACGGAAAGGGCGAGGCGACGTCTGACAAATGTCTCTGTCTTTTCAATGGTGAAAATGTTCACATTCGCCAGCTGCTACAAAATGGCAGTTGATTTATATGGAACATTTTATTGTTAGAGCAAAAAAATAACACTCTAAAACCTTTAGAGACAAAGGTACATAATGTATAAATAAAAAAAAAAGCTTTGAGCAGTAATAAAGGGTCACACGTTCTTTATACTATAAATGTCCTCAGGGGAGGCAGTTCCTGGCCATTTTGTTCTGTTTTTGTAAACAAGAAGCCAGAGATTCCCTCCATCTATACCAGAGCTTTACCCATCCAGCTGTTGCGGAACTACAAGCCCCATCATGCCTCTGATTTTGGAAGCCAAGTCCCACCATGCCTCTGCTTTTGGGAGCCAAGTCCCATCATGCCTCTGACTTTGAGAGCCAAGTCCCATCATGCCTCTGACTTTGGGAGCCAAGTCCCATCATGCCTCTGACTTTGGGAGCCAAATTCCATCATGCCTCTGCCTTTGGGAGCCAAGTTCCACCATGCCTCTGCCTTTGGGAGCCAAGTCCCATCATGCCTCTGCCTTTGGGAGCCAAGTTTCCTCATGCCTCTGACTTTGGGAGCCAAATTCCATCATGCCTCTGCCTTTGGGAGCCAAGTTCCACCATGCCTCTGCCTTTGGGAGCCAAGTCCCATCATGCCTCTGCCTTTGGGAGCCAAGTTTCATCATGCCTCTGTCATTGGGAGTCAAGTTCCACCATGCCTCTGCCTTCGGGAGCCAAGTTCCATCCTGCCTCTGACTTTGGGAGCCAAGTCCCATCATGCCTCTGACTTTGAGAGCCAAGTCCCATCATGCCTCTGACTTTGGGAGCCAAGTCCCATCATGCCTCTGACTTTGGGAGCCAAGTCCCATCATGCCTCTGACTTTAAGAGCCAAGTCCCATCATGCCTCTGACTTTGGGAGCCAAGTCCCATCATGCCTCTGACTTTGGGAGCCAAGTCCCATCATGCCTCTGACTTTGAGAGCCAAGTTCCATCATGCCTCTGCCTTTGGGAGCCAAGTTCCATCCTGCCTCTGCCTTTGGGAGCCAAGTTCCATCATGGCTCTGACTTTGGGAGCCAAGTCCCATCATGCCTCTGCCTTTGGGAGCCAAGTTCCATCGTGCCTCTGACTTTGGGAGCCAAGTCCTATCATGCCTCTGCCTTTGGGAGCCAAGTTCCATCATGCCTCTGCCTTTGGGAGCCAAGTCCCATCATGCCTCTGCCTTTGGGAGCCAAGTTCCATCGTGCCTCTGACTTTGGGAGCCAAGTTCCATCGTGGCTCTGACTTTGGGAGCCAAATTCCATCGTGCCTCTGCCTTTGGGAGCCAAGTTCCATCATGCCTCTGCCTTTGGGAGCCAAGTTCCATCGTGGCTCTGACTTTGGGAGCCAAATTCCATCATGCCTCTGCCTTTGGGAGCCAAGTTCCACCATGCCTCTGCCTTTGGGAGCCAAGTCCCATCATGCCTCTGCCTTTGGGAGCCAAGTTTCATCATGCCTCTGTCATTGGGAGCCAAGTTTCATCATGCCTCTGTCATTGGGAGTCAAGTTCCACCATGCCTCTGCCTTTGGGAGCCAAGTTCCACTATGCCTCTGCCTTTGGGAGCCAAGTACCATCATGCCTCTGACTTTGGGAGCCAAGTTCCATCCTGCCTCTGACTTTGGGAGCCAAGTCCCATCATGCCTCTGACTTTGGGAGCCAAGTCAGATCATGCCTGTGCCTTTGGGAGCCAAGTTCCATCATGCCTCTGCCTTTGGGAGCCATGCTTGCAACTATCAACCTTGCAATGCCCCATGGGAGTTTCCTTGCGATGCCTCATGGGTTCTGTAGCTTCACTACAGCTGGAGGGCCGCAGGTTGGACACCCATGTGCCTAGAGGAAGATCTGCAATAAATATTAATGGGGGATCCATAAAAATTCAAGAAAGGTGAGAATTTCCCCCATAAATCATACCTGGCCCTTCAGGTCTGGTATGAATTTTAAGGTGGACCTCATTCAAAAAACAAAAAAGCAAACAGTGGAGTCCGACCGCCCCCCCCCCCCCCCCAAATTCCGTATGAGACTGGTCTGGTATTGATTAAAGGGGGCATCACACACAAAAATCAAGAAAAAAAGTATGGTGTCCTCCCCAAAATTCATACCAGACCCCTACCCGCCTAATTCAAGCAAGCATGCGCCTCCTCCTTTCTTTTACCCATCCCTGGCTCCTTTGTTTACATGGCTGGGCATGTAAGTGAATGGGGTCAGGTGATGTCACTGGACGTTAAGGACTCGGAGGTGTCAGCACACCAAACGCCAATCAGGAGTGCGTGTCCCCGGAGAGGCAAGGCTCTCACGGACATTGAAAGATGTCGAATTAACTGCGCAACAAAAATAAAATATTAACCATCTATGCGGCAGAGTCCTATATATGACACAAACATACAAAACATCGAATAGGAAAAATGTTCACTCGCGCTTAAAACAAAAAAAAGGCTAACGTGTATAAGCCTATTTGTGATTATTTAAACATTGAAAAATGTGGCAAAAATGTATATCAGGTTGGGAGATTAGTCCCACCTCCCCTTAAAAAGTATGTATAACCAATAACAACTAAAATTAGTACATAAACCAAAACAAAAAAACTTAAAAAGTGGCAAAGTAAATTGACTGATTTTAGGAAAAGTATAAAAAAGGAAGTCCATATACAAAAACACCAAACGTGCTGTGATTAAAGCAAAAACTGTCCAATTGTATGCAGTCCCAAATGTGTGGGTCCACCACCATGAATAAAGTGCCTGGCCGCTTACCGGAACCCCATGACCCCCCGTTACAGAGGGTCTAAATTGGCATTGAAGTCCTGCTGCTTCCGACAGCCTGGGGACCCGAGAGGAGACTGGATTGGAACCTCTGGAGTTGTGGTGCTGTAAAAGCTGTATTGCAGGTGAATCTCCAGGGAAAAAGGCAAAGCTCAGCCCTCAATGGAGTATAAGCATCATGTGGGGGAAACAGAAGGAGGCTCCCATAGTGTAAAATCACTTAATATTTATTAAAAGAATATAGTAAACACTCACATTAAAAAAGCACTTGTCCTCTGATGAGAGGCAGTCTGTGACACCGGCCGGATGTACACAGGCCGCCCGTCCTACTGGAGTACCAACGACAGAGGGAGGTGACGCGATGACACCGCTCAGCCCTACGCTGCGTTTCGCAAGAGATTGCGTCTTCCAGGGGCACCAATTTACTTTGCAACTTTTTAAGTTTTTTTTGTTTTGGTTTATGTACTAATTTGAGTTGTTATTGGTTACACATACTTTTTAAGGGGAGGTGGGACTAATCTCCCAACCTGATATACATTTTTGCCACATTTTTCAATGTTTAAATAATCACAAATAGGCTGGGATTTTGCAGCCTTATACACGTTAGCCTTTTCTTTGTTTTAAGTGCGAGTCAACATTTTTCCTACTCTCATAGACATTGCTGGATCGAGAGGGGGCTCAGGTAAGTATTGGGGGGATTTTATGGCATGAACAAATTCAATTTCCATATAAACTGGTAGAAAGTGGAGAGAACATAGGAAGAAACGGGCGTAGTTGATGATGATATAATTAGAAATTACACAAAGGAAGGAGTAGAGTGGGAAAAGGAAAGATGGCGGGGGAATGGGAAGGGGGAAAGGGTAAAGGCTGGGGAGAAAACAGCCAGGGTAACAAGGTGGTAGTCCCGGACAATGTCAGCGTTCAATGATGTCTTCATAGAGGTCAAGCAGTCAAGGTTTAGTTTTTTGTGCCTGATTTACCTGAGGTAAGGATCTTGGTGTATATATGAGTGTTCCAGTAGAGCCACTTCCAACAAAAGGCTTCTTCAATTCCCTTGATTGAAAGGTCCTCAAAGAGTTTTTCCTTGTTGAGCCATGTAAACCGCTATGGCAAAATCCCGGAAAATGGGATCTGGCAGTATTCACCAGGGTTTATTATTATATATAGTCGATGTTCCAGTAGAACCACTTCCAACAAATTACTTTTTCAGTTCTCTTAAAGAAAGGTCCTCCACTAATTTTTCCTTGTTGACTCATGCAAACCACTGTGGCAGATTGGGGGTTTCCTCCCTATGCCAAATTGCCAGAATACAGTATCTGTTGGTATTCACCAGGGTTTATTCTTCTGTGTTTATATAGATCTTCCAGTAGATCAACTTCCAACAAAGGACTTCTTCAGTTCTCCTGACTGAAAGGTCCTCCATGAGCTTTTCCTTGTTCACTCCCCCTAGTTCCTCCCTACACCAAAGTGCTGGAATACAATATCTGGCGGTAATCACCATGGTACGTATAAAGCAGCGTTTATAAGTTTTCAAAATAGTCTTTTAAACATTGGTTGTTGAAACGTAAAAAAAAAATAAAATAAAAAATCACACCCTATTAAAAATTCACCATATTTTTAGGAGACATATTTGGCTTATCTTCTTTTTTTATTTTTTTTTACTTTTTTTCTACCTCTCCAGTTCACGCTTTTAAAGTCCTGACTTGTTTTATATTCATCCAATGTTGACACACTCTTCTCAATCAAGCTTCTTAGTGCTTCCAGCTGAATTATTTCCTCTGTAATCAAATTCACAACCTCCGGGCTATGTGCTGTACACTCTTCAATCCAGCCTTTCAAGAACCTTTCATTTTGAAGGTTCTCCGCAGGTATTGTGAGACCCTTATGAAGGGTTATTATTTGGTGCTTTAAAAACTTTTAGCAGCATTTTTAGAGAATAGGTCCTGATAAGGCGGGTGACTCCCAGGATTATAAAGACAGATCTGTCTCTTTTAATTTAGTGTAGTTGAGTAAAGTGTATTTGGAACATCATGCCGGCCATCAGAAGGAGCGTTTTCTGTGATGTGATTGTTTAATATAGTGTTGGACCCTTTTATGGGGTTCTCTGGTGTGCTGGTGACATATCCTTTGCTCTGAGCCATAAAACTCATGCACATGCTCATATTAGGTATAGGAGCAAAAATAAATGTGCAAGAATGCGCACATGGACATGCATAACATGTGCTCGAATGTACAGGAATATCTACCACAGATCATGGTGCCTAGTGGGCTATTTAAACCTGAGGTCTGCATAGGATCATAGGAGAATGGTCTATCAGCAATTCCTGATGCTGAACCTCATGCTTGACCCAGGTATTGACCCAATATCAGAACCTGGCACTGTGCTTCCCAGAGTGGAAGGTTGTAGTTCCGGTGTCCAGCACCAGGTGTGGAGACAGCCAGCAGATCCCAGTAATCAGTTTCCACCTGATGCTGGCTGTTGGGAGGGTATTCAGGTCCTCTCATACTAGTGCCTCTCGCTCCAGTGTTACATCAGGAATCAGCTGCAGAGACGGCCAAATATGCAAAGTTACACTCAGGAAACTGGGACCAAACTGTGTACCATCAAAATACCAGCACACAGCAAACATAAAAAAAACAATGATAAAATACCAAACTAATCAACCTAACAAACAAAAAGCCTAACTATATACAATATATATGTAGAACCCTGATGTTTAGGCAGGGTTGCTCCTAAATTTACCTGCCAGGTATAGTTGCCTTGGCCAATTGTTAGGGATCAATTGATTTCACCCTAAGCCTGGAACTGCTGCACTTCTCTCTTCTGTCGCTGGGTGGCCGGGTACCTGGTGACATTAGATAAGATAAGGGCGATGCAAGGACAGATTAGGAGTACATGGGGTGTCTCAGCCAATGGTCAGGGGTTGGCTGCCCGGTGTGCTAGGCCGGAGTTTGGACCTATCCCAGGTACATCTGGCTGCTAGACTATCTGAGGGCCTATCCAGAAGCAAGAGAGCAGCGTAGGGCTGGAACTGCGGCTTGCAGTCAAACCAAAAGTGACGGTTCTGCCAGCCGGAGAACCTGTCGTGGTCGGAGGTAGAGGGGAAGCTGTCACCACTAAGGGACCAAACGCCTTATTACCAGGGACCACAGTGAGTAGCTGAAGCAAGTAGCGGAGCAGTGTTCTCACCAATGCGACAGTGAAGAATCTGGAAACTGCAGCAGGTGCCAAGCCAAGGACCCAGCCAGTAGGGTGACGCTTGAGGAGTATCTGGAGTGCAAATCTAGGGACCCAGCAGGGAAGCGGGGGTGACGCTCGAGGAAGATACTAAGTAAGATGATATGAAGAGCTCAGATTCAGTAGTAGTGCACCAGCAAGTTTAGTGAGAGAGACTGGAAGCTCAGTGGCTTAAGAATCTACAAGAAGTGATCTTAGGAGGAGTAAAGGAGTTTGTTACAACTTGTGTTAGGAACTGTTATACGACTGTTGCCATTGGAGACAGCGCTCCTACACATGCAGATGTGGTGTCTTGCTGGGTGCCTTTCCCTGCATGACTGTCTACCTGTAGAGGTCTCGGAGCCTGCCAATTCACATTGCAAATACCTAAGGGTGTCCTGGCCCTAAACGCTCTCTCTCACAGTTCTGTTTAAGAAGAAATAATACATCTCGTTGCATTCAAGAAGTGTCTGGCACCCATGAATCTATCTTGCACCACACCCACCATGCCATGTAACCCACTCTACAAAGAAGGATGTCAGCTATTCCTAACTCTAGAGGTTCTCATTAGACTAAAGGAGGCCTGGGACCTTGCTACATATACAAAATGGGGAACATAGTAAAGCAGGGGAAAACTGGAGGTGCAGGAAGCAGATGGGAAGGGGGAACCAAAACTGAGATCAGAAACAAGGGGGAGCAGGTACAAGGCAGCAGGGTATAGGGTACAGGGCAGGAACAAGATCAGGATGAATGGCAATCAGTATCTGGCAGCAACAAAACACTGGAGTGAGAGGCACTAGTAGGGGAGGACCTAAATACCCTCCCAGCAGCCAGCATCAGGTGGAAACTCATTACTGGGATCTGTTGGCTGCTGGGAGACACCAGCTGGTGGACACCGGAACTACAACCCTCAGCTCTGGAAACAGTGCCACCATACCTGTGTGTTGCCAACCTCTGCTTGTACCTGACCTTACTTCTGCCTATGATCTGGTGCCTTCCTTTTCCACTGTTACCAAACTCGACTTGTGACCCGGCTTTGCTTACTACTGGACGTGGTGAATTCTGAGTTCCCTACCCACTCTACTTGTCTGATACCATCTAGGTGCCCCATCATTCTCTACTGTGCTTATCTGATACCATTGCTCTCAAGTTCCAATCTTCAGTTCCAGTTTCATTGTGCCTGTGCCCTCCCATCGTCATTGCACGCCCTGTCCTAACTTCCAGGGTTACTCAGACGGGGATTGTGCAAAAGACCTCCTTTATCGTCTCAGGCTGCTCGTATAAATATGTGACGAGGGGTTTTTTTTGGTAAATTCAACCACCCTACAAAAGCTCATGACGTGTCTATGAACAATTACAGAGTTATTATAATTGGCTGCACCCAAAAGGGGACATACACAGATCTTTACCCCCCCCCCCCCCCCGTTGGAAACGTATGCATAGACTTCAACACTCCACTACATGTCATTTTCACATTTTTCTCACTTTGCATAACTACATCCAACACCCACCTACCAACATACACACAAAATGGAAAGCGGACTTTCCCGACTCTATTACCCCTGAGGAAAGGGATAGAGCCATCTCTTCAACACACAAACTCTCTATTTCATGTACAATTCAAAAATGTAATTAGAAAATATTCAGCAGATGGTACTTGACCCCTCCTACATCACATCACTTCTTTCCCACTCATCTATGTTGGCGGTGCCTTCAATCTACAGGATCACGATCACATATCTGGTGTGATTAAACATATCTGGCATGTTAATGCCTTCTGGGACTTAGTTATCAACATCTCCAACTCCACCTACACCTACTTAGACAACAGAGTCAACACCCCTAAACACCCCCAAATTGTCTCTATTTACTATATTCTCACTCTCTGAGGCTAAAAAAAGAGAGTTTCCAGGTTCTTTATTTCTACAGCCAATATCTAATCATTGGAAGTCTACACCAGCTCCCACATTAGCGGAATGGGTAGACTTGCTCAATGAAATCATGCACATTGGAACATCTTATAGACATTGACCAAAGTATTCCAGAAATGTTCTAAAATATATGGATGTCCTATAGGTGGTCCCTAGCTACTCCTTCTGGCTGAACCTAGCTAGTGCCCTACAGGAATACAGGACATTTCAGCCACCATCTTCATTGAACTATAAGCTTTCTAAGCCCACACAGACCTACTGGTATTCCACACATGGACAGGTTTGAGACCCTTATACACCATCCCCCTGATCCAACTCCATAACAGCCCTCTTATGCCTGGAGAACATCTCACACAGGACCCTGCATTACGCTCATGGTACAGAATTAAGCACTATAGGTCCAGTCGGATATCCAGGGTCCATGAAATGGGTGCCCAGGTCATTGTTCCATGGAGGGAGTTCTCTCTCACTCTCTACCTTTTGGGAAGGCTGTCCACAAGGTTTAGGAGGGTGTCTATGGGAATGTTTGACCATTCTTCCAGAAGAGCATTTGTGAGGTCAGGCACTGATGTGGACAAGGTCTGGCTCAAAGTCTCCATTCTAATTCACCTCAATGACACCCTCCTAAACCTTGTGGACGGCCTTCCCAGAAGAATTGAAGCTGTTATAGCTGCAAAGGGCGGGGCCAACTCAATGTTGAACCCTACGGACTAAGACCCAATGCTTTTGGTATTATCGTGTACATATTGAGGTCTTTGAGTGGTTTTAAGGTCTCTCTGTCCATAACGTATCTCCCTATACTCCTCTTTTATTTAATATCCTGGTAAACTCTCCCTTTAATAAGGTGAGAATTCTACTCAATATAAAGAACCCTCCAAACTAAAAATGGCATAAAAAATTTCCCAAAAAACCCAACTTGTTTCACCGCCTGACTTGTGGCATCATCGGGCGTAGCATAAAGTAACATAACGCCTTCACGCCGACTGTACGCAAATTTGCGTTCATGACTTGAAGGGGTTAAACTGGGGTGATGGCTGCAACTGCAGGTATCACCCCGGTACTGTTTTTTAGAGCGGACGGTTGGCTCTTTAGTGAGCCGCCTTTCCCCGCTCTTCCCGGGCCCCCCGTCCCACCAGGGCAACCGAGCCACCAGCCGGCACGTCTGCCGGCTGTGTGGAGACCTGAACGAAGCCGGATTTGGCTCCACTCGGGTCTCTGAAGTAAAATCCAATGGCGCCGATTAAAAAAAAATGACAGTATTCAGAATCGCTGCTTTTGGTGATCTAAATACTTTTAAGTGCGAAGGAGGGATCGGGGGTCTTTTTAGACCCTCAATCCCTCCATAAAGAGGACCCGTCACCTCCTATTACTGTCACATGGGGTGTTTACATTCATTATAGACCCCAGATCTCTCCATAAAGAGGACCTGTCACCTCCTATTACTGTCACATGGGATGTTTACATTCATTATAGACCCCAGATCTCTCCATAAAGAGGACCTGTCACCTCCTATTACTGTCACATGGGATGTTTACATTCATTATAGACCCCAGATCTCTCCATAAAGAGGACCTGTCACCTCCTATTACTGTCACATGGGATGTTTACATTCATTATAGACCCCAGATCTCTCCATAAAGAGGACCTGTCACCTCCTATTACTGTCACATGGGATGTTTACATTCATTATAGACCTCAGATCTCTCCATAAAGAGGACCTGTCACCACCTATTACTGTCACATGGGATGTTTACATTCATTATAGACCCCTGATCTCTCCATAAAGAGGACCTGTCACCACCTATTACTGTCACATGGGATGTTTACATTCATTATAGACCCCAGATCTCTCCATAAAGAGGACCTGTCACCTCCTATTACTGTCACATGGGATGTTTACATTCATTATAGACCCCAGATCTCTCCATAAAGAGGACCCGTCACCACCTATTACTGTCACATGGGATGTTTACATTCATTATAGACCCCAGATCTCTCCATAAAGAGGACCTGTCACCATCTATTACTGTCACATGGGATGTTTACATTCATTATAGACCCCAGATCTCTCCATAAAGAGGACCTGTCACCGTCTATTACTGTCACATGGGATGTTTACATTCATTATAGACCTCAGATCTCTCCATAAAGAGGACCTGTCACCTCCTATTACTGTCACATGGGATGTTTACATTCATTATAGACCCCAGATCTCTCCATAAAGAGGACCCGTCACCACCTATTACTGTCACATGGGATGTTTACATTCATTATAGACCCCAGATCTCTCCATAAAGAGGACCTGTCACCATCTATTACTGTCACATGGGATGTTTACATTCATTATAGACCCCAGATCTCTCCATAAAGAGGACCTGTCACCGTCTATTACTGTCACATGGGATGTTTACATTCATTATAGACCCCAGATCTCTCCATAAAGAGGACCTGTCACCTCCTATTACTGTCACATGGGATGTTTACATTCATTATAGACCCCAGATCTCTCCATAAAGAGGACCTGTCACCGTCTATTACTGTCACATGGGATGTTTACATTCATTATAGACCCCAGATCTCTCCATAAAGAGGACCTGTCACCTCCTATTACTGTCACATGGGATGTTTACATTCATTATAGACCCCAGATCTCTCCATAAAGAGGACCTGTCACCTCCTATTACTGTCACATGGGATGTTTACATTCATTATAGACCCCAGATCTCTCCATAAAGAGGACCTGTCACCTCCTATTACTGTCACATGGGATGTTTACATTCATTATAGACCCCAGATCTCTCCATAAAGAGGACCTGTCACCTCCTATTACTGTCACATGGGATGTTTACATTCATTATAGACCCCAGATCTCTCCATAAAGAGGACCTGTCACCGTCTATTACTGTCACATGGGATGTTTACATTCATTATAGACCCCGGATCTCTCCATAAAGAGGACCTGTCACCCCCTATTACTGTCACATGTAATGTTTACATTCATTATAGACCCCAGATCTCTCCATAAAGAGGACCTGTCACCGCCTATTACTGTCACATGGGATGTTTACATTCATTATAGACCCCAGATCTCTCCATAAAGAGGACCTGTCACCTCCTATTACTGTCACATGGGATGTTTACATTCCTTGTGATAGCAATAAAAGTGATAATTTTTTTTTTTTAAAGGGACAATAAAAAAAAAAATTAATATATAAATAAGACTTTTTTTTTTTTTTTTAAGCGCTGCACAGCAAAGGAAAAAAACACATACGTAAGTAGCGCCCGTAAATGTAAACGGTGTTCAAATCACACATGTGAGGTATCACCGCGATCGTCAGAGCGAGAGAAATAATTCTAGCAAAAGGCCTTTTCTGTAACTCTAACCTGGTAACCATTATTTTTTTTGTTCAAAGCATCGCCTATAAGATTTTTAGGTACCGTAGTTTGTCCCCATTCAATGAGCGTGCGCTATAATGACTGTAAAGTTTTACGTTGTACAGCTATTGGGTGTTTCTGGTTATTATTGGATATGAAGCCATTTATTTCTATAATAATGTATCTCTGTTAGTGAAGGATACTTTGTTTCAGATGAGAAATCCTTAGAATTGGTTGTGCCGGGTTTAGGCCAATCACCCGGTGTCTGTCATTGAGAGGGACGCTGTATATCTGTATCTCACAATGAGGGGGGATGTGGGGAGGGGGTGGGGGAGGGTTAGAGGATACATTGTATTTTATTTCAGATCTTCCTCCGCCCCTTTTTCTCTCCCACGTTATCCGGAACAATAACGCGCTCTGAAAATATAAATCTAAAAAAAAAATAATAATAACTTCTCTGGCTGACCGGTTAATATTTGTATTTGCAAACACTGAGTTATTAAATCCCCTCCCCCCGCTCTCATAAATATTAATGTCAATTCTTTTTATTAAAATCATTTAAATTAGGGGATCTTGGCTTTGCTTGACTTCTGGGAGGAAAGATTAATAAGACTTCCAGAGGAATCATCAACACGTCAACCTGCAGACACTAAGACCTGGCATATGCTTGCAGCTGGGGGCGGTAAAAACAGATGATTGAGCCGTGGTTTTACCCCCCTACTCCCCTTTAACCAAACACAAAAGCCCAGGCCCTCCTGTACTGGGCCCAGACCCCATCAGTTCTAAAGGGGGGCCCAGGCACCTGCAGAAGGAGTGCTGGCTGCACCGTCGTATTGCAGACACCTCTTCTGTCTCCCACTGAAGTGCTGCCAGTTTCTCCTCCTCTCTCTCCCTCGGGCTGGACTGCAAGGAGATTGGTTCACACAGGCACCCCTTCCATCTGCTGTCTGAGCCCCCCTGCATTCTCCTTTCCCCCGCAGTGCTACCAGTACCAGCAGTGGCAGTGCGTCCGTAGAGGGCGCAGGACGCCGCCCCCTCTCTCCTGCACCCGTCAATCTCCAATAGATAGATTCATGCATTGCATGAATCTATCTATTGTCGCCGCTGCCGCCCCCTATTCATGTGTCCGGCCCCTTGTCGGGCGCCAGGCATCTGAATTACAGCGGCGGGGTGTTTTTGGAAGTGCCTGATTAGAGCCATCAGCTCTAATAGGCTTCCAAATTGGTAAACAGTGGGCACACTGCTGTGCGTTCGCTAAGTTTGATGGGCACAGTGGCTGCATTTGATGGGCACAGTGGCTGCATTTGATGGGCACAGTGGCTGCGTTTGATGGGCACAGTGGCGGAAATTGATGGGCACAGTAGCTGTGTTTGATGGGCACAGTGGCTGCATTTGATGGGCACAGTGGCGGAAATTGATGGGCACAGTAGCTGTGTTTGATGGGCACAGTGTCGGAAATTGATGGGCACAGTGGCTGCATTTGATGGGCACAGTGGCTGCATTTGATGGGCACAGTGGCGGAAATTGATGGGCACAGTAGCTGTGTTTGATGGGCACAGTGTCGGAAATTGATGGGCACAGTAGCTGTGTTTGATGGGCACAGTGTCGGAAATTGATGGGCACAGTAGCTGTGTTTGATGGGCACAGTGAGGCTGCAATTGATGTTTTTTTTTTCAGTTTGCACACCATTTTTGAGCACCAGCCGTCACTGGCCACCAGATTCCCTCCTTTCCCACCAGTAGCTGCTGCGGGCACACAGGGGGATGACATTTATTGGCCCCTTCCTTTCCTGAATGAACACAGCGAGCGATCGGTACCAATCACTCCTGTGTCCATTCATTGCTGAAGCATAGTAAACTGCATTTACACTGCTTTAGTTTGTGAGGCCTCAGAGCGCTTCCTATTCATTCATCTGTGCAGCTGAGGCTGTAGAGCGGGGGGGTCTCATACTGGTGTCCCTCCAACTGTTGTGAAACTACAAGTCCCATCATGCCTCTGTCTGTGGGAGTCATGCTTCTACCTGTCAGCCTTGCAATGCCTTGTGGGACTTGTAGTTTTGCAACAACTGGAGGGACACCAGTTTGAGACCCCCTGCTGTAGAGAAATGTCCTCAGTCACTTCTGGCCAGAGGGGGCGCCCCGTGATTTCTAACAGCAGTCAGATGGGGGATGTACACATGCTGCAACCACAATGCTTTGCAGACATCCCCACTGCCGAGTGTGACCCATTCAAGTGACCGGGGGCCGCACCGCAACAGTCCCGCAACAGCTACCGACACAGATCGCTCTTCAGAGGGCAACACAAATACTAAAGGAGTCCTAAGGGCCCACCCAGACTGTGGGATACACATTCACATGCGTTGTATTAGGCCCCCCCCATTCTATGAGTTTTTTGGGTTGCAGTAACCGATGGGCCCCAAAACTGAACATTTAATGTATAAAAATGGGACTTTCCTGAATCACCTGTAGGGATCACAATGTGCACTTGAAGAGCTTCTCTGGCACTTTGTGTTTACAAGTAAAAATTCTGTATTTTTTGCTGGAAGATTACTTACCCCCCCCCCCCCCCAAACATTATATATATATTTTTAATCAAATAGTTTTTTATTAATTTTTCATTATACAGCAACAAAGAAAAACTCACAAAACATATCCACATATTCTCCCACCCAAATGTAACACCCACAGAGAGAGAGATTTTTTTTTATTTTTTTAATTAAACAATTTAAAAATATTCATTAAAAAAAAAGAAAATTTAAAAAATGTCATTTATTTTAACATTGTCCCCTTTTATTTTTTTGGCTTTTTTTATCACTTTTATGTAAACATAAGAAAGAATGTAAACATCCCTTGTAATTTTAATCAAATAGTTTTTTATAAATTTTTTATTATACAGCAACAAAGAAAAACACACAAGAGAATTTTTTATTAAAATTTAAAAATTTAAAATTTAAAAAAATTCATTAAAAAAAAAGAAAATTAAAAAAATGTAATTTATTTTTACACTGTCCCTTTTTCATTTTTTGGCTTTTTTTATTACTTTTATTCCTATTACAAAGAATGTAAACATCCCTTGTAATAGGAATAAGTTATGACAGGTCCTCTTTATGGAGAGATCTCTCCAAAATCCCAAAATCTCTCCTCTAACTTGATAAGCAAAAGATCAAAAAATGTTGATCTTTTACTTTAAAAAAAAAACAATTGTTTACTTCCGCCCCAGACCGACGTCACTGGTGTCAGATGTTTTTTTAAAAAATGTTTTAATTATTATTTTTACCATTATATTTTATTCATTTATTTACAATTTAATGTTTTAGGACCCCCCCCCCCCTGTAGGGGGGCTTTGGTGAAATATCATTACCAATCACTGACTCCATTTATTAAGACAAGGAAGGGCCTCCCTTCCCAGCTCCTCATCCTGACAGTATCTCCGGCGGGAGGTGGGAGGGGTGAAACCCGGCAGTGTTGCGGGGGGCCCGGGGAGCACACAGGGGCCCGGGGAGCACACAGGGGCCAGGGGAGCACACAGGGGCCAGGGGAGCACACAGGGGCCCGGGGAGCACACAGGGGCCCGGGGAGCACACAGGGGCCAGGGGAGCACACAGGGGCCAGGGGAGCACACAGGGGCCAGGGGAGCACACAGGGGCCAGGGGAGCACACAGGGGCCCGGAGGGCACACAGGGGCCAGGGGAGCACACAGGGGCCCGGAGAGCACACAGGGGCCTGGGGAGCACACAGGGGCCAGGGGAGCACACAGGGGCCAGGGGAGCACACAGGGGCCCGGAGAGCACACAGGGGCCTGGGGAGCACACAGGGGCCAGGGGACCACACAGGGGCCCGGAGAGCACACAGGGGCCCGGGGAGCACACAGGGGCCAGGGGAGCACACAGGGGCCCGGGAAAGCAGGACAGGGATAGGAAGGTGGTGCAGGCAGAATGTAGAGCAACCAATGCCCTCTATTTCCTTCTTGCAGTCGCTGAATGTCTGCCGGAGGAAGAGGAGGAGAAGCGGGCATTCAGCTGCTGCAGGGAGGGATCGGTTCCTCTACATGCTGCTGCCCCCACACCCTCCTATCCAGGTCTACAGGGGGGCCGAAGGGGCCCCCTAGAGCATGGGGCTGGGTCGCAACCGCGACCCCCTGTGACCCCTGTATGTACGCCCCTGACAAAAGGCTTACTGGCTGGATCACCAGGTGAACATAAAAGAAAAGAAAGCCTAAAACAAGAAAACAAATGCAGCCATCATATCTAAAAATTGGTAATCTGCAATATAATAAATCTTTGCTTTTGGGTTTATTACCGCTTTAAATAAAGTGTGTTAATTGTACGGCATTATCCAGCCTGAGCTAATGCTCACTCTTCCCCTGGGATCTGTAGGTTTTCCTTAAAGGGTTACTTCACCTTTTCATTTCTTTTTGAAAAAGCTCAGGTGATTGAATGCAATAAAAAAAAAAAGAAGGTTTTGCCTTTAGTTCTATTTTAAAGCTGTATTTTAAAATGCCATATCATAGACAGAAATTAAAAAAAAAAAACACTCTATCGAAAACAATAACAACAAAAAAAAAGTAAAAAAAGAATTATATAACAAAAAAGAAAAAATAAAAGAAAATCTTTTATGTAACAAAAACTAAAATGAACATAAAATCTTTTATGTAACAAAAAAAAGAAGAAAAAAATCCTTTATGTAACAAAAAATGAAAATTAAACAGGGAATGCACACGATCGTGTGCGTGCATCCCTGTACCTTCAGTGGCGGCGTGTAACGGAGACACCGCTCGTCACCGAGGGGGGTGAACAGCCATTGGGCGTGGCTGTTCACCACGTGATCGGCCTTGATGAAGTCACGGCCGATCACAGATGTTACCGCCCCACTTTGCACGAAGCATGCGCGTGCACGTCGGTGGCAGCATGTTCCCGGGATCGGCTGTGATCCTTTCACAGCCGATCACTAAATGTAAACATAGAGCGGTAACGAGATGTTACCTGGGTTCTCCTCCTCACACACCGATCGTGTGTGAGAAGGAGATCGCGGTAACATCTCGTTACCATTTACAGTGTACACCAATCACACTGATTGCCCCCCCAATAAAGAGGACCTGTCACCACCCATCAAAGAACCTGTCACAGTCCATATGAGTACCGTTTACCTGAGTACCTGTCACCAGCCCATCAGAACACCCGAGAACCTATCTGTAGCCCATCAGAGTAACCGAGTACCTGTCACCAGCCCATCAGAGTACCCGAGTACCTATCTGTAGCCCATCAGAGTACCTGAGTACCTGTCACTAGGCCATAAGAGTACCCGAGTACCTATCTGCAGCCCATGCCTCATAGAATATATGTTGGGGTGTTTCCAAAATAGGGTCATTTTGTGGGCAATTCCATTGTCCTGGTGCTCCAGGACCTTCAAAAGTGTGATAGGTGGTTGAGAAATGAGATGTGTCATTTATGCTCGTAGAACGCCTGAAGGTGCTACTTCAATGTTGGGCCTCTGTATGTGGCCAGGCTGTGTAAAAATCTTACACATGTGGCATTGCCATACTCGGGAAGAGTAGCAGAATATATTTTGGGGTGTAATTTGTTGTATGCATATACTGTGTGTGAGAAATAACCTGATAATTTGACAATTTTGTTAAAAAAAATCTTCATTTTGCAAAGAATTGTGGGAAAAAATTACAACTTAAAAAAGACGTGCTACTTACCACCATGCTACTTACTTAATACCTTGGAATGTCTACTTTCTAAAAAGGTGTCATTTGGGGGGTATTTATACTTTCCTGACTTGTTAGTGTCTCAAGAAATGAGATTCACCTGAAGGCCTGATCAGATGTGATCAATTTTCAGTGATTGGCACCATAGATTGTAGACTCTATAACTTTCACAAAGACCAAATAATATACACTAATTTGGGTTCTTTTTTACCAAAGATATGTAGCAGTATAAGTTTTGGCCAAAATTTATGAAGAAAAATTACTAATTAGCAAAATTTTATGACAGAAACAAAGAAAGGGGCATTTTTTCACAAAATTTACGTTTTTTTTTTTTATTTATAGCACACTAAATAAAAAACCCATTAGTGATTAAATACCACCAAAAGAAAGCTCTATTTGTGTGAAAAAAAGAAAGTAAATTTCATATGTGTACAGTGTTGCATGACTGAGTAATTGTCATTCAAAGTGTGAGAGCGCTGAAAGCTGAAAATTGGTCTGGGCAGGAAGGGGGTGTATGTGCTCTGTATTGAGGTGGTTAAAAAATTATTTCATGTAACAAAAATAAACATTCAAAAAATCTTTTATGTAACAAAAAAATGAAGAAAAAATATTTTATGTAACAAAAACAAAAAGAAAAAAATATTTTTATGTAACAAAAATAAACATTCAAAAAAATATTTTTTGTAACAACAAAATTAAGAAAAATATAATTTATGGTACAAAAAAAAAACTTCCTTGACTTGGGCTTTAAATTCCTGTTTCACATTCACGCGGCGTCCTTCAGCCGATTCCCCGTGCTTGTTAGCGGCCTCATTGCTGGAAGCGGCATGTTTGGATTAGCAGATGCACCAAAATCAGGGAACGTTGCCGCCAATGGGCTGTGACTAATGGCCACTTTAGCACTTGACAGGACGTCCAGGTGGCGCGAGGAGGCACATTTATTATAGCGGCAGACGAGAGTTCAATCACCGGCTTCCAGGACTGACAGCTGACGAGGGGTTCTGTCCAAACCCTAACGCCGTATCGTAAAATGTTACCGTCACCGTTATGTTTTTATCCGTCGGATCCCGGGGCCGTGGGTGCCGCCGTGACTTCTGGAAAACAATTATCAGGCCGACGTTTTGTTTGCCTAACGATCATGAAAGAGGACGAGCGGATCTCACAGACCATTCCACGGATGGGGGCGCTAATTACATCCCCTCCGCCATTCCGCGTACAAGAAATGGGACGCCGTTAACCGCTTTATGGCGGTGCGGATACATGACATAACGCTGCGCTCTCCGGATTTATCGCCAGACCTTCGGACGTGTCGGATGTCCATACAGAGACCGGAGAAAGACAACATAAAAATCATTCCTGGAAATACAAATCTATTGTCTGGATTTTATTACAATTCATTCTTTTTGAACCTCTTTTGCTGCCAGAGGTGTTTTTCCATTTTTTATGACCACATGTTTAACCCCTTCCCCCCCCCCCCCCTGTTCATTCACCCCCCCCCCCCCCCCCCCCCCACATGGAGTGGAGCAACTTTTACATTTCTGCTATGGACCTCTTTATTTGGGCGATAACTTTGTCATCACTAAAGATAATAATACAACAAGGTCAAACATAAACTGTATTTTTAACAACTTTCGTCGATTGGGGATACTGACTGGGAACAGTATGTAAAAAAAAAATAATATATATATTTTTTAATTTTTTTTTTAATTTTTAAAAAAAAATTATTACATTTTTATTCTTTTTTTATGATTTTTTTTTTACACTGACTGTCAACAGTATGTAAAAAAAAATATTAATAATAATAATATATATTTTTTAATTTTTTTTTTTAATAAAAAAAATATATTACATTTTTATTCTTTTTTTTTTACAATTTTTTTAACACACCGTGACCAGAGCAATTCTATGTGTTACCATAGTAACATTTTACTACTCTGGGGAGGTGATCAGGATTTTTTTTTTTTTTTTCTTTTTACACATTATGATTGCTTATACCAGTGGATTTCATTGGTGTAAAGCAACCATTTTTACTGAATTAAACAGAATTCCTCAGTGATTATCTGTGATTGGCCACAGCTAATTACATGGAACACATGGACTGTGGTTGGGTCGTCGTTTCGCTATAAGCCAGGCGGGACTTTCGTTAATCCGGGTGCATGCCATATAAAGTCCTCCCGGATCGCGCCTCCCGCGACGCCGTGCAGCGGCGCGATCTGTAACAGGTTGTGTCTGATCACTGTGCCGGTCCGCTGCTGGTATCATGTGATCGCTGTGACCGATTACAGTTGGAAATAATAGGTGGCTTCCTTTCATGCCATCCATTGTGTACAATTGTGTTGCTAGCTGTGATTGGTCACAGGGATCACTTGGTACAGACAGGCTCAATCACAGTCCATCTGTACCATGTGATTAGCCGTGGCCAATCACAGCTAATCATAATAGTAAACACGGAATGATTCAGTTTCAGTAAAAATGGTTGGTTACACCAATGAAATCCACTGGTATAAGCAATCATAATGTGTAAAAAAAAAAAAAATCCTGATCACCTCCCCAGAGTAGTAAAATGTTACTATGGTAACACATAGAATTGCTCTGGTCACAGTGTGTTAAAAAAGATCATAAAAAAAGTATATAAAAATGCAATTAACATTAAAAAAAAAAAAAAAGATATTATTATATATTATTATTTATTTATTTTATAAGAAACACATTTACTGACGGCGCACATGTCTAGTATATACCATAGATTGTGAATTCTGGAACTTTCCTACAGCCTAAATAATATACGATGATTTGGGTTATTTTGACCCAAAAAATGTAGCAGAATACATTTTGTCATAAATTTAAGAAGAAAAATTATTTGTTCGCAAAATGTTATAACAGAAACAAAGGAAAATGCAGTTTTTTTTTTTCAAAATTTCCAGTTTATTTTCATTAATTTAGCAAACAAAAAAAAAAACAGTGGTGATTAAATACCACCAAAAGAAAGCTCTATTTGTGTGAATTTTTTCAAATAAAAGTCATATGGGTACAATGTTGTATGACTGCGCAATTGTCATTGAAAGTGTGAGCGCGCTGAAAGCTGAGAATTGTCCTGGGCAGGAAGGGGGTGACAGTGCCCCCCGGTATTGAAGGACAAACAAGACTTTGTTTTCATGATATTGCAACAATGATTTTTTTTTTAATTATTTTTACCCCTTAGACAATAAAACACAACAAAGCTATACAAAATACGCTTTTAGTTTATTCTGACTGGTGTTAGTTTAATTGTATGGTAAATGTACTGAATGCCCTCATGTTGTAAAGCGCTGAGCAAACTGTTGGCGCTATAAATATCCTGTACAATAATAATAATAATGGTGTTAGTGCACATAAAAAGTGCGCATTTTATTTGTCCTGTTTAAAATGACATAAAAACGATGATCCTGTTACAAAGCATTACAAAGGTTTTCACAGATGAAATAAAGTGTTGGGTTTTTTTTTTTTTTTTTTTCAATTTTACCCTTTTTTTAATGGAAAATTTGTACTTATATGTTAAATGTGTAAAAATATTAACAAACAAAAAAATAGTTCAAATATTAATAGTTAATAAAATAGAAACAGTCCTCTTTAAGATAAAAGTGGTCTCCGCAGCGGATTCACCACAAGATCACTTTTATCGGCGGCGGGAGAGGTGCCCCCCCACCGCGTTCTCCTCGTCTCTGCCGCTTACCGGAGCCACCGTTAGCGGCGGAGATAATCCAATCTTTTCCCCTTTAAGGCCGTTGGGCGGAAGTGACGTTGCTTTCGTCATCCAATGGTGTGGAGCCAAGTGAGGGAAAGACGGCCCCCCACTCGGCTCCACACCATTGGATGACGGAAGCAACGTCACTTCCGCCCAACGGCCTTAAAGGGGGAAAAAATTTTTATTGAAAAAGAAATATATATATATATATTTATATATATTTTTTATTGCATTTTAGTGTAAATATGAGATCTATTTGACCCCCCAGATCTCACATTAAAGAGGTCCTGTCATGTTTTTTTTTTACTATTACAAGCGATGTTTACACTCCTTGTAATAGGAACAAAAGTGACCCATTTTTTTTATTTAAAGGGACAGTGTAAAAATGTAAAATAAAAAATAAAATAAGTAAGAATTTTTTTTTTTAGCGCCCCGTTTCGCCGAGCTCGCGCGCAGAAACGAACGCATACGTGAGCAGCGGCCGCATATGAAAACGGTCTTCAAACCACACATGTGAGGTATCGCCGCAATTGTTAGAGCGAGAGAAATAATTCTAGCCCCAGACCTCCTCTGTAACTCTAAACTGGTCAACTGTAGAAAATTTTAAACGTCACCTATGGAGATTTTTAAGGGTCAAAGTTTGTCGCCATTCCACGAGCGGGCGCAATTTTGAAGCGTGACATGTTGGGTATCAATTTACTTGGCGTAACATTATCTTTCACAGTATAAAAAAAAAAAAAGAAATGGGCTAACTTTACCGTTTTCTTATTTTTTAATTAAAAAAAGTTGCATTTGTAAAACCGCTGCGCAAATACGGTGTGACAAAAAGTATTACAACGACCGCCATTTTATTCTCTAGGGTGTCAGAAATATATATATATATATATATATATATATAATGTTTGAGGGTTCTAAGTAATTTTCTAGCAGAAAAACCTGATTTTAACATTCCTTAATCCCCTTTCACACTGGGGTGGGGCTGGCGTCGATGGTAAAGCGCCGCTAACAATAGCGGCGCTTTACCACCGACGCCGCTCCCATCTCGCTAGCGGCCGAGAAAGGGTTAAAAACCACCAAAAAAAACCATCTGCAGAGGCACTTTGCCGGTGGTATAGCCGCGCTGTCCCATTGATTTCAATGGGCAGGAGCGGTGAAGGAGAGGTGTACACTCCGCTCCTTTACCGCTCCGAAGATGCTGCTAGCAGGATTTTTTTTCCCGTCCTGCCAGCGCACCGCTCCAGTGTGAAAGCCCTCGGGTGGCTTTCACACTGGAGAGACAGCAGCGGCACTTTCGGGTTGGTTTGCAGGCGCTATTTTAGCGCAATAGCTCCTGCAAACCACCCCAGTGTGAAAGGGGCCTTACGTAGTTAAGTTCTTTTGATTATCAGATGAATAACCAGAATGATACAAAAGTAACATTATGTTATTTTGTTTCTTTTTTTATAATGTTATTTAAAAACGCCGTGTCAGATTGTGTTTTTGACAGCTATACATGGATCCCGGCTTTGGTTTTTTATTTTTTTTGTACCCTGCACGGTAATGTCATAATGTTTCGGGTGCATCACCATCACATTATGAGAGACTTATCCGAAAATCAAGCCCTTCCAGGACTGAGATGTCGGAGCTGCAGGTGCTCCCTCCCCCCCCCATGTTACTGCCGGGTTCCGGGGCTGTGTGACTGGCTGGAGCAGCGATGACGTCACTCCAGCGCATGCGCACAGGAGCCTCAGTTTACGGCACAGGGCTCTGAAGGAAGGGCCTGGACAGCCGTTCCTTCAGAGCGCATGCACCGGTGAAGTCACTGGCTGCATGTACAGTAAATATATTAGACATGAGCACTGACAAAAAATTTGTTCGTTTTTGTGTCATTCGTTCTTTTGGGGTTTTTTGGGTCATTCAAAATTCGAAAATTTGTAAATTCATAAATTTGTAAATTCATAAATTCGTAAATTTGAAAATTCTGAAATTCGAAAATCCGAAAATTCGACAATCCGAAAATTCTAAAGATTGAAAATCTGAAAATTCGAAATAATAACTAACTAATTGACTAACTAATAATAGCTAACTATTAAATTATAGGTATTGGAATTTCCCTTCAAATTTGGCTGTTAGTCAACGTGACAAATATGAATGTATCAGAAGTTATGATATATCCGAAATAACGAATGCCGCATCTAAACAAATGGAACAGAAAGAATTAATAATAATAAACGTTTTTATTATTATTAATATTGTTATTTATTATTATTAACTTGTTACGTTCCATTCGTTTAGATGCGGCATTCGTTATTTCAGATAATAACTTCGGATAAATTTGTATTTGTTATGTTCTCTAACAGACAAATTTGAAAGGAAATTCCAATACCTAGAATTGAATAATTATTCTTTCAGGGTTTTGAATTTTCGGATTTTCGTGCTTTTTTTCGTTTTTCGTTCTTTTGAATTCTCGTTCCTATTTTCAGATTTTCAGATTTTCGAAATCTCCGAATTTGCGAAATTTCGTATTTTCGTAGTTTGAATTTCCGAATTTTCGAATTTCTGAATTGTTGAATTTCCGTATTTACAAATTTTCGAATATTTGAATTTACGAATTTTCAAAATTTATGAATATTCGCCTTTACAGATTTTGTTATTGTTATTTGTTATTTTCCGATTTTCGTTCTTTTGAATTCTCGTACTTATTTTCAAATTTTTCGAATTGTCGAATGTCAAATTTTTTTTCAATTTCCGAATTTTTAAATATTCTAATTTTTAAGGATTCGAATTGATGAATTTACGAATTTTCGAATGTTCGAATTTGCAAATATTCAGAAAAAATTTTGTTGAACGGCTTTTTCATTAATTCGAATATTTCCGAATGAATGGATTTGCAGAAATTTTTTAAAAAACTAATTCGGAACGAAACGAATTGCTCATGTTTAAAATATAGCCCAAGCAGTGGACATTTAGGAGATATTTACAGTACCTATAGGTAAGACTTATTATAGACTTATTACCTATACATACAAGTCAGAGAGAGGCGTTTACTCCCACTTTAGTCACAGCTAACAATTACTGTATACTGGGGGGTCCCCTAAAAGAAGAGCAGACAGATTGGATGTGCTACACACGTCCTATGTACAATGATGAAGGTTTTTTGGGCATGTGTAGCACGTCCAAAATCTGGAACTACTTAAAACATCATTTTAGGCCTGAAGATCATATAACCCCGCCACCAAAACATTTAACATATATTTTCTGAAAGCGGACACCCTGTATTTTTTTCTCACAGTCTTTGCCCCCTGTTGTTTTGTTTCCCCTGTCAATCACGAGTCTTGGTAATACGTGTTTTACTTTCATGGGCCTCTCAATGCTCAAAACCACAGAAACACAGACAGGTCTTACTTCCAAAAACACAGAGAAGGGAAGAAAGGGGCGCTACACAGAGAAGGGAAGGGGCGCTACACAGAGAAGGGAAGGAAGGGGCGCTACACAGTGATGTCACCACCCTGCCTCTCCACCTCATCCAATCAGAAAGCACTTTGCATTCATTAAGAAAATGCAAAGTGTTCTCTGAATGGTGCCTGTGCCCAGCGGCCGACCTCCTGTGTTCACAATGCAGCAGGGTAGCCACTCGGTATAGGATCATGAAGCTATTGGAGGTTACGGTAGTAGCGGTTTAGAAGTGGTGTAGTAGAGTTGTGGAAGTGGTGTAGTAGAGGTATACAAGTGGTGTAGTATAGGTGTGGAAGTGGTGTAGTAGAGGTATAGAAGTGGTGTAGTAGAGGTATAGAAGTGGTGTAGTAGAGGTATAGAAGTGGTGTAGTAGAGGTGTACAAGTGGTGTAGTATAGGTGTGGAAGTGGTGTATTAGCTGTGTAGAAGTGGTATAGTAGAGGTGTAGAAGTACTGTATTAGAGGTGTAGAAGTGGTGTAGTAGAGATGTTGAAGTGGTGTAGAAGTGTAGTAGCGGTGTAGAAGTAGTGTTGAAGTGGTGTAGAAGTGGTGTAGTAGAGATGTAGAAGTGGTGTAGAAGTGGTGTAGTAGTGGTGTTGAAGTGGTGTAGAAGTGGTGTAGTAGAGGTGTAGAAGTAGTGTAGTAGCAGTGTAGAAGTGGTATGGTAAAGGTGTAGAAGTTGTGTAGTAGAGGTGTAGAAGTGGTGTAGTAGAGGTGTAGAAGTGGTGTAGTAGAGGTGTAGAAGTGGTATGGTAAAGGTGTAGAAGTTGTGTAGTAGAGGTGTAGTAGAGGTGTAGAAGTGGTGTAGTAGAGGTGTAGAAGTGGTGTAGTAGAGGTGTAGAAGTGGTGTATTAGCGGTGTAGAAGTGGTGTAGAAGCGGTGTAGAAGTGGTTTAGTAGAGTTGTAGAAGTGGTGTAGAAGTGTAGTAGCTGTGTAGAAATGGTGTAGACGTTGTGTAGTAGAGGTGTAGAAGTGGTGTAGTAGAGGTGTAGAAGTGGTGTAGTAGCAGTGTAGAAGTGGTGTAGAAATGGTGTAGTAGAGATGTAGAAGTGGTGTAGAAGAGGTGTAGAAGTGGTTTAGTAGAGGTGTAGAAGTGGTGTAGTAGAGATGTAGAAGTGGTGTAGTAGAGGTGTAGAAGTGGTTTAGTAGAGGTGTAGAAGTGGTGTAGTAGAGATGTAGAAGTGGTGTAGTAGAGGTGTAGAAGTGGTGTAGAAGTGGTGTAGTAGAGATGTAGAAGTGGTGTAGAAGTGGTGTAGTAGCGGTGTAGTAGTGGTGTAGAAGTGGTGTAGAAGTGGTGTAGAAGTTGTGTAGTAGAGGCGTAGAAGTGGTGTAGAAGTGGTGTAGTAGCGGTGTAGTAGAGGTGTAGTAGCGGTGTAGAAGTGGTGTAGTAGAGGTGTAGTAGCGGTGTAGAAGTGGTGTAGTAGAGGTGTAGTAGCGGTGTAGAAGTGGTGTAGTAGAGGTGTAGTAGCGGTGTAGAAGTGGTGTAGAAGTGGTGTAGTAGCAGTGCAGTAGAGGTGTAGTAGCGGTGTAGAAGTGGTGTAGTAGAGGTGTAGAAGTATCCATATTGGTCCAAGCAAAAACAATGGAACTCTATAAATTGCCATCCCTGGAATTCTTTGTTATGTTAATATTTAGATTAGAACGATTCTCTTTGATCTTTGTTGTGTCTTTGCGGTGTGCGGAGCTGACAATCATTGTATAACACGCTCTGTATTTCTCTCTTCTTATAAATAAAGGTGACATTTTCCTCGCTCCTCGTCTTGTTAGGTCCGATGATTTGTTATATAACATCTTCTATGTAAGAATCGTCCTGTTCCTGATATATGAGAAACCGGGATAAAGAGGCAAAAATCTGTCCGTGTGCCGCCACTGCGGGGAACATGGAGCACTGATGGGGGGGCTCTGATGGGGGGAGGGACTCTGATGGGGGGAGGGGGCTCTAATGGGGGGCTCTGATGGGGGGGCTCTGATGGGGGGCTCTAATGGGGGGGAGGGGCTCTGCTGGGGGGAGGGGGCTCTGATGGGGGGGCTCTGATGGGGGAGGGGGGATCCCATTATATACTGCAGGGTTGCAAAAGTATAAAAGAAAGAAATGGAACCTTTCCTTTTTCTTTCCTTCTTAGATAGATAGATAGATAGATAGATAGATAGATAGATAGATAGATAGATAGATAGATAGATAGATAGATAGATAGATAGATAGATAAATGATCGATCGATCATGGAAAGGACACACATGTCTGCAGTCTGTACATTCCATGTAATGACTTTACTCTCCGGAATTTTCTTGCTCTGAGTGGCACAAATGATGCAATTTAAAAGTATTTAGGTTAATGGTCTCTACAAAACGCCGCGCTCTCCGATTCCGCTAAACTGCAGACTTTGCAGATAATCAGCTCTGCGCCCCCCCCTCCCCCTCCGCTGAGTAGAACCCTGAAAATCGCTCTCCATATTTGCGATGACGAGTGTCAGGTACATCTGATAATAATACTGCAGATGAGACGTATAAATAGTTTTCTATCATTTCTCCCACTTAGAACGACACTATAATGATCACTCTGGTACACAGCATTGTAAAGTTACTGTATTTATAAAGTTACAAATAAAGTTTTCTGCTTTTTAACTTTACACTTTTTTTAATGCAACATTAACATTTTTAACAAACGAAAATTATTCCAAGGGAAAAAAAATGTCTGAACATAAATGGTTGGAGAAATAGAAATAAAAAAATCAGGAACTTAATAGTTAAAAGGAGAATATGAAGAAGAAATGTATTTGTGATGATATGAATAGACTACGAGGTAAGAAGGGGTTATTAAGTGTTCTTGCATAGCAAGACCACTTACTGTTATCTCACATATATATTATTCTTATTATTATAGCCAAATTTACCACCCTAACTCCTCCCACAGTTTTTACACTACATAGACAAGTAATATACCGAAACGTGCGGATTGTTCCTGAATGGTGTGCTATTACTTTGTGGAACGTTTCGCCGAATGGTTCACGAAATATCGTCGTTTTTGCGGCGAAATTGGTCCCATAGGAATGAATGGGGAAACTAGAGTGGGAGATGACAAAAGCTGGAAAATCAGAACATGATTTCTAAACTGCCGCCACTCCCTCATTTTCAAGCCCACCTACACAAATCTTATATCAAAACGTTCAGCTATCCCTGCTGCCACTAAACATGTCCACGGCTAAGCCATAGTCCTGATAGTTTTCACAATATGACCATTTGTTTGCAACTCACGCCGTCCATTGACATTCATTGAAACTACACTCTAGCCCCCTCCAAATTTGAAGGGCAATTTCTAAACTGCGACTGTGCCTTCATTTTTAATATTTCAGAGACATACTATACATCAAAATCTAGGACTGGGTCTTGTGATTCTCACAATATAAAGATCTTCGCTGTAGGATGTATAGTTTTTAAAATACGGCATTTGTTTAGAGGTCATTTCAGGAAATTTTAGCCATTAATCAGAGTGTACTGTTAGTGTTTGTTTTGTTGCCATGGTTACCAAAGCTTCTGTTATACACAGGGGGGAAGGTGGCTGGAGCATCTCAGCTCTGATTACAGAGCCCGGGGGAGGGGACAGACACACCATGTACTGATTTATAATAGAGGAATATGATGGGGCAGTTTTGATGGGGTAATTCTGATGGGGCAGTTTTGATGAAGCAGTATTTGGGAAGCATAAACAGGGCATGAGCGTTGCTAGGAAACAGTGGTTGTAAACACAAGATGCTGAGACACTCCAAATGCATGTGACTTCATCTGCTAGACTTGATAATGCTTGTAGACTCCTCCCACAGTTTTCACACTACAGAGACAAATAATATACCGAAACGAGCAGATTGTTCCCGATTGGTGTGTTATTACTTTGTGGAATGTTTTGCCGAATGGTCCACGAAATGACGTTTTTGCGGCGAAATTGGTCCCATAGGAATGAATGGCGAAATGTTCAAAACTAGAGTGGGAAGTGACAAACGCTGACAACCCCATGATCAGCCAAAACATTATGACCACCCCATGATCAGCCAAAACATTATGACCGCCCCATGTAAAAAAAAAAATATTTTTGAAAAAAAAAAAATATTTTTGAAAAAAGTAAAAAAATAATTTTTGAAAAAAAAAAATCATTTTTGAAAAAAAAAAAAAAATATTTTTGAAAAAAAAAATATTTTTGAAAAAAAAAATATTTTTGAAAAAAAAAAATTATTTTTGAAAAAAAAAAATATTTTTGAAAAAAAAATTTCTTTTAAAAAAAAAATTATTTTTGAAAAAAAAATATATTTGAAAAAAAAAATTATTTTTGAAAAAAAAATTACTTTAAAAAAAATAATAATTTCGAAAAAAAAATTATTTTTGAAATAAAAAAATTCATTTTTGAAAAAAAAAATTACCTTTGAAAAAAAAAATTACTTTTGAAAAAAAAAATCATTTTTGAAGAAAAAAAAATCATTTTTGATTAAAAAAAATTCATTTTTGAAAAAAAAAATTACTTTTGAAAAAAATGTTCAGCTCTTTCAGCGAATGATGGAACTTTTTTACTACTATTTAAACTTTTTAAAATATTAAGCTTTTTAACACTTTTCACAGTTACTCAAGCCACTCCACCCCACCCAGTTACTCCGCCCACTCCAGTTGTAGAGGCAAGAACACTTTTCACAATTTCCCCAGAAATTGTACCTTTTCTAGTATAGGAATATTGTTTTTTTCATGAAGATTACTAACCCCCTGATGCAGATGAATGATACAGAGGATGTTCAATAGTAACAATGTTACTTTGTATCTCTCTATCTCCCGTCTGATCAATGTTTATAAACAATGTTACTTTGTATCTCTCTATCTCCCGTCTGATCAATGTTTATAAACAATGTTACTTTGTATCTCTCTATCTCCCGTCTGATCAATGTTTATAAACAATGTTACTTTGTATCTCTCTATCTCCCATCTGATCAATGTTTATAAACAATGTTACTTTGTATCTCTCTATCTCCCGTCTGATCAATGTTTATAAACAATGTTACTTTGTATCTCTCTATCTCCCGTCTGATCAATGTTTATAAACAATGTTACTTTGTATCTCTCTATCTCCCGTCTGATCAATGTTTATAAACAATGTTACTTTGTATCTCTCTATCTCCCACCTGATCAATGTTTATAAACAATGTTACTTTGTATCTCTCTATCTCCTGTCTGATCAATGTTTATCATAATCCCCCCTCCCCTCCTCACACCATAATCCCCCCTCCCCCCACACCATAATCCCCCCTGCACCAAATGATTTGGACCAGAGCACAAAGCAAGGTCCATAAAGACTTGAATGAGCGAGTTTGGGGTGAAGGAACTTGATTGACCTGCACAGAGTCCTAACCTCACCCCCATAGAACACCTTTAGGATGAATTAGAGAGGAGACTGTGAGCCAGGCCTTCTCTTCCAACATCAGTGCCTGACCTCACAAATGCTCTTCTGGAAGAATGGTCAAACGTTCCCATAGACACCCTCCTAAACCTTGTGGACGGCCTTCCCAGAAGAGGTGAAGCTGTTATAGCTGCAAAGGGTGGAGCCAACTCAATATTGAACCCTCCAGACTAAGACTGGGATGTCATTAAAGTTCATGTGAGTGTAAAGGCAGGTGTCCCAATACTTTTGGTAATATAGTGTGTATATATATATATATATATATATATATATATATATATATATATATATAAAGTGTATATTTATAATTCCCAGAAACATGCTGTAAAATAATCAGCCCTGAGCAGTATTAAGCGGTGAGCGTGATTTGGGCGCACAGAGCGTGGCTCAGCACGTGTCGGCTGCTCGCGGGTCGCGTCATGTGTGAAGTTATGAAAGGAATATTTCAGGATGCTGGGAAAACAAGTAAATGTATTTTTAGCCTCGGTCACATGACTTCTTGTACAGGTGTCGCATCTCAAGCTGCTTTGCTGATGGAGGGGCGAGAAAATCTCGGAGAATCAGACGAATCACATCCTGAGCGTCACCCGAACAGAAATAATTCTGCGCTATGTACGGTTTATTAAAGGTGAACGGCGGTCACCCCGACATCGAGCAATAATCAGATCTCCATCCTCCATCACAACATTCTCCATGTAGATGATGAATGGCGGCATTTCAAGTCCTTCCATAAGACTCTTTGTATATTTTTTGGTCTAATTCTGTTATCTTGATGGAGTTTAAAGTGAACCTGCCATGATGCCCAACTTTACTCCATCCCACCCTGTAGAAGTAGGGGGGGGGGATTCTTACGTTCCTGGTGGGCCATGCCTTAGAATTCGGTCACATTGCTGATCACCGGCCAATGAACCTGCACCATTCCCTTCACATAGGAGTCCGTCCTGCTTATTTATAACCCCGAGCACAGAAGAAGATCCTCTCTAGTCATGGTCAGCTTGTGTTGCTGATTCCAGACTTTGGGAATCCCATGGATTCATCCTGGAGCGATGGCTGAACCCGGACATCATCACTAGTTGCTATAGGCTCACAGCCTGTAAAGTGCCTTGTGAAGGCTCGCTGTATATATTGTCAGCATTGACATGAAACCCGAAATTATCATAAGTCTTGTAATAATTCCCTAGAGGTTACTCTCACCCCCCTCATCTTTATGTGCCCCCCTATCCTCCATATACATTAGTAAAAAAGCCCCCCAATGTCTGGACAGTAGTTGCTGGAAAATGGTGGTCTCTCTTGGAATCCCTTGCTGCGGACCTGGAAGTGTTCAGCACTGAGTGCTTCCAGGTTCACAGTGGACCAGTGGTCCTGAATGGGGACAAGATTGGATTAGAGTTAGTGTTAATGCGAGGGTTAGGGATTAGGGTTAGGATTACTTAGAGTCAGGGGATTAGGGTTAGGATAAGGGGTAGGGGATTAAAGTTAGGATTGGGGTAGGGTTAGGTGATTAAGGTTAGGATTAGGGGATTAGGGTAAGGATTAGGGGTAGGGTTAGGGGATTAGGGTTAGGATTAGAGTAGGGTTAGGAGATTAGGGTTAGGATTAGAGGTAGGGTTAGGGAATTAGGGTTAGGGGTAGGGTTAGGTGATTAAGGTTAGGATTAGGGGTAGGGTTAGGATTAGGGGTAGGGTTAGGGGATTAGGGTTAGGATTAGGGCTAGGGTTAGGAGATTAGGGTTAGGATTAGAGGTAGGGTTAGGGAATTAAGGTTAGGATTAGGGGTAGGGTTAGGGGATTAAAGTTAGGATTAGAGGTAGTGTTAGGGGATTAGGGTTAGGATTAGAGGGAGGGTTAGGGGATTAGGGTTAGGATTAGAGGGTTAGGGTTAGGGGATTAGGGTTAGGATTAGAGGTAGGGTTAGGGGATTAGGGTTAGGATTAGGGGTAGGGCTAGGGGATTAGGGTTAGGATTAGTGGTAGGGGTAGGGAATTAGGGTTAGGATTAGAGGTAGGGTTAGGGGATTAGGATTAGGGGTAGGGTTAGGGGATTAGGGTTAAGGGATTAGGGTTAGGATTAGAGGTAGGGTTAGGGCATTAGGGTTAAGGGATTAGGGCTTGGATTAGGGGTAAGGTTAGGGCATTAGGGCTTGGATTAGGGGTAAGGTTAGGGGATTAGGGTTAGGATTAGGGGTAGGGTTAGGGGATTAGGGTTAGGGAATTAGGGTTAGGGTTAGAAGTAGGGTTAGGGGATTAGGGCTTGGATTAGATGTTAGGTTAGGGGATTAGGGTTAGGATTAGGAGTAGGGTTAGGGGATTAGGGCTTGGATTAGATGTAGGGTTAGGAGATTAGGGTTAGGATTAGGAGTAGGGTTAGGGGATTAGGGTTAGTGTTAGGGGTAAATTTAGGAGATTAGAGTTAGGATTAAGGCTAGGGTTAGGGGATTAAGGTTAGGATTAAGGTTAGGGGATTAGGGTTAGGATTAGGTGTAGGGGATTAGGGTAAGTGTCAAGGATAGGGATAGTGTTACATAAATTTGTTTAGTTAAATTTGTTGGTGCAAACCAGGATGTGTTCAGGACTGAGTGCTTCCAGGTTCACAGTGGACCAGTGGTCCTGAATGGAGACAAGATTGGATTAGAGTTAGTGTTAAGGCGAGGGTTAGGATTAGGGGTAGGATCAGGGGATTAGGGTTACACTCGGTTCACACAGGGGCGACTTGTCAGGTGACTTAGCCGCCTGACAAGTCTCGTCCCGTTCTGTACTATGGAACCGTTCTAACAGAAGCGACTCAAGTCGCTCCGACTTAGAAAAAGGATCCTGTACTACTTTTGAGGCAACTTCAGGCGACTTGCATTGACTTCAATACAGAAGTCATTTTGCAAGTCGCCGCTGAAGTCGTGTGCAGGTCACCTCAAAGAGTCGGCCTGCAAGTCGTGTTGCCCCTCTGTGAACCGAGCCTTAGGATTAGGGGTAGGGTTAGGATTAGGGCTAGGGTTAGGGGGTTAGGGTTAGGATTAGAGGTAGGTTTATTGGATTAGGGTTAGGATTAGAGGTAGTGTTAGGAAATTAGGGTTAGGGGTAGTATTAGGGTTAGGATTAGGGGTAGGGGTAGGGAATTTGGGTTAGGATTTGGGGTAGTGTTAGGGGATTAGGGTTAGGATTAGGGGATTAGGGTTAGGATTAGAGGGAGGGTTAGGGGATTAGGGTTAGGATTAGGGGTAAGGTTAGGGGATTAGGGTTAGGATTAGAGGTAGGGTTAGGGGATTAGGGTTAGGATTAGGGGATTAGGGTTAGGATTAGAGGGAGGGTTAGGGGATTAGGGTTAGGATTAGGGGTAGGGTTAGGGGATTATGGTTAGGATTAGGGGTAGGGTTAGGGGATTATGGTTAGGATTAGAGGTAGGGTTAGGGGATTATGGGTAGGGTTAGGGGATTAGGGTTAGGATTAGAGGTAGGGTTAGGGGATTAGGGTTAGGATTAGAGGGAGGGTTAGGGGATTAGGGTTAGGATTAGAGGTAGGGTTAGGGGATTAGGGTTAGGATTAGGGGATTAGGGTTAGGATTAGAGGGAGGGTTAGGGGATTAGGGTTAGGATTAGAGGTAGGGTTAGGGGATTATGGTTAGGATTAGAGGTTAGGGTTAGGGGATTATGGTTAGGATTAGGGGTAGGGTTAGGGGATTATGGTTAGGATTAGGGGTAGGGTTAGGGGATTATGGTTAGGATTAGGGGTAGGGTTAGGGGATTATGGTTAGGATTAGAGGTAGGGTTAGGGGATTATGGGTAGGGTTAGGGGATTAGGGTTAGGATTAGAGGTAGGGTTAGGGGATTATGGGTAGGGTTAGGGCATTAGGGTTAGGATTAGAGGGAGGGTTAGGGAATTAGGGTTAGGATTAGGGGATTAGGGTTAGGATTAGGGGATTAGGGTTAGGATTAGGGGATTAGGGTTAGGATTAGGGGTAGGGTTAGGGGATTATGGTTAGGATTAGGGGTAGGGTTGGGGGTTTATGGTTAGGATTAGGGGTAGGGTTAGGGGATTATGGTTAGGATTAGAGGGAGGGTTAGGGGATTAGGGTTACGATTAGGTGTAGGCGATTAGGGTTAGTGTTACATAAATTTGTTTAGGTAAATTGGTTGTGGACTGAGTGCTTCCAGGTTCACAATGGACCAGTGGTCCCGAATGAAGATAAAATTGGATTAGGGTTAGTGTTAAGGCGAGGGTTAGGGAATTAGGGTTAGGATTAGGGGTAGGGGACTAGGGTAAGTGTTACATAAATTCATTTAGTTAAATGTGTTTAATCCGTTTAATTGATTTAGTTTATTCATATTCAAATGGATTTGAATTTTCGAATTTGGATCGATTCGAAAAGTTTTCGAATCAATTTTGAATAGTTTTCGAATTCGAATATTTTTCCAATTTCCAAAGAGAATAAAATAGAATGGAAAATAAAGGAATAGAAGAGAAAGAAATATGACAGAATAGAAAAGAATACAACAAAAAATAAAAGAATAGAATATAATGGAATAGGATAGAAAGAAATAGAATAGAATAAAAAAAGAAGAAGAAAAATAGAATTAAATACATTATAACCATCTTCTGAAATTCAAAGTAGAATAGAAAAGAATAGAATCAAAAAACAATAGCAAAGAATAGAATAGAATAGAAATAATATAACCATTTTCCAAATTCAAATAGAATCACTTCAAATTTGAATTGAATAGAAAAGAATATAGTAGAATAGAATAGAAAATAACACAATAGTATAGAAAAAAATAAAGGAATAGAATAGAATGAATGTAACCATCTTCCTATTCTAATCTGTTCTTTTCTATTCTATTCAAATTGATTATATTTGAATTTTGGGAAATGTTTTTATTCTTTCTATTCTATTCTATTCTATTGTTTTTTTTAATTTAATTATCTTTCTATTTGTTTATTCTATTCTATTTTATTTCCTATTCCATTCTATTCTTTTCTATCTAAATTTATTCTATTCGAAATTCGAATTTCGGGAGATGGTTATATTCTTTCTTTTCTATTCTGGGTTTTTTTCTATACTATTCTGTTATTTTCTATTCTATTCTAATATATTCTTTTCTATTCAAATTCGAATTGATTCTAATTCAATTTTATATTCTTCCTGTTCTATTCTATTGATTTTTTTGTATTATTTTCTTTTCTATTCTATTATAGTCTATTCTATTCTTTTATATTATATTATTTTCTTATGTACAGTATTCACATTCAAACTAATTCTATTTGAAATTCGTATTTCAGACGATGGTTATATTCTTTCTATGTTATTCCACTCTATTCTATTTGTTTCAATTATATTCTAGTCTATTCTTTTCTTTTATTGTCTATTCTATTTTGTTCTGTTTTACTCTATTATATTTTATTCTTTTATTTTCTGTTATAATCTTTTCCATTCTATTTTTTTTTTCTATTCTATTCCTTTATTTTCTGTTCTATTTTATTCTCTTTGGAAATTCGAAAACTATTTGAATTTGAAAACGATTTTGAATTTGAAAACTTTTTGAATTCAAAAACGATTCTATTTTGAAACTTTTTGAATTCTAATTTGAAAACAATTCGAGTTCAAAAAGTATTCAAAAACCATTGAAAACGTTTCGAATTCGAAATTCGTCCGAATTTTTTTTTTTAGTTATTTCGGATTTCTATTAAATTCGGTACTATTACTACTACTATTTCAATTCGGAACGGAACGAACCGCACATGTCTAATAAGTCCTGATTGTGGGTGACACGTGTCCGATCAAGAGTCGTGTCAGTGGGAGCAACAAGGGTAAAAGGAGCAATACAGTGGTGTCAATAAAGTTTATTGAAATTGAAGGAAAGGAACATAGCGGTGTGTGGTCTGGACAATTGTTTGTGACATCATAATAGACAAAAAAAAAATGTAACAAAAAATGAAGTTAATTATAAAACAACCCTAAGGGAAGACTGGGCTTACCGCCTTCCCATAATAATCACGTGGCACAAAAATTCATCTTTTATCGACTTCAAATATTTGGATCACAGCCGCTGAATGCCTCCCCTCCCCCGCAAAGAATAGCGCTGGACCCGTAAGGGTTATCTCTATTGCTGTCTTGAAGTATTGATTGTTGGTGTAAATGATCCGGTTCCCGGACCGCCCCCGAGGATCTCCACCGTCTCCTCGGCTTGCAGTGAAATGAAACAAAAAGTGGAAATTGAAAAGCCGCTCCACGGCTAAGAGGTCCAGATACAACTTCATTCCAATAGATGTCAGGGGAACAATTCCACGCGTTTCAGGGGGTCCAAGAGCGCCCCCTTCATCAGGAGCTTGATTAACAGCAATGTAAAATAGACTAGAAGTGAACTGGACCTTTAACCCCTTCAATACCGGGCACTAACAACACCCCCCCCCCCCCCCGCCCAGGCCAATTTTCAAATTTCAGCGCTGTCACGCTTTGAATGACAATTGCGCGGTCATCTAAATTACATTTTTATAATTTTTTCACACAATAATCGCTGCTTGGGGTTTTATTTTCTGCTAAATAAACTAAAAAAAAAAAAAAAACCTGAAAAATGTGAAAAAAAAAAGAAAAACAAACAGATGCGTTTTTCTTAATTTCTGTTAGAAAATGTTGAAAAAAATAATCTTAAATTTAGGTCAAAATGTACTCTGCTCCATTTCTTTAGAAAAAATAACCCAAATCAGTGTATATTATTTAGTCTGTAGGAACGTTATAGAGACCACAAACTATGAGAGATATATATCTGAAAATTGATCATTCCTGGCGGCCCATCTCCTTTCTAGTTGTCTGAAAGAAGAAAAAAAAAAAAGAAAAAAATAATATATATATATTTGCCATTTTCAAAGTATTTTTTTTTCTTTTTTATTAATTTTTTTTGTACATTTTTTTTTTTTTTTTACATACAGTGACCAGAGCAATATTTGCAATTTTTAAAGTATTTTTTTTTCTTTTTTTCTTCTTTTTTTTTTTTTGTACATTTGTTTTTTTTTTTAAATACAGCGACCAGAGCAATATGGTTTTACCATAGGAACACTGTACTACTCTGAAGAGGTGATCAGGATTTTTTTTTCACATTATGATTGCTTACAGCTGTGAATTTTACAGTAAAAATCAACCATTTTTTTTTCTAAATGAAAACCATTCAGTGTTTACTATTGTGATTAGCTGCGATTGACCCTATCTGTACCATGTGATCACTGTGACCAATCACAGGGCTCATCACAATAGTACACAATGAAAGGCATGAAACAAAGCCATTCATTGTGTACAATTGTCATGTGATTGGTCACAGAGTTCACATGGCACCAGCAGCGGGGACCGGTACCATGATTTGTCATCAGTCGTGTCCAGTGGACACAGTGGGTCACAGATCGTGCTGGAGTCATGGCCCATGGGTGTGTGCGTGAGGCGAGATACTAGGATGTCCTCCCCAGGGCCATCTTTAACACAGGGCAAAAGGGGCAGCTGCCCCCCCCGGGCCCAGTCATTGCTGTGGGGCCCAAAGCAGCTGCCCCTTGAGCCCGCAAATAGTTGATAAGTGGATTTGGGAGGGCCCGAGAAAAGGTTTGCCCCAGGGTCCAATCAGTATTAAAGATGATCCCTGGTCCTCCCAGGATAACAGGGCTCCCGTCCCACCATCATATTACATTAGGCTGGGTGGGAAGAGGTTCATTTTATTTTACCAGTGTTGTTGCAAGCGCTGCAGGCTCAGTCTATTCACTTTGTTCTCAATTAAGCCCTGATGAAGGTAGCACTCATGGACCGCCGAAACGCATTGGCTACTTTTTGGACCGCCGAAACGCATTGGTTACTTTTGGACCGCCGAAACGCATTGGCCACTTTTTGGATTGTCCCTCAGACATTAATTGGTATAAAGTTGTAGTTTGCAGTGGTGTGACGCTTCAATTCCAATTTTTGTTACACCCACCCCCCCTCACCCCCTCCCACTAACTAGACCACTAAAAGCGGCGGGAGACGCAGCGCAGGTACTGGAGCCTTCGTCTATAATCATCCCTCATGTGTTATTTTTAATGCTTCAAAACAAACAAACAAATATATAATAAAAGAATAAAAAAATGGAATAAAGTCACAGCATTAATGCCGGTAAAGTATCATAAGTTGACCCCCAAAGCTAAATAAACAGGAGAGCAGCAAATAATAGAATGTAAATATAAGAAATAAAAACAAAACGCGTTTTCTGATGGAAGACGGCAGAAGAAGACATGATGGAGGTTTTCATAGTTATTAATAGACGAGGCGCTCGATGCATCGGAGACAGATAAGAGCCGTATTGTGTGCATCTCGTTCCTTAGCAACTGATAAAAGATTTGGTGTTCGTGGAGAAAAGAAAATTATGTAAGACAAACATGTGTAACTTTTCATTTTTTAAAGAAAACCTACAAAAAAAAAAAAAGATACAATATAGAAGATTGTCCCACAAATCATTGGATGTGATGAGGCCCGTCTGTCAGAGTCTTTTTATTGCCGATACATTTCCAATCTCTCCAATCGCTCGCTGGTTTTCTCAGAACTCTGCACAGTGCTTGAGGACAAGTTACAGACATCCTCTGCCCTTCTTTGGATTTCCAGCTTGGATTCTTTTAGGTGAGCTCCGCACTGGAGGGGGAACATGCACTGGAATTATTTTGTGTCGTGGATCCTCGTCAGAGATCTGTGTGACAATTGTGTGACAATGGTGGAACCGTGAAAGAGTCATGTACACATCGGTAGGGCGGAGATGAATCAGGTTGGGACTGTAGTTGGGATCCTGGCAGAGTTTTAAGACACTATTCTGCCAACTGATGACAATGGGGCACCATTTCTCCCAATGGCACAAACAATGGATCACCATTTCCCCCAATGACACCAACAATGGGTCACTATTCCTCCCAATAACACCAACAATGGGGCACTGTTTCTCCCAATAGAACCAACAATGGGACACAATTTCTCCCAAGGACACCAACAACGGGGCTCCATTTCTCCCAATAACACCAACAACGAGACACCATTTCTCCCAATGACACCACCAATGGGGCACCATTTCCCCCAATGACACCAACAATGGTGCCCCATTTCTCCCAATGACACCAACAATGGGGCACCATTTCTCCCAATGACACAAACAATGGGGCCCCATTTACCCCAATGACACCAACAATGAGACACCATTTCTCCCAATGGCACCAACTAAGGGGCACCATTTCTTCAGATGACACCAAGAATGAGGCACCGTTCCTTCCAATGATACCAACAGACTGGAAGTACACTGGAGGCACTGAACATACTGGGCACACTGGAGTCACTTGAGATGGACAGGAGACACTGAGTATACTGAGCACACTGGAGTCACTTGAGGACACGTGGGCTGGGAATGCACTGGAGGCACTGAACATACTGGGCACACTGTGGTCACTAGAGGACATGTGGACTGGGAATGCACTGGAGACACTGAACATACTGGGCACACTGTGGTCACTAGAGGACATGTGGACTGGGAGTGCATTGGAGGCGCTGAACATACTGGGCACACTGTGGTCACTAGAGGACATGTGGACTGGGAATGCACTGGAGGCGCTGAACATACTGGGCACACTGTGGTCACTAGAGAACATGTGGACTGGGAGTGCATTGGAGGCGCTGAACATACTGGGCACACTGTGGTCACTAGAGAACATGTGGACTGGGAATGCACTGGAGGCACTGAACATACTGGGCACACTGTGGTCACTAGAGGACACATGGACTAGTCATACACTGGAGGCACTGAGTATACTGGGCACAGTTGAGTCACTAGAAGACGTGGATTGGGAGGACATTTAGCATTAATAAATAGGGACTGGTAGTACACTGGAGGCACTGATCATACTGGGCACATTGTAGACCCTAGAAGACACATTGACTGGGAAACCACTGGATGCACTAAGCATACTGGCCACAATGTAGGCACTAGAAGATAAGTGATCTGGGAGTGCACTGGAGGCATTGAGCATACTGGGCATACTGGAGTCACTTGAGGATGCATGGACTGGGGGTGCACTGGAGGCACTGAGCATACTGGGCATACTGGAGTCACTTGAGGATACATGGACTGGGGGTGCACTGGAGGCACTGAGCATACTGGGCATACTTGAGTCACTAGAAGACATGTGGACTGGAAGTTTGCTGGAGGCACTGAGTATCTAGGGTCTGGAGACAGTCACGGAGGACAGGTGTCAGTGAAGAAGGCTCAATTAAGGTGTTTTTGTTGTATTTAAGGGCGTATTGGGCTTTGAATGGCTCCCAAGAGAGATCTGTTCATGTGCCAGAACGACCGCTTATTAGTTTGGAACATGACCTTAGATATTGCCATAAACATGGTGTAACATAATGATTGTCTGTTTCTTACCCACATGGCATCTTGGTAGCCCATTTGTAGCCCACACATTGTAACAATTGTCTGTTTGCTGCCTTTATATTATCAGGATTGGTGTTTTTTGCCTAAATATTGTTCAGTCATCTTTAGAAGTATACACTGCTATAATTTAATCCCCTGTGTCGCTATTAAACCCTTTAATTCGCCGTTGTACATCATTCACCGATTGGTTGCTACAGGTGGTTTGTGGGTGGCACAGGACTGGCAGAGTGACGTAGCTAGGAAAGCTTTCTTCATGGTAGATCAGAGCGAGTCACCTGCCGAAATTACAGGATGATTTCGCTGAAGTTCCAGCCAAAGGGGAAATTAGTGACTTTGCAGCAAAATCAATTTTGACTACTAAAGCGCTCCTCTATTCCCTAAATGCCACCATCTGTGCCCTCCCATGCAGTCTCATTTATTAAGTTGGAGATCGGCTCTTCAGAAGCATTAGAAGAACACTTACAAAGATGAAATCTGGAATGTATTTTACGGTAATTACGCACTTCAAATCTGCTAGTAACAAGGGCTAGGCTACACAATGCCAGATTTCTGAGCTTCCAGGGGCTCAGCTTGGATAAAGCTTCTCCTCGTTCAAAGAGAAGCCGGAAGAGGTCTACACTTGTCCACACTCAGATGATTGGTAGGGTTCTTCTACTTTTAAGCAGCACTCATCAAATTCTCCCAACAGACCAACCTTCAGCCACAGCTTTGACTTATCTTTAGGTGTCGCAGTTCACTTTCAGAACATAGTGGTTTTGAAATAGAATGAGTCTTCTCACAGGTCTCAGAAAGCTTGACATTTTTTTTTTAAAGCTTACCTGAAATCTACACTTCTAAGCTGCCAAAAGTGAAGATTGGCTTTATTAAAAGGAATATTGAAAAATGTTAATTTGCACCTAAACAGTAGTCTGAAAAGCAAACTTTTTGTCTGGATAGCAGACCACTTGTTGTGGGTATGGGCATGTGCCTAGACACTCCTGTTTTGCAGCCTCATAGCTGTACATGTGTGTAGGCAGGTGCAGTCTACTTTCTCCACTGTAGGTGGCGTTCTTCCACAGCGGCATTGCAGCTGGAGAGGAAGTTAAGAGGAACATGGTTCCTCTAAGATTTCCTGGGTCACTGGTGAAGCTATCTACCAGTTAGATGCTGCCGTCCCATGTGACTCTAGCAGCCATCTTGGATAAGGAAGAGTCTATTTAAGGCCCTGGCTCCCAGGGATTTTTGCAAGTATGTAAAGTGGGGACAGAACAAGCTGCAGGGAAAAGTTCCTGATGAGGAGGGAAAGCGTAGGGCTTGAAACTCTGGACATACAATAAATGTGGGGAGTTTGGGACTTTAGATGAAGCACATAGTTTGTGTTCCTCCATCCCTGGTTCAGATAAACAAGAAAAGGGGATTTGGGACTTTAAATGAGGTCGTTGACTCGTAGAGTTAAATTAGGTGAATTCATGTTTAATAAAATGGTAAAAATAGTAAATGCATAGCAATAATACAACTCGTGTAAAAAGGTAATATCATATTTGTACATATGCACATTGATAATAGCATCATAAATTCATGGATATATATATATATATATATAATCAGCACATAACAATAATAAATAATGTTATGGACTCATGTATCAACTTGGCAGCACAAATTGGGGTTCAATGGGTTAAAAAATGGGCACATAGCTGCATCCTGAATGACCAACACGTTTCGTATGAAAACACTTCCACGGGGGTGGATGCTGTAGGATATCTGCAAAAAACGAGATTAGGATTAAACCTAATATTGAAATAAGCACAACAGGACAAGACGATATCGTCAACCCTGAGTACTTACATGCCACAGATAGCGACGGTGTGTGGTGTATGTAAGATCAAGGCCAGAAAAGTGGTCTGTCCCGGGAGCTGAGGTATTCATAAAGCCCCGTAGCCAAAGGGCGCACACGCAGCACCCCCAAACACAGATTGCCAGTCTCCAAAGTGCTTCACTAGAGTACAGCGTCTACACATGTGCAGAGAAAAGGAACTGTGCCTGAGGAGTCGCCTTATGTACGCCCCCTACGCACAAGGGTTGCCACCAGCATGACGCTCGCACGACATGTATGGGAAGGGGCCCCAGCCAACACGGTTGACACCTTCCCCAGCTCTGTCGGCCATGACGCCCAAAGATGACGTCACGCATGGAGTCTGTGATACTTATGTACATGGGAGGAGTCTGTGATACTTATGTACATAGCTGCTCTTCATCTTCATTGGGGATTATCTGCTCTTCATCTTTTTTGGGGTCCAGCTGCTCATTTTTTGGGGTTTAGCTGCTCTTTATTTTCTTTGGTGTTCAGCTGCTCTTCATCTTCATTGGGGTTCAGCTGCTCTTCATTATCATTGGGGATTATCTGCCCTTAATCTTTTTGGGGTTCAGCTGCTCTTCATCATCATTAGGGATTATCTGCTCATCTTTTTGGGGGTCCAGCTGCTCATTTTTGGGGTTAATCTTGTATGGGTTCAGCTGCTCCTCACCATCATTGGGGATTAGCTGCTCTTCAGCTTATTTGGGGTTCAGCTGCTCTTCATCGTCATTGGGGTTTAGCTGCTCCTCATCTTCACTGGGGTTCAGCTGCTCTTCATCATCATTGGGGATTATCTGCCCTTCATCTTCTTTGGGGTTCAGTTGCTCTTCACCATCATTGGGGATTAGCTGCTCTTCAGCTTATTTGGGGTTCAGCTGCTCTTCACCATCATTGGGGATTAGCTGCTCTTCAGCTTATTTGGGGTTTAGCTGCTCCTCATCTTCATTGGGGTTTAGCTGCTCTTCATCTTCATGGGGTTCAGCTGCTCTTCATCATCATTGGGGATTATCTGCTCTTCATCTTTTTGGGGGTCCAGCTGCTCATTTTTGGGGTTTAGCGACTCGTTATCTTTATCGGGGTTCAGCTACTCTTCAGCTTATTTGGGTATTAGCTGCTCTTCAGCTTATTTGGAGTTTTGCGGCTCTTCATCTTCATTGGGGTTCAGTTGCTCTTTATCTTCTTTGAGCTTCTGCAGCTCTTCATCTTCCTTGTGGAACTTCGTGATTTGCATAATTCCAACCTTATGTATTGGTTTCTTGCATGTCCTCCATCCTGCAGCCCATCAGTCACTCTCCCAAAACAAGACCCATTACTCCTCCAAATTGAATGACTATCGACCAGTGACATCACTGGACCCAAAAATCAATAACAGTATGGAATCAATCAGAATTTATATTCAGAGATATCGGGAAGTCCATGAATTTTATCCTCTAGAAGATCTGTCTTCCAGCAGTCTGTCCTTACTAAATTGAGTGATCCCGACTGAATACATTGTGAAGAGTTCATTTATTCAGGGCCTGGAATATGAAGTGCACCTGATAATTGACAAGCCAACATCTGTTCCCGGATTATTGGCTCATATTTAACTGCCTGTTCGATCGGTTAGGAAGGCAGATGCTTGGGTACATATGTAATAAGTCACTTAAATGATTTACGAAAATATCTGTTAACTGCTTTATTAGTCCTTAAATTTACTGTGAGCGGGGAGCTGAGGGAGTGGATGTTGTTCAATCGCTTATTTGTGTATTTTTCCAGCTTACATTGGGAAATAATTTTAAATTTTTTATATAAGCCAAAGAAAATGAGTCTGAGAATTAATATAGGGCACATGATGTACCTGATGAGGGCTTCAGGCTTTTATTTGGGCACCCCCAACCAGTGGCGGAACTACCGCCATAGCGACCCACGCGGGCGCTATGGGGCCCGCAGCCGAGTGGGGCCCAGTGAGCAGGGCCGATCCTAGGCAGGTGCGTGCCCCGTAAGCTGCCGCAGAGAAGAGGCGCCAAGCCGCCGAAGCTGTGGCACACCACTTGACTGCACTGATTGCTAGAATCGCCGGCCGCCCGGCGCCCAGCAGCCATTGACGTCAGAGGCCGTGCCCGCCCCAGCATTCATAGCACGCCGCCTCCGCGGCTAGAAAACGAGCCCGGCTCCATCCACCTCTGCCATCTTCAGACAGAGTGGCTCAGAGGGAGGGGAGTGAGCAGAGCGAGAGGAGCGTTTCTGAAAAGAGCTGCCTGCCTTGCTGTGAGACTGTGAGTGACTGTACTGCACTGCACCTGACATGAACTCCGGCCTTACCCTGTAATTAGTTTGCTGTGCCATTAAACGCAGCCACTGTGCCCGTCAAATGCAGCCACTGTGCCCAAACGCAGCCACTGTGCCCATTAATTGCAGCCACTGTGCCCGTCAAACGCAGCCACTATGTCCATTAAACACAGATACTGTGCCCATTAAACGCAGCCACTGTGCCTGTCAAACGCAGCCACTGTGCCCGTCAAACGCAGCCACTGTGCCCGTCAAACGCAGCCACTGTGCCCGTCAAACGCAGCCACTGTGCCTGTCAAACGCAGCCACTGTGCCCAAATGCAGCCACTGTGCCATAAAATGCAGCCACGGTGCCCATTAAACGCAGCCACTGTGCCCATCAAACACAGCCACTGTGCCCGTCAAACGCAGCCACTGTGCCCAAACGCAGCCACTGTGCCCAAACAGAGCCACTGTGCCATAAAACGCAGTCACAGGTGCCCATCAAATGCAGCCACTGTGCCCATCAAACACAGCCATTGTGCCCATTAAATCCACAGGGGAGCTGTGTGCAGGGGGGGCCCCATACAACATTTTGCTATGGGGCCCTGTGATTTCTAGTTACGCCCCTGCCCCCAACCATCCCCACCCATCCCCACAACCAACACCTTTGTATCAGCAATCTGGGAACCCCCGGCTTATTACCTGCTAAAAATACAGTATTCAGAATATCTCACATACAGAAGCCCTGATGTATCAAAGTCAATCTATCAGTCAATCACATGGCAGCAACTCAATGCATCTAGAAGAACCATCTCTCTGGTTTACAGAGAATGATGGTAAAAAGAGAAAATATCCAGTGAGCGGCAGTTGTGCTGAGGAAAATGCCTTGTTGACATCAGAGGAGAATGAGCAGACTGGTTCCCAATGATTGAAAGGCAACAGTAACTCAAATAACCACAGCAGCAGAAGACCACACTGGGCGCCACTCCTGTCAGCTAAGAACAGGAAACTCAGGCTACAATTGGCACAGGATCACCAAAATTGGACAATAGAAGATTGGAAAAACATTGCCTGGTCTGATGAGTCTGGATTTCAGCTGCAACATTCAGATGGTGGGGTCAGAATTTGGCGCATGCATCCATCCTGCCCTAGGGACTTTTTTTTTGCCACCTTTGGGAGAGCCCACTACAGTCTGACTCAGGATTTTACCCCTGTTGAGGGGTTCCTGCATTGAAGTTATATTACCCTACATTCAAGGGGGGGGGGGGTTACACCCTGCACTATACAAATGTAATCTGCACTACAAGACAACCAAATCAACATACTAATTTCCTTCGAATGCTTAAGTAAATCCAACATTCCATATTCCTGATATGTGGCTGCTGTACCATGTACTGTATGGAAAAGTCTCCTGTTCTCTTTGTATCGCTTCCTGGTATTCCTGACAGTCCCTCTGCTTTCCTATTAAAACTGACCACACTAAACATGAGAACACAGCATGGTCGGTTCCCTAGCTATACTGGGAAGGCAGCCAACTCTCCTCCATTGATCAGACTTGCTCTGATATGCCCCCTCCCCCCCACACCTTCCAGCCATTCACTGGGAAGATCAGCGTGCCGCTGCTTCTCCTCCCCCAGCTCTTATGCAGCTGAGGAAATGTGACCACTTATATAAAAGGCAGGATGAGACACTGCCACTGTGAGAAGATAGGAAAATGTGACACAGGATTCACATTTAGAGTAAATGCGATGTCCCAGACTAGTGTTTATGGGCAAAGAAAGCTGTGGATTTGTCTTTCTCCGGATTCTGCAGCTCTGAATTGGAACATTCAATCCTGTGTCCGGGTTTTGCTAGACACCTGCAATCTGGCTGAGTATTCAGGTGTGCAAGGTCGTTATATACTCAGGTCTGAGGATCACTCAGAGCTCCCAGTTGGAGACCGTTCCCAGTGTGTAAGCTGGAAGGTCTTATTGAGAGGTCAGAGGGCCCAGCCAAAAGCCAGGACACAGAGGTCTCATTGAGGGGTCAGAGTGCCCAACCAAAAGCCAGGACACAGAGGTCTCATTTAGGGTTTAGAGGGCCCAGCCAAAAGCCAGAACACAGAGGTCTCATTGAGGGGTCAGAGGGCCCAGGCAAATGCCAGGAGACAGAGGTCTCATTAAGGGGTCAGAGGGCCTAGCCAAAGTCAGGAAACAGAGGTCTCATTGTGGGGTCTGAGGGCCCAGCCAGAAGCCAGGAGACAGAGATCTCATTGAGGGGTCAGGGGGCCCAGCCAGGAGACAGAGGTCTCATCGAAGGGTCAGAGGGCCCAGCCAGAAACCAGAAAACAAAGGTCTCATTGAGGGGTCAGAGGACCCAGCCAGGAGACAAAGGTCTCATTGAAAGGTCAGAGGGCCCAGTCAGAAGCCAGGAAACAGAGGTCTCATTGTGGGGTCAGAAGGCCCAGCCAGAAGCCAGGGGACAGAGATCTCATTGAGGGGTCAGGGGGCCCAGCCTGAAGCCAGGAGACAGAGGGTCTCATCAAGAGGTCAGAGAGCCCAGCCAGAAGCCAGGAGACAGAGGTCTCATCGAGGGGTCAGAGGGTCCAGCCAGGTTCCAGGAGACAGAGATCTCAGTTACAGGAGTCAGGTCGGCTTCTATTGGAGTGTCAGGATAACCCAAATTCATAGGCCAGAGGTTGGTTGTACAGTGGGCTCTTTGACTAAAGGCTAGAAAGCCAAGCATTCAGGAGAGCTGGACAACACAGTCAGAGAGACTTGTAAGAGAAGCAGAGGGGTTCTATAATTGAAACTGAGTGAGCTTATGAGTCAGGTGGGTTGTCATTTTCCAGAGTTTGTATTCTGTTGAAGCTGGAGAAGATCCCCTGCATGGGAAACCTGATGTTGGACTGTTATTTTCCTGTCATTTTAATAAAAGTGGGCTTCCGGGCCCTTAAAAATAGTTCCTGTCTGCCGTGGACTCACTGTAAAAAAGCATCTACCACGAGAGCCAACTACTCCATTGTCAAAATATACAGAAACTCTTTACCTTTTATTTCTATTTTAAACATAAGGGGTTGTTTTACAAGGTCAGGATTTACAAAGACTTTAATGCTTGAAGTCCTGTTCAATGAGGGAATTGTGGACCAGCAATAACAGAAGTTGAGTACCCTTACTATATACATACTATTGGCAATGTTCATTTGTTAGGAAAAGCTAGTTAGTGTGTGCGTGACACTGTGTATATCCTGTACGTAGTTTGTATATACAACACTCTTGTTCAGTAAAAGCACATCTATCTATCTATCTATCTATCTATCTATCTATCTATCTATCTATCTATCTATCTATCTATCTATCTATCTATCTATCTATCTATCTATCTATCTATCTATCTATCTATCTATCTATCTTTCCTGATCAGGTGTTCCTCCTCGGCCTCCATATTCTAGAATACATTGGGTTGGTCTGGCGGTGAGTTATTGGAACTGCCTCTATCGATTTCTGTTGCCTCCAGTTTTCTCTGTTCAGGTTTCCCTGTAATGAAATGCAATCAATTATTGATCATTCCCCAGTAACAGAGACTTTATCTATCGTTTTTTACATGACAAATACATGTAAACGCTGGAATTAGCCCGCCAGCCGTCTTGTTCTCCTGAGTGATGTCATCAGTCAGTTCCAGGTTCACACGTCTCGCAGTTACGGTTGATTTTGCCGGTAAATATGAGTTTTCATTAACAGCTCTGACAAATATGGAGGCGTCCCACATGGCAGCGATCCATCATCCTACATAGAGATTACCATAAACTATTCCACAGAGAGAATCACAGAACATAGCATTGCATAAGATGATGGTTTTCTTCAACATGAATTCCAGCCTTCCCTTCAGTGTTGCACAGTTGTACCGGCTCCTCTCCTGGGCTGAAATGCCTTCCTCTGATATCACCGCACACTGTGAGCTTCTCAGGCGCATGTGCAGCAGGTCCCAAGATGGCTGCGACCCTCTGAAGATCCGCTCCACTCCGGTCCTATAATCCCCACTGCAGCCTTCAGGACACCCGCCCGAGACCTGCTCCGCAGCCAATCGTGAGGGGAACACCCCGGGAATGCTCCGATGACAGACAGCTCTGTTAGGAGGGATCTCTCTAGCCAGTTAAACTCCGCCACAGGCCCACACAGCCATCCCAAGATGGCGGCCGCGGCAGCACGAGGCAGAGACTCAGAAGCAGAGGAATCAATAGTTGACCAAGACGCAGCATTCCTGACCCCACAGGGCACAGTGAGTTTTCCACACTTGGTGGCACCCTTCCCTACCTCCACGGAGTTCCTGATAGGGAGGTCAATAGATAGGGAGGTCGATATGGGCTTCTCATGACCCCTATGAGTGATCCCTTAGCAGGCCTAGACACATGTGATAGAGAGGCCTACAACTCCCCTCCAATCCTTACTGACTTTCCCTCTATGATGACAGCCTTCTCCAAGATGCTGTCCAGAGGTCTAGCACAAAATGCTGCTCAAATCACCTTTTCCATTCATGCTGACCTGCAGCAACTGGGCATGAGGATTGAGCTCATGGAAAAGAAAGCTGATCAATCCGTAGCCAGGATCAATCAAAATTCTGCCAGAATTCAGGATGTCTAGGACCAACTAGAGACCTCATAATCCAAAATTGATGACCTGGAAAACAGATCCAGACGTTATAATTTTAGGATCAGAGGACTCCCAGAATCTGTGAAAGAAGTCCAACCAGCAGTTCGGGTCCTCATCAAAGACCTCATCCCAGATATTACCAAACACCGCCTGGAACTCGACAGGGCTCACAAAGCTTTGCAACCCCCCCGCCGTTCAGACGGACTCCCCAGAGACATTATAGTCAAGCCTCATTTTTATTCTGTTAAAGAAGAAGTGATGAAAAGATCTAGAGCAGCTGACAACCTTACTACCCAGGGCCCATTTCGCATTGGACATTTCTTTATTTCTACGGGTCCAATTACGCTGGGATATATTGTAGAAATAAACTCAGAGGAATTCCGGCTCTCTTGAATTTGGCACTTCCTCAACTCTATTTAATCAGCTAAGATTGAGCCCCCTAAAGCCACTCCTTACGGACAATGGTGCTCCAATACCATGGCTCAGAGGGAAGGTATCTCACTGATCTACTCCTCACTGGCATGTAAGGATGACATACCCTCTTATACCCGAGCCTGGGAGATGGGCACGGGGCATACGTGGGACCAAAGTATATGGTCTCAAGTTTTTCAAAAGGCATCTTGTAAAATTCGTTCTTATAAAGGTATCTTGAATATTTCCCTAATTGAAGCTAATGTTAAGTTGTTAACTATATGGTACTACGTCCCCTCCCTCTACCCAGAGGCCTCCCCCTTGTGTTTTAGAGGGTGTAATCTGGTGGACATGTCCCCGAATAAGGTCATACTGGAACAAGGTTTTTTTGCATATAGAGGAAAATAACAGGCACTACGATCTCTCAAGATCCCACCATAGCTCTCTTGAAATCACAAAATCCCGGTGGTCTCCAAACACATGCAAGCTCTGACTTTCTTCATTCTCCTGGGAGCTTGGAAAAAGCCTTCTATATCATTTAGGGCAGCAAAGAGTAAAATATCCTGGATCATGTTGCAAGAACAAATAGTTTCTAAACTACAAGACAAACTAGCAAAATTTGAAGCTATATAGGAACCCTAGTCATCGTACAGTAACATTTCCCTCTGTCCGGGTATTACATAATAGTGGTTGGGGGCACTCCTGGTCTCCTGTTCCTTCCTTCCTTCCTTCCTTCCTTCCTTCCTTCCTTCCTTCCTTCCTTCCTTCCTTTATACTCTCTTTTCACTCTCTCTCACAGGGACTCCATAGATTCCCTGCTTCTGGTTTAACCACTTCAGCCCCAGAAGGATTTACCCCCTTCCAGACCAAAGCACTTTTTGCGATACGGCGCTGCGCCGCTTTAACTGACAATTCCGCGGACGTGCGACACTGTACCCAAACAAAATTGACGTCCTTTTTTTCCACACAAATAGAACTTTCTTTTGGTGGTATTTGATCACCTCTGAGGTTTTTATTTTTTGCACTATAAACAAAAAAAGAGCGACAATTTTGAAAAAAAGCAATATTTTTTACTTTTTGCTATAATAAACGTACCCCAAAAATATATAAAAAAACATTATTTGTTCTCAGTTTAGGCCGATACGTATTCTTCTACATATTTTTGGTAAAAAAAAATTGCAATAACAGTATATTGATTGTTTTATGCAAAAGTTATCGCGTCTACAAAATAGGGGATAGATTTATGGCATTTTTATTAATTTTTTTTCATTAGTAATGGCGGCAATCTGCAATTTTTATTGGGACTGCGACATTATGACGAACACATCAGACACTTTTGACACTATTTTGGGACCATTGTCATTTATACAGCGATCAGTGCTATAAAAATGCACTGATCACTGTATAAATGTCACTGGCAGGGATGGGGTTAAACACTAGGGGGCAATCAAGGGGTTAAGTGTGTTCTAGGGAGTGATGCTAACAGTGGGGGGGATGGGCCACCACTGACATGACAGAGATCACTGCTCCCGATGACAGAGAGCAGTGATTTCTGTCATGTCACAAGGCAGAACGGGGAAATGCCTTGTATACATAGGCATCTCCCCGTTCTGCCGCTCCGTGACACGATCGCCGGGAGACCGGTCATGCTGTATGCGACAGGCGCGCGCCCGCTAGCCCCACCAATTAAAGGGGACATACAGGTACGCCCATTTGTTAACCGCTGTCATTGTGCCGATGTATTTCAGCGTGCAGTGGTCGGCAAATGGTTAAGTTGTAGCAAAAGTGTCAAAAAAAACATATTTCTCCATTTAACTTCAATGTCAGGTTAATATAACCCAGCCAGCACAGAGTTCCCCCTTACATCAGAGTCTGCAGGAGAACCCCTTACAGTGCAAGGGGAAATTTGATGTAAAGGGGAATACTGTACACTTAGGTGTAAAGGGGAACGCTGATGTAAGGGGGGGGGGGTTACTGTTATAAGGGGGAACCTTTATAATAATGCCCCCTTACCTTACTGTATTCAATCTCCCCTTACATCAGTGACCCCCCTCTCCCAGACTGGTCTGGCGGCACTGTCACTGACCTCCTCTCAGGTGCACCGTGCAGCGCTCAGTCAGACATTTCTCTCAGAGCCTCCGGCTCTGGTCTCATCCTATCTTCTCCTCTCCACAGTCCACACACACCTGACTCCTCCAATGACGCCCGTTCTAGCAGCGCTCCCACTCTTGACTCCTCTGTAGGCCCCCCCAAAAAAACTGTAGACATAATACAGGAGATGATCAGAGACTGCAGACATGATACAGGAGATGGTCAGAGACTGCAGACATGATACAGGAGATGGTCAGAGACTGCAGACATAGTACAGGAGATGATCAGAGACTGCAGACATAGTACAGGAGATGATCAGAGACTGCAGACATAGTACAGGAGATGATCAGAGACTGCAGACATAATACAGGAGATGATCAGAGACTGCAGACATAGTACAGGAGATGATCAGAGACTGGAGACATAGTACAGGAGATGATCAGAGACTGCAGACATAATACAGGAGATGATCAGAGACTGCAGACATAGTACAGGAGATGATCAGAGACTGCAGACATAATACAGGAGATGATCAGAGACTGCAGACATAGTACAGGAGATGATCAGAGACTGCAGACATAGTACAGGGGATGATCAGAGACTGCAGACATAGTACAGGAGATGATCAGAGACTGCAGACATAATACAGGAGATGATCAGAGACTGCAGACATAGTACAGGAGATGATCAGAGACTGCAGACATAGTACAGGAGATGATCAGAGACTGCAGACATGGTACAGGAGATGATCAGAGACTGCAGACATAGTACAGGAGATGGTCAGAGACTGCAGACATAGTACAGGAGATGATCAGAGACTGCAGACATAGTACAGGAGATGATCAGAGACTGCAGACATAGTACAGGAGATGATCAGAGACTGCAGACATAATACAGGAGATGATCAGAGACTGCAGACATGATACAGGAGATGGTCAGAGACTGCAGACATAGTACAGGAGATGGTCAGAGACTGCAGACATGATACAGGAGATGGTCAGAGACTGCAGACATAGTACAGGAGATGGTCAGAGACTGCAGACATAGTACAGGAGATGATCAGAGACTGCAGACATAGTACAGGAGATGATCAGAGACTGCAGACATAGTACAGGAGATGATCAGAGACTGCAGACATGATACAGGAGATGGTCAGAGACTGCAGACATAATACAGGAGATGATCAGAGACTGCAGACATGGTACAGGAGATGATCAGAGACTGCAGACATAGTACAGGAGATGGTCAGAGACTGCAGACATAGTACAGGAGATGATCAGAGACTGCAGACATAGTACAGGAGATGATCAGAGACTGCAGACATAATACAGGAGATGATCAGAGACTGCAGACATAGTACAGGAGATGATCAGAGACTGCAGACATAATACAGGAGATGATCAGAGACTGCAGACATAATACAGGAGATGATCAGAGACTGCAAACATAGTACAGGAGATGATCAGAGACTGCAGACATAATACAGGAGATGATCAGAGACTGCAGACATAGTACAGGAGATGATCAGAGACTGCAGACATAATACAGGAGATGATCAGAGACTGCAGACATAGTACAGGAGATGATCAGAGACTGCAGACATGATACAGGAGATGGTCAGAGACTGCAGACATGATACAGGAGATGATCAGAGACTGCAGACATAGTACAGGAGATGATCAGAGACTGCAGACATGATACAGGAGATGGTCAGAGACTGCAGACATAGTACAGGAGATGGTCAGAGACTGCAGACATAGTACAGGAGATGATCAGAGACTGCAGACATAGTACAGGAGATGATCAGAGACTGCAGACATAGTACAGGAGATGATCAGAGACTGCAGACATAGTACAGGAGATGATCAGAGACTGCAGACATGATACAGGAGATGGTCAGAGACTGCAGACATAATACAGGAGATGATCAGAGACTGCAGACATAGTACAGGAGATGATCAGAGACTGCAGACATGATACAGGAGATGGTCAGAGACTGCAGACATAGTACAGGAGATGGTCAGAGACTGCAGACATAGTACAGGAGATGATCAGAGACTGCAGACATAGTACAGGAGATGATCAGAGACTGCAGACATGATACAGGAGATGGTTAGAGACTGCAGACATAGTACAGGAGATGATCAGAGACTGCAGACATAGTACAGGAGATGATCAGAGACTGCAGACATAATACAGGAGATGGTCAGAGACTGCAGACACAGTACAGGAGATGATCAGAGACTGCAGACATGATACAGGAGATGGTCAGAGACTGCAGACATAGTACAGGAGATGGTCAGAGACTGCAGACATAGTACAGGAGATAGATCAGAGACTGCAGACATAGTACAGGAGATGGTCAGAGACTGCAGACATGATACAGGAGATGATCAGAGACTGCAGACATAGTACAGGAGATGATCAGAGACTGCAGACATGATACAGGAGATGGTTAGAGACTGCAGACATAATACAGGAGATGATCAGAGACTGCAGACATAATACAGGAGATGATCAGAGACTGCAGACATGATACAGGAGATGGTCAGAGACTGCAGACATGATACAGGAGATGATCAGAGACTGCAGACATAGTACAGGAGATGATCAGAGACTGCAGACATGATACAGGAGATGGTCAGAGACTGCAGACATAGTACAGGAGATGGTCAGAGACTGCAGACATAGTACAGGAGATGATCAGAGACTGCAGACATAGTACAGGAGATGATCAGAGACTGCAGACATGATACAGGAGATGGTTAGAGACTGCAGACATAGTACAGGAGATGATCAGAGACTGCAGACATAGTACAGGAGATGATCAGAGACTGCAGACATAATACAGGAGATGGTCAGAGACTGCAGACACAGTACAGGAGATGATCAGAGACTGCAGACATGATACAGGAGATGGTCAGAGACTGCAGACATAGTACAGGAGATGGTCAGAGACTGCAGACATAATACAGGAGATGATCAGAGACTGCAGACATAGTACAGGAGATGATCAGAGACTGCAGACATAGTACAGGAGATGATCAGAGACTGCAGACATGATACAGGAGATGGTTAGAGACTGCAGACATAGTACAGGAGATGATCAGAGACTGCAGACATAATACAGGAGATGATCAGAGACTGCAGACATAATACAGGAGATGATCAGAGACTGCAGACATAATACAGGAGATGATCAGAGACTGCAGACATAGTACAGGAGATGATCAGAGACTGCAGACATAATACAGGAGATGATCAGAGTCTGCAGACATAATACAGGAGATGATCAGAGACTGCAGACATAATACAGGAGATGACCAGAGACTGCAGACATAGTACAGGAGATGATCAGAGACTGCAGACATAATACAGGAGATGATCAGAGACTGCAGACATAGTACAGGAGATGATCAGAGACTGCAGACATAGTACAGGAGATGATCAGAGACTGCAGACATAGTACAGGAGATGATCAGAGACTGCAGACATAGTACAGGAGATGATCAGAGACTGCAGACATAGTACAGGAGATGATCAGAGACTGCAGACATAGTACAGGAGATGATCAGAGACTGCAGACATAGTACAGGAGATGATCAGAGACTGCAGACATAGTACAGGAGATGATCAGAGACTGCAGACATAGTACAGGAGATGATCAGAGACTGCAGACATAGTACAGGAGATGATCAGAGACTTCAGACATAGTATAGGAGATGGTGTAATTATGGTAATGACAAGCAAACTCTCACCCGGCTAACACGGTAACACCACATTGTTGCAGCAGCCACCAAACATTAGAGCCACAACCACAGATGATTCCGCCACAGAGAAGGTACAGATAGATGATCCCTCTATGCACTCCTCCATTCCCTACTACAAGCAAGAGAAACCAAGACATTCGCTTTGAGCGCCCAACAGTGCATTCTGGGAGGTGTAGTCTCTGCAGAGCGCATTCACCGGCTGACTAGTGTGTGGTGTGGAGAACTACAACTTGGGAGAAGGCTAGGATGGATGGCGTTAGAGCCTGCTATTGGCTGCAGCTGATGAGATGTTCTCAGTGTAGGGGGGGGGTTACAGCTGGATGGGGCCTCCATGGCTTTACCCCAGTGTGTGTCGGCCCGCTCACCCCGCCAGCCCAGAGACACCCAGAGATGTCTTTGATATTGAATGGACCCTGGGCAAACATTTTCCTGCCCCCCCCCCCCCCCCCTAGCAATTTCACTCTCCACCCCAACATCCCAAAAAACAAACACACATATAGACTTATCTAAAAAACACTTTAACAATGTAAACATAAATATCTGATTCACACTCACTGATTGCTCAAGGCTCACTAATTGGTTTGCTAGGTTACTGCATATCATAACCACTCACTGATTGGTTGCTAGAAGTTACTGCACAATATTACCACCCAATGATTGGTTGCTGAAGGTTACTGCACATCATTACAGCTCACTGATTAGTTGTTAGAGGTTACTGCACATTAATACTGCTCACTGATTGGTTGCTATGGGTTACTGCTCATTACCCAGGGGGTGGGGTGGTAGGAAGTTGGCAGAGGGGTACAGGTGGGATGAAGATGACGGGCGGGGTGGTAGGAAGCTGGCAGAGGGGTACAGGTGGGATTAAGATGACGGGGGGTGGTAGGAAGCTGGCAGAGGGGTACAGGTGGGATGAAGATGATGGGGGGTGGTAGGAAGCTGGCAGAGGGGTACAGGTGGGATGAAGATGACAGGGGGTGGTAGGAAGCTGGCAGAGGGGTGCAGATGGGATGAAGATGACAGGCGGGGTTGTAGGAAGCTGGCAGAGGGGTACAGGTGGGATTAAGATAACAGGTGGGGTGGTAGGAAGCTGGCAGAGGGGGTACAGGTGGGATGAAGATGAGGGATGGGGTGGTAGGAAGCTGGCAGAGGGGTACAGATGGGATGAAGATGACAGGAGAGGTGGTAGGAAGCTGGCAGAGGGGTACAGGTGGGATGAAGATGAGGGGCGGGGTGGTAGGAAGCTGGCAGAGGGGTACAGGTGGGATGAAGATGACGGGGGTAGTAGGAAGCTAGCAGAGGGGTACAGGTGGGATGAAGATGATGGGGGGTGGTAGGAAGCTGGCAGAGGAGTACAGGTGGGATGAAGATGACAGGGGGTGGTAGGAACCTGGCAGAGGGGTACAGGTGGGATGAAGATGACAGGCGGGGTGGTAGGAAGCTGGCAGAGGGGTACAGGTGGGATGAAGATGAAGGGGGGTGGTAGGAAGCTGGCAGAGGGGTACAGGTGGGATGAAGATGACGGGCGTGGTGGTAGGAAGCTGGCAGAGGGGTACCGGTGGGAAGAAGATGACGGTCAGGGTGGTAGGAAGCTGGCAGAGGGGTACAGGTGGGATGAAGATGACAGGGGGTGGTAGGAAGCTGGCAGAGGGGTACAGGTGGGATGAAGATGACAGGGGGTGGTAGGAAGCTGGCAGAGGGGTACAGGTGGGATGAAGATGACGGGCGGGGTGGTAGGAAGCTGACAGAGGGGTACAGGTGGGATGAAGATGACGGGCGGGGTGGTAGGAAGCTGACAGAGGGGTACAGGTGGGATGAAGATGACGGGCAGGGCGGTAGGAAGCTGGCAGAGGGGTACAGGTGGGATGAATGACTGGTGGTCAGTAGGTGGCATCATATACCAAATGATATACATATCATGGCTGTGTGTGTGCAGTGGCTGGCAGCAGTGATTTTCGGGGCGCCCTCGGTCAGGGGGGTGACGTCACGGGATGTGTCTGGCAGAACTGTTTGTCATGCTGTACCTTGAGTGGCAGACAGATTACCGCTCCACGGGCGGACGCAGCGTCCGGTTTTATTTTAGGTCAGGACGCCCTCGGGGGATTTCATCCTTAATAAATAAGAATGCAGAACTTGCCCTTGGAAGGTGTTGAGTCCTAGAAAGCAGATCTATGTATAGATGCCATATTGCATCAGGTGAATGGAAGGTGAACATAGCACGGGGGGGGGGGGGATGCTTCCTCCTACTTCTACAAAGTTACAATGTACAGTCTGATCACTTGGGGAGGGGGAGACTGAGGAAATGACTCCTCCTCCTTCTACAAAGTTACAATGTACAGTCTGATCACTGGGGAAGGAGAGATATGGCTTTTTGAGGATAAAAGGAGTTTTTTGCATTCTATTCTCATAGGTCTGGAATAAATTTATGGAAAGGTAATGACAGGTCCACTTTATATTTTCCGTCACATAGAGGAGGAATGTGAAGGAACACATGAATTGAGACCCAGCAGAGCACTGCCCCCCCCCCCCCCCATTGCATGTCCTCTCCAGGCTTGCCGCACTCCCGCGACCCCGGCTCAGCGAACGGGAAGGAAGAGAAGATAATTTCTCCTGACATAACTTGGGACTTGTCTGTCCGGGATGCACATTCTTCTTCAGCCCAGATGTCACTCTGCTCAGCCGCACGGCCAGCTTAATCTACATGGATAGGCTGCGCCTGATTCGTAAATGCTTAATGATAACTGCTCCACGGGCGGACGCGGCGTCCGGTTTTATTTTAGGTCAGGACGCCCTCGGGGGATTTCATCCTTAATTAATAGAAATGCAGAACTTGCCCTTGGAAGGTGTTAAGTCCTAGAAAGCAGATCTATATATAGATGCCATATTGCATCAGGTGACTGGAAGGTGAACATAACACGGGGGGCCACATGTGCTCCTGAGCCCGCCATGGCCATGCCTACATTCATTATTAAACGGAGAAGTATGGGCGATGACGGGTATACATTATAGAACATATTGTAGAAGTCACCTCGCCTTCTGGGGAAATGCCAACAAGACAGTAGAGATAAAATCCGTGTATTGGAAGGGTTTATCTGAGAGAGGATAGTCCTGGTGATTGCAGGTGGGTACCGGATGGTAGAGAGGGAGCAGGGACTGCTGACGGTGGAGCGTAGTGGGCCAGACAACTGCAGGGAGAACCAGATGCTGTGTAGAGACTCAGGAGTCATAGAGACACCCAAGGGGGCACTTCCAAGTGTTGTAATACACAGTGGAGCACTTGGAGACACAGGGTGTACAGGGGAGCACTTGGAGACACAGGGTGTACAGGGGTGCACTTGGAGACACAGGGTGTACAGGGGTGCACTTGAAGACACAGGGTGTACAGGGGTGCACTTGGAGATACAGGGTGTACAGGGGTGCACTTGGAGACACAGGGTGTACAGGGGTACACTTGGAGACACAGGGTGTACAGGGGTGCACTTGGAGACACAGGGTGTATGGGGCGCACTTGGAGACACAGGATATACAGGGGCACACTTGAAGACACAGGGTGTACAGGGGCACACTTGGAGACACAGGGTGTACAGGGGTGCACTTGGAGACACAGGGTGTACAGGGGTGCACTTGGAGACACAGGGTGTACAGGGGCACATTTGGAAACACAAGGTGTTCAAGCGCACATTTGGAGACACAGTGTGCACAGAGGGGGAATTGGAGACACAGGGTACGCAGAGGAACATGTGAAAACACAGGGTGCACAAGGGCACACTTGGAGACACAGGGTGTACAGGGGCACATTTGGAGACACAGGGTGTACAGGGGCACACTTGGAGACACAGGGTATACAGGGGCACATTTGGAGACACAGGGTGTACAGGGCCACATTTGGAGACACATAGTGCACAAGGGCACATTTGGAGACACAGGGTGCACAGGGGCATTTTTGGAGACACAGGGTGCACAGGGCGCACTTGGAGACACATGGTGCACAGTGGAACATTCAGAAACACAGGGTGCACAAGGGCACATTTGGAGACACAGGGTGTACAGGGGCACACTTGGAGACACAGGGTGTACAGGGGCACATTTGGAGACACAAGGTGTACAGGGGCACATTTGGAGACACAGGGTGTTCAAGGGCACATTTGGAGACACCGGGTGTATTAGGAAACATTAGGAGACACAGGGTGTATAAGGAAACATTAGGAGACACAGGGTGACGGGTATACATTATAGAACATATTGTAGAAGTCACCTCGCCTTCTGGGGAAATGCCAACAAGACAGTAGAGATAAATCCCTGTATTGGAAGGGTTTATCTGAGAGAGGATAGTCCTGGTGATTGCAGGTGGATACCGGATGGTAGAGAGGGAGCAGGGACTGCTGACGGTGGAGCGTAGTGGGCCAGACAACTGCAGGGAGAACCAGATGCTGTGTAGAGACTCAGGAGTCATAGAGACACCCAAGGGGGCACTTCCAAGTGTTGTAATGCACAGTGGAGCACTTGGAGACACAGGGTGTACAGGGGAGCACTTGGAGACACAGGGTGTACAGGGGTGCACTTGGAGACACAGGGTGTACAGGGGTACACTTGGAGACACAGGGTGTACAGGGGTGCACTTGGAGACACAGGGTGTATGGGGCGCACTTGGAGACACAGTATATACAGGGGCACACTTGAAGACACAGGGTGTACAGGGGCACACTTGGAGACACAGGGTGTACAGCGGTGCACTTGGAGACACAGGGTGTACAGAGGAGCACTTGGAGACACAGGGTGTACAGGGGCACATTTGGAAACACAAGGTGTTCAAGCGCACATTTGGAGACACAGTGTGCACAGAGGGGGAATTGGAGACACAGGGTACGCAGAGGAACATGTGAAAACACAGGGTGCACAAGGGCACACTTGGAGACACAGGGTGTACAGGGGCACATTTGGAGACACAGGGTGTACAGGGGCACACTTGGAGACACAGGGTGTACAGGGGCACATTTGGAGACACAGGGTGTACAGGGCCACATTTGGAGACACATAGTGCACAAGGGCACATTTGGAGACACAGGGTGCACAGGGGCATTTTTGGAGACACAGGGTGCACAGGGGCGCACTTGGAGACACATGGTGCACAGTGGAACATTCAGAGACACAGGGTGCACAAGGGCACATTTGGAGACACAGGGTGTACAGGGGCACACTTGGAGACACAGGGTGTACAGGGGCACATTTGGAGACACAAGGTGTACAGGGGCACATTTGGAGACACAGGGTGTTCAAGGGCACATTTGGAGACACCGGGTGTATTAGGAAACATTAGGAGACACAGGGTGTATAAGGAAACATTAGGAGACACAGGGTATACAGGGGCACATTTGGAGACACAGGGTGTGTGGGGATACATTTGGACACATGAGATGCATAGGTGCACACTTCAAGACTTTGGATGCATTGAAGATATGCTGTGCACATGGGGCACACTTGGAGGCACAGGGGTGCACTTTGAGACATGGAGTGCACAGGGGCACACTTGGAGGCACAGGGATGCACTTTGAGACATGGAGAGCATAGGGGCACACTTGAAGGCACAAGTTCACATTTCAGGACTTGGAGTGCACTTGAAGCGTGCTTGGAGATACAGAGGCATAGGTGCACAGTTTGAGACATGGGATACACAGGATACACAGGAATGCACATCAAGACTTGGGGTCCACTTGGAGACACAGGGTGCACAGGAGCACACATTTAGTTGTAAGGTACACAGGGACATACATTGAGGCACGAGTGCACACTTCAGTACAAGGAGTTCACTTGGAGACACTAGGTGCATAGGAGCTCACTTTTAGACTTGGGGTGCACAGGGAAATGCTTGGAGGCAGAGGTGCACATTTCAGGACTTAGGGCACACAGTAGCACACTTGGAGACATGGGGTGTACAGGGATTCACTTGGAGGCACTGGTGTGCACTTTGGGACTTGGGCTACACACTTGGAGACATGGGGTGGGTGCATATAAATGCATTTTTAGACTTAGGGTAAGTGTGCACCTGGAGGCACAGAAGTACACTTTGGGACTTGGAGTGCACTTGGAGACACGGGTTCACAGGAACACACTTGGGGATGCAAGGCAACACTTTGAGACATGGGGTGCACTTTGGGACATGTGGTACACTTGAAAGAACAGGTGCACACTTCTGAACTTGGAGTTCACTTTGAGATATGGGGGTGCACTTGGAAGCAAAGGTGTGCACTTTGGGACTTGGGTGCACTTGGAGACACAATATGAATTAAAGTGCACTTTTAGACATGGGGTGCACAGACACAAACTTACTTCAGGACTTAGGGCACACAGGAGTGCACTTGGAGATGTGGGGTGCCCAAGGACACACCCTTGGATGCACAGGTGTCCACTTCATGACTTGGAGTGCACTTGGAGACAGTGGGTGCATAGGAGGGCACTTTTAGACTTGGGGTGCAAAAGGACAAGCTTGGAGGCAGAGGTGCACACTTCAGGACTTGGGGCACATAGTAGTGCACTTGTAGACATGGGGTGCACTTGGAGGCACAGGTGTGCACTTCATGGACCTGAGGTGCACTTGGAGACACAGGGTGCATAGGAGTGCACTTTTAGACTTGGGTGCACAGGGTCAAAACTTGAAAGCACAGGTGAACACTTTGGGACATGGGGTGCACAGGGTTGCACTTGGGGACACAAAGCACTCAAGGTGCACTTGACATTGAGGCAGGAGAAGGGTGAGGGTACTTAGCCAAGAGGACACAGTTGTCAATGAAGAACAGACCAGGAAAGTGGCTCAACATAGGCATAATGGCGTGTTACTCTTATGCCTTGCCACGCATTGTTTGGCCCTTCAAGCGAGCACCAATTAGGAGAGCTGTCAGCTGACTGGCCATGACTGGTTAAGGCAAGGTGTGCACCACAGCCCCCCCCCCCCCCCAGTACATTTCAAGCTGGGGGCTGGTTCTATCTCCTTCTCCAGAAGTCTTGAATACATTTCTAGATCTCTGAGTTTTGATCTAACTTTGCATAGAGGTTACTGCAAGAAAAATGTAAGTCGGAACACCGGAATGATTCCCTTGAAATGACATCTCCAAGCTGCTTCAAATCTTCCCTGTGAAAGCTGTGACACCACTTCCATCCAACACAAAACATCTTACCTTCCGAGTTACCACAGCAACAGAACGCCAGCCTGCCAAGAGCGATACGGCAGAAAAGGTTAAATGCCGGTCCATTCATTCCTCCACAATCCATCATAACTCTGCAACGAGATAAGAAGGCCAGCAGACCACCGCAATTACCTGAATCATATGCCGGCATTCAGAGGAACACCAGAAATGTGAAGTACGCATCGAAGACCCATCAATGCTCAGGAGTCGGTTAAATACAGAATGAAAACAGCCGCTGGAAACCCAGCAGATGGAAGATTGCATGTCTTACTGTATATGGGGCCACGAGCAAATCATTACAAGCCAACTCCACCAGAAGCTCACCCCCCCCCATCCAGTCCTACAATTCCACTGAAAATTCAGATCAATGGATCCAACTTTTTATATTAAAGTCTATTTAAGCCTCAACATTGAACTTCTCTTAGTTGCTCCCTTTTGGTCTGTTAACCATCCCATAATCTGCTTGATGAGTGCAAAAACATACCTGTTGATCCCACCAGAAAACCAACGAACTCCTAACTGCCTGGACTGCTGTAGGCAAGTACATACAAATGTTGGGGTCATTGTTGTAGCTAGTTCTAGACTGCCCAGGTGGGGAAAGGGTTAAGTGGAGATTTGCCGGTTTCTCGGGCTTCTTGGGTTCTGCCCTCCACCCTGGTCTATATATATATCAAGGGGGAAGGCCGGACTTAGGGAGAGAACGCAGGGGATCCCAGGGGAAGCAAGGAGATCTGGGAAAAGATGTAGCCCAGAGCAACATCCAATCTTCCACCCTAAGGGAATTTGCCTGCAAGGACTTTGCCAAGTATGGATCTTTACCTGCTAAGGTATGCCTGGGCAGCACAAAATAGTTTAGTTAGGGTTCTGTGAACATATTTGATGTGACTGTAATATTTGCACTACAAGAGCTAAAGTAATGTGTAAAATTTGCCTTGAGCTTAGTCTGAAGTTACTAAAAACGGTGGTACATGGCGTATCAGAGGAACAGGGCCTATATAGCATACGCGGGTGCAAGAGGAAAGTCATCACAGAGGGTTAACTTGGCCTGGGAGTCGAAGGAGGAATGTAGTTGCTGCTTGCAACCAACAGTTTCCAGTTACCTGCACAAAGCCCTACCTGGGACCCCCTCCCCCTGATGTGTTTTACCCACAACTCCCTATGACTGAACACCAGTATGGGTGAAATGCGTCAGTGGAGAAGGTGGGGCTTTGTGCAGTTGTCGTGGAATAATAAAGTTATATCCTCGCCTGATCCAGGGCATTTTGCTAAACTCTCTCCCAGATCTTCTCCATCTCTGTGAGTTGATTTTTTATTTTTATTTTCTCTCTCTTTTTTTTATACTGGAACTTTAACAATTTGATAGTCAATAATACCGAGGCCCCATTCCCACCTCAGCATTTTGTAGCTTGAACAGGGCTGGACTGGGAATAATAAACCAGCCCTGGAAAAAATATCGTACCAGCCCCATAGCATTATTATACCAGCCCAACATCATAACGTCATTATTCCCTTCCTTGCCCATCAAATGCAGCCTCACCGTGCCCATCAATGCAGCTTCGCTGTGCCCATCAATGCAGCCTCACCGTGCCCACCAATGCAGCCTCCCTGTGCCCATGAATGCAGCCTCTCTGTGCCCACCAATGGCAGCCTCTCTGTGCCCACCAATTGCAGCCTCTGTGCCCACTAATTGCAGCCTCTCTGCTCACCAATTGCAGCCTCTGTGTCCACCAATTGCAGCCTCTATGTCAACCAACTGCAGCCTCTCTGTCCACCAATTGCAGCCTCTCTGCCCACCAACTGCAGCCTCTGTGTCCACCAATTGCAGCGCCTCTGCCCACCAATTGCAGCCTCTCTGTGCCCACCAATGGCAGCCTCTCTGCGCCCACCAATTGCAGCCTCTGTGCCCACTAATTGCAGCCTCTGTGTCCACCAATTGCAGCCTCTCTGCCCACCAACTGCAGCCTCTGTACCCACCAATTGCAGCGCCTCTACCCACCAATTGCAGCCTCTGTGCCCACCAATTGCAGCCTCTCTGCCCACCAACTGCAGCCTCTCTGCCCACCAATTGCATCGCCTCTGCCCACCAATTGCAGCCTCTTTGCCCACTAATGGCAACCTCTCTGCCCACCTCTGTGCCCACCAATTGCATCCTCTGTGCCCACTAATTGCAGCCTCTCTTCCCACCAATTGCAGCCTCTCTGCCCACCAATTGCAGCCTCTGTGTCCACCAATTGCAGCCTCTCTGCCCACCAATTGCAGCTTCTATGCCCACCAATTGCAGCCTCTCTGCCCACCAATTGCAGCCTCTGTGCCCACCAATTGCAGCCTCTGTGTCCACCAATTGCAGCCTCTCTGCCCAACTGCAGCCCCTCTGCCCACCAATTGCAGCCTCTGTGCCCACTAATGTCAGTCTCACCTTTTTCTGGATAACACAGCACTCTCCTCCCTCTGTCCTCCGGCGCTCGTATGTCACGGAGCTGGGTCTGTGTGCAAGGTCCCGCCCCCCTAGACCGGCTCGTGTGATAGGCGGAACACTGATTCAATCTACTATCACACGAGCCGGTCTAGGGGGACACAAACCCAGCCCTGTGATATACGAGCGCAGGAGGACAGAGGGAGTAGAACGCTGCAGTCGCTGCTCAAAGCGGCCCCAGGGCAGGCGGCCTACTGGGAAATTTCCCAATATCCTGGTAGACAGTCCGGCCCTAAGCTTGAATCTCGATGCCCTAAAATGCTGGAGGAGAAAAAATGAATTATTCTCTATGGAGTGGATCTCTACTACAAGTCACCTGAAGCCAAACACCTAAAGCTTAAAAAAGTTGTGAAGCTTTTTTATTTGTAGCTCGAGTTGGGAAGATTGGTGAGATTTTGAAGTGGTTTTTGTTCCACATAAATGCATGGAGACGCTTGATCCGTGCATTTCTGAGTGTTTTAGTGTGTTTTATTACATAGTTAGTCAGGTTGAAAAAAAAGACACAATTCCATCTAGTTTAACCATAAAATAAATGCAAAAATAAATAAAATAAAAAAATATCATACAATGCCATATACCCAATCCTATACCCAAAGTTGATCCAGAGGAAGGCAAAAAAACCCCCCAGAAAAGCATCATCCAATTTGCTGCAGCAGGGGAAAAAATTCCTTCCTGATCCCAGAGAGGCACGTCCCTCAGCATTCTTCTGCTCAAATGCAAAAGTTAAACAAAAATGAATAATAATAATTAATAAATGAAATACATAAATAATAATCATAAATAAATTAAAAATAAATAATAATATAAATAAATAAATTAACCCCAACCCCTAATTTTAATCCCTAATATTCTCCCCTAATCCCTAACCCCCCCAATAGTTCATTCCATCCCTCAGCTGGTTGTTTAACCAGACAACGATGAGAATAACTCCGACAGCAGAAGAAATCACTCCCTTCCCATTCATTACTTTCATTTAACGATAAATCCACAGGAGGTCCACTTGCTTCCAGATGTCTCTTGTAGTCTGTTTCATGCTGTCAGACTAAACAGATCCTCATCAGGGGCTGAACTCTGCAGGATGAAATGTAGAAGCAATTTTCATCCTCTGGAGGGAGTCAATGTGGTCAATTAGCAGAGGGACAGCATTGTCTTAATGTGAGGACCCCAGGATGTGTGCTTGGTGCCCTGCCTGGAATAGTAGATTTTAGGGTGGAAAGGTATGATCCCCCCCCCCCCCAAAAAAGAGAAATATATATATATATATATATATATATATATATATATATATACAGTATCTCACAAAAGTAAGTACACCCCTCAGTGACATTTGTGTAAATCTTTTCTTCTATCTTTTCATGTGACAACACTGAAGAAATGACACTTGTCTACAATGTAAAGTAGTGAGTGTACAGCTTGTATAACAGTGTAAATTTGCTGTCCCCTCAAAATAACTCAACACACAGCCATTAATGTCTAAACCGCTGGCCACAAAAGTCAGTACACCCCTAAGTGAAAATCTCCAAATTGGGCCTTCAAGATTTATTCCCCTTACATCAGGGTTCCCATTGGAGTCCTCCTTACATCAGGGTCCTCCTTACATCAGGGTTCCCATTGGAGTCCTCCTTACATCAGGGTCCTCCTCACATCAGGGTTCCCATTGGAGTCCTCCTTTCATCAGGGTCCTCCTCACATCAGGGTTCCCATTGGAGTCCTCCTTACATCAGGGTCCTCCTCACATCAGGGTTCCCATTGGAGTCCTCCTTTCATCAGGGTCCTCCTCACATCAGGGTTCCCATTGGAGTCCTCCTTTCATCAGGGTCCTCCTTACATCAGGGTTCCCATTGGAGTCCTCCTCACATCAGGGTCCTCCTCACATCAGGGTTCCCATTGGTAGTCCTCCTTACATCAGGGTCCTCCTTACATCAGGGTTCCCATTGGAGTCCTCCTCACATCAGGGTTCCCATTGGTAGTCCTCCTTACATCAGGATCCTCCTTACATCAGGGTTCCCTTTGGAGTCCTCCTTTCATCAGGGTCCTCCTCACATCAGGGTTCCCATTGGAGTCCTCCTTTCATCAGGGTCCTCCTTACATCAGGGTTCCCATTGGAGTCCTCCTCACATCAGGGTTCCCATTGGTAGTCCTCCTTACATCAGGGTCCTCCTCACATCAGGGTTCCCATTGGAGTCCTCCTTTCATCAGGGTCCTCCTTACATCAGGGTTCCCATTGGAGTCCTCCTCACATCAGGGTTCCCATTGGTAGTCCTCCTTACATCAGGATCCTCCTTACATCAGGGTTCCCATTGGTAGTCCTCCTTACATCAGGGTCCTCCTTACATCAGGGTTCCCATTGGAGTCCTCCTTTCATCAGAGTCCTCCTTACATCAGGGTCCCCATCAGAGTCTTTCTTACATATGCGTCTCCATGACTTTTTGTTACATCAGGGTCCCCCATCAAAATCCCCCTTGCATCAGGGTCTTTTAGAGCCCCTCCTTACATCAGAGACCCCATCAGAATCCCCTTATACATCTGGGTCCTCTTCAGAGCCCCCATACATTAGAGTCTCCATAAGAGCCTCCCCTAAATCAGGGTCTATATCAGGCTCCCCATTACATCAGATTCTTGATCAGAGCTCCCCTTACATCAGGGTCCCCATCAGAGACTTCCTTAGATTGGAGTGCCCATCAGAGTCTTTCTTACATAAGCGTCCCCATGACTTTTTGTTACATCAGGGTGCCCATCAAAATCCCCCTTGCATCAGGGTCTTTTAGAGACCCTCCTTACATCAGAGACCCCATCAGAATCCCGTTATACATCTGGGTCCCCTTCAGAGCCCCCATACATTGGAGACTCCATAAGAACCTCCCCTAAATCAGGGTCTATATCAGGCTCCCCATTACATCAGATTCTTGATCAGAGCTCCCCTTACATCAGGGTTCCCATTGGAGGCCTTCTTACATCAAAGTCCCCCTTCTATCAAAATTGCCAAGAGTCCCTTGTGACATCAGAGCCCCCCTTATATCAGAGTCCCCCTTCTATCAAAATTGCCAAGAGTCCCCATAAGAGTCCCTCCTGATATCAGAGCCCCCTTACATGGTGGTTGAAGACCATAGGCAGGCTCTCCTGACCCGAACCCTCAGAGACTCCATGGACCCTTAGCTGTGGGCCAGATATAATCATGTAGTGGGATGGATGTGGCCCGCGGGCCGTAGTTTGGACACCCCCGATTATAAGCTAAGCATACAATACTGAGTGGGGGCTGGGCTCAGATAAAGATGAGAAAAGCTCTATTTTCTCTCATTCTTTATGACAATGTTCCTCACAGACACAGAGAACACAAAGCCGAGGCCGTTCCGTCTTTTATTCCCGAGTTCCCGGCATCATTTGCTTTCTTTTGGTGTCCTAAAAGGACTTCGGAGATAATGTCGGTTTTCTGATGCTAATTGTCAGAGCGTCCAATCACACGCCATTATCCCACTTAATTACTGACTCGCTGGCTTAGCAAGCAGCTCTTCGCTCTTTGAGTCATCGGAGCCGATTCGGTGGCATTTGAGCTGCTGAGGGGGCCCGTCCCCGCTGACTCACCTGCAATCAGCAGTCATTTTCCGAAGAGTGGGAGAGCCGGAGGGGGGGGGGGGGGGCAGGGGGGGCGAGGGTTTTCTACAACGTCAGAGGCAACACATCCACACAATAGAAGTGTGAGCCTTCCGTCTACTCTCTGCATGGTTCTGCCCATCATCGTCCAATCAAATCACTCCGCATTCCCTATATGGAAATCTCCACCGCGGGTCACCAGCCATGCACAGGAGGCTTCCAACATACTTCATGGAAAACACAAACAGGTGGGGGATGGTTTTTGTTTTTTTTAGGCAAAACTTTTTTAATTCATTTAATTTTCACCAGAGTTTGGAAGAGTCTCTGCACCCCCCCCCCCCCCCCCCCACATAAGAATGTCTCATCAAAGGACGTAAAACTGAGGAAAGGAGAGACGAGAAGAATTAAAGAGAAGAGGATCAAAGAGAGGAAAAAAGAAAAAAGGAAAGAGAAGGAAAGAGATAGAGAAAAAAGGAGAATGAAAGAGAAGAGAAGGAAAGGGAAGGAACAGAATGAAAGAGAAGAGCTTAAAAGAGAAAAGAGGAGAAGGAAAGGAAAGGAAAGGAAAGGAAAGGAAAGGAAAGGAAAGGAAAGGAAAGGAAAGAGAGGAGAACAAAAGGAAAGGAAAGAGAGGAGAAAGAAAGGAAAGGAAAGGGAAGAGAGTGAAACAAATGGAAAGAGAAGGAAAGAGAAAAGAATGAAAGAGAAGCAAAGGGAGGGGAAACAAGAGAATGAGAGATAAGTAAATGAAAGAAAAGAGAAGGAAATAAAACAGAATGAAAGAGAAGAGCATAAAATACAAGAAAAAGAAAGAAAAGGAAAGAGAGGAGAATGAACGAGAAGGAATGAGAAGAGAGGTAAACAGATGGAAAAAGAGGAGAATAAAAGTGAAGAAAATGAAAAAATGAAAGAGAAGGAAAGAGAAAAGAATAAAAGAGAATGCAAGAGAAGGGAAAAAAGAGAACGAAAGAAGATAATGAAAGAGAAGGAAAGAGAAAAGAATGAAAGAGATGGATAGATGGAAAAAGAAGAGAAGAGAATGTAAGAGAATGAAAAGAAAACAGAATGAAAGAGAAGGAAAGGGAAGGAAATAGAAGAGAAGGAAAGAGATGGGAAAAAAAGAGGATGAAAGAGAAGAGAAGGAAATAAAACAGAATGGAAAAGAAGAGCATGAATGAGAAGAGAATAAAATAGAAGAGAAAGAAAAAAAAAAGAGAAGAAAAGAGAGGAGAATGAAAGAGAAGGAAAGAGAAGAGAGTGAAACAGATACAAAAAGAGGAGAATAAAAGAGAAGAAAATTAAAGAATGAAAGAGAAGATAATGAAAGACCTCTGGGGGGAATCTAGGATGCAAAAGGACCTGGGGGTCCTAGTAGATGATAGGCTCAGCAATGGCATGCAATGAAAAAAGGGGATCAACTCCAGAGATAAAACGATAATTCTCTCGCTCTACAAGACTCTGGTCCGGCCGCACCTGGAGTATGCTGTCCAGTTCTGGGCACCAGTCCTCAGGAAGGATGTACTGGAAATGGAGCGAGTACAAAGAAGGGCAACAAAGCTAATAAAGGGTCTCCTTAGTTATGAGGAAAGGTTGTGAGCTCTGAACTTATTCTCTCTGGAGAAGAGACGCTTGAGAGGGGATATGATTTCAATATTTCAATATACAAATACTGTACTGGTGACCCTACAGTAAGGATAAAACTATTTCGCAGAAGAGAGTTTAATAAGACTCGTGGCCACTCACTAAAATTAGAAGAAAAGAGGTTTAACCTTAAACTACGTAGAGGGTTCTTTACTGTAAGAGCGACAAGGATGTGGAATTCCCTTCCACAGGCAGTGGTCTCAGCGGGGAGCATTGATAGCTTCAAGAAACTATTAGATAATCACCTGAATGACCGCAACATACAGGGATATGTAATGTAATACTGACATATAATCACACACATAGGTTGGACTTGATGGACTTGTGTCTTTTTTCAGCCTCATTTACTATGTAACTATGTAACAATGAAAGAGAAAAGAATGAAAGAGATGGAAAAAGAAGAGAGTGTAAGAAAACAGAATAAAAGAGAAGGAAAAAAAAGAGAATGAAAGAAAGGAGAAGGAAAGGGAAGGAAATAAAAAAAGAGAAAGAGAAGAGCATGAAATAGAAGAGAAGGAAAGAAAAGAGAATGAGAGAGAAGGAAAAAGAAGAGCATGAAAGAGAAAAGAAGAAAGAAAAGAAAATGAAAGAGAAGAGAATGAAAGGGAAGTGAAGAGAATAAAATGAAAGCAAATGAATAAGAAGGAAAGGGATGAAAAACAAAGAGAATGAAAAAGAATGAATGAGAAGAGAATTAACGAGAATGAAGGAGAAGAGAAGGAAAGAGATGGAAAAACAAGAGAATGAAAGAGCAGAGAATGAAAGGGAAGGAAAGAGAATAAAATAAAAGAGAAGGGAATGAAAGGGAAGAAAAGAGAATAAAACAAAAGAGAAGGGAATGAATAAGAAGGAAAGGGATGGAAAAGGAAGACAATGAAAAATAATGAAAGAGAAGAAAAAGAAAGAGAATGAAAGAGAAGAGAATGTAAGAGAATGAAAGAAAAGAGAAGAGAACAAAAAGGGAAGGAAGAGAGAAAGAGGAGGATTGTTCTTGGTGCCACTGCTGTCGAATTTCTCTTTGCTTCCTGTGTAGTCACTGGGATAGGAAGTGGAGGGAAATCTTCCTTCAGAGGACACAGCAGAAACAATGTGAGGAAGGGTCTAAGCCTTTCCTACACTATCCAATGTATAAAAGAGAAATGTTTGGGCTGAAGTTCCACTTTACAAAGACAGGCTGGTGGATTCATTGGCTCCTGTACAAACTGGCCCTAGCATGTGTGGGCATGTAGGCATGCATTTGAAATAGGCACCCTATATTCTAAGCTGCTTGAGAGCAGGGGCTTGTGCAATTGTCTGTAAAGCTCTGCCTAAAATAAATTTGCCCTCTCCTGGAGTGGAAAAAAAAAGATCGGGCTGCAACACACACCTTCAATCTAAAACTGCCCCTGTAGTACTTTTATTCCTCCACAAGATGTCCCCAGTCTTCCAGATTGATTGACATCTGAGTCACTTAACCTGAAGACTGGGGAGATAACTGTAAATGCAGGATGGCAAGGGCCCGCCCCTTGAGAGGGAGTCATTACAGGGCTGTCTTTTTACTATAGATGAATGCAGAGGACATTATCGACATCAGGATGACAGCAATGCTCTCTGCATCTTCAGGGACAGGTCCAAAGATGGAGAAGATTGGCAGTAGAAGGGAACCCAGTGCATAACATGACCAGCCAGAGGACATTGGAAAGCTGTATATAAATTAAAATTAAAGCATAACATTCAAACTGGGGAGGGGCCTCAAGTGGGGGAGGGGGCAGAAGAGCCCGGAGTAGTATATATAAAGTCTAAACTATTTGTTTTTTTACATTTCGTGGGGGAGAGTTTTGAACAATAATTTTAGAAACCAAACCAACCATCACTCATCTGGGATGAGTGTCCATGAGAAGTTTGAGATGCATGTCCTTCATAAGAAATGTTTGGATGATTGTGCTTCATGAGAAATTTTTGAATGAGTATCCAAAAAGTGTCCTTTAAGTGAGTTTGGATGAGTGTCCTTCGTAGGCTTTTGGATGAGTGTCTGTTATGGGTTTTTGGATGAGTATCCTTTATCAGAAGTTTTTGGATGAGTGTCCTTTATGAGACATTTTTGAATGTACATCCTTCATGAGAAGTTTTTGGATGCATGCCCTTCATGAGAGGTTTTGGATGAGTGTCCTTCATGAGAAGCTTTTGATTGTGTGTCCTTTATGAAAAGTTTTTGGATGAGTGTCCTTCATAAGAAGTTTTTGGATGTGTGTCCTTCATAAGAAGTTTTTGGATGTGTGTCCTTCATAAGAAGTTTTTGGATGTGTGTCCTTCATGAGAAGTTTTTGGATGTGTGTCCTTCATGAGAAGTTTTTGGATGAGTGTCTTTTATGAGATGTTTTTGTATGAGTGTCTTTTATGAGACGTTTTAGGATGAGTATCCTTCCTAAGAGGTTTTAGATGAGTGTCCTTCATGAGAAGTTTTTGGATGAGTGTCCTTTGGAGGTTTTTAAATGATTATCCTTCATGAGAGGTTTTGGATGAGTATCCTTCATGAGAAGTTTTTGGATGAGTGTCCTTCATGAGAAGTTTTTGGATGAGTGTCCTTCATGAGAGGTTTTTGGATGTGTATCCTTCATGAGAAGTTTTTGGATGAGTGTTCTTCTTGAGAGGTTTTGGATGAGTGTCCTTCTTGAAAGGTTTTGGATGAGTGTCCTTCATGGGAAATTTTGGTTGAGTATTCTTCATGAGGTTTGGATGAGTGTCCTTCATGAGAAGTTTCTGGATGAGTGTCCTTCATGAGACGTTTTTGGATGAGTGTCCTTCATGAGAGGTTTTTGGATGTGTATCCTTCATGAGAAGTTTTTGGATGAGTGTTCTTCTTCAGAGGTTTTGAATGAGTGTCCTTCTTGAAAGATTTTTGATGAGTGTCATTCATAGTTTTTTGGATGAGTGTCCTTCACAGGTTTTTGGATGAGTGTCTGTCATAGGTTTTAGGTTGAGTATCTTTCATAGGTATTTAGATAAGTGTCCTTCATAGGTATTTCGATGAGTGTCCTTCATAAGAAGTGTTTAGATGTGAATCCTTCATGAGAAGTTTTTATATGAGTGTCTTTTATGAGACGTTTTAGGATGAGTACCCTTCCTGAGAGGTTTTTGGATGGGTACCCTTCATGATAAGTTTTTGGATGAGTGTTCTTCTTGAGAGGTTTTGGATTTGTGTCCTTCATAGGTATTTGGATGAGTGTCCTTTATAAGAAGTTTTTGGATGTGTATCCTTCATGAGAAGTTTTTGGATGAGTGTCTTTTATGAGAAGTTTTAGGATGCGTATCCTTCCTGAGAGGTTTTAGATGAGTGTCCTTCATGAGAAGTTTTTGGATGAGTGTCCTTTAGAGGTTTTAAAATGATTGTCTTTAATGAGAGGTTTTGGATGCATGTCCTTCATGAGAAGGTTTTGGATGTGTATTCTTCATGAAAAGCTTTTGGATGAGTGTCCTCTATGGGAAGTTTTGAATGCGTGTCTTTCATGGGGAATTTTGGTTGAGTATTCCTCATGAGAAGTTTTTTGATGAACATCTTTCATGAGAAGTGTTTGATGATTGTCCTTCCTGATAAATTTTGCCCTCTTCCTCCTGTCAAACATTTAGGTCATTTGGCGTGGATGAGCATGGTAGCTTTCTATTGTGTAGGGTTGGTGAGGAGTCAGTGTGCACTGCTGCTTCCAACCTCTGACTTCACTTGGCCCATTCACTTCCATGGATAGCAATCCTTGGTCATATAAGCTGAGGAGTGGGAATGGGCAGGAAAGGAAAGGGAGGGTGGTAATATCATTGCCTAAATATGGCCATGTGTCCACTAAATGAATGGGGCTAAGTGGCATGGCAGGTGTCAGAATGTTACTTAGCAACCACTGACAGAAAGGAAGCTGTACACAATACAGCTACTCAGGGCTTTTTTTTCTCGGAGAATAGGTGCAAGAACTCCCCTCGTCTGAGTCACCCCTTGTCTCTGCACCCTACCCACCTCTGACCACCGTCCCTTGATTCCACCCATTACCCACCTACCAGTACCGCCCCTTTTAGAGAATACAGAACCAAGTATCATTTTGTGGTGCTAAATCATTTGTATGGAACATGTTAATGATAAAAAGAAAAGCAGTAAAATAGATCCCCTGCAGCCAGGAACAATAGAATCCCAGCAATAGATCCCCACACAGCAATAGACTCCCCCAGCAACAATGGACTCCACCCCAACAACAATAGATTCCCTGCAGCAACAGTGAACCACCCACAACAAAATATCACACCCCGTAACAAAATATCCACCCAAGCAACATTAGATGCCCCCCAGCAGCAACAACAGATCTCCCAGCAGCCAACATAAATGGATCCTCCAGCAGCCAGTAAAACTATTCCTCTCCATCAACAGTAGATCCCTTCCAGCAACATAGGACCCCCCCAGCAACAATAGATTCCCCATCAGCAACAATAGACCCTCCCACAAAATCAGATCCCCACCAGTGACAATAGATCCCCCTTCAGCCAATATCAATAGACCCTCCAGCACACCCCACACCCCATGCTATTACATACATTTAGTGCTGGAGGTGCCGGAACTGCTTTCCCCCACTTTCCCGCTGAAAAAAAGCCCAGCAGCTACTATATATAATGTTTGGCTAATTGTCATGCAAACTATCACAGCACTGGAAACTGTAAAATGGCCTGGTAATGGAAGTGATAATAAAGATTGGATTTTTTTAAAAACTAAAATAATAAGCATGTTATACTTACCTGCTCTGTGTAATGGTTTTGCACAGAGCAGCCCGGATCCTGCTCTTCTCAGGCCCCCCACCGGAGCTTCTGGCTCCTCCTATTCTCCCAGTGCTTCATAGCAAACCGCTTGCTATGGGGCAGTCATGTGTGCTCGCTCCCAAGTTCCTCGCTGAGTGTCCATAAGATATATAGAGTGGGGCTCAGCCACGCCCCTCCGCTCCCTCTTCACTGGCTCTGATTGACAGCAGTGGGAGCCAAAGGTTCCTTCTGCTGTATCTGAGTCAATGAGGAGCAAGAGAGCCAAGAGAGTCTCGGCTCTCGTGCACATTGCTAGATTGAGATCAGGCTCAGGTTTGTATTTAGGGGGGCTGTGGCGGGGGAGGGGGCAGTAAGGTGAAGAACCTTCTGCCTTTACAACCACTTGAAGGGTAGTTAAGTAGTTAAGCAATCCCAAAGAATAATACGCACCTACCAAGCCCAGACTGGCCATAGGGCACATCAGGCATTTGCCCAGTGGGCCGGGGCTGCCTGGATAGGAAGGGTGGCATATAGAGTGACTGATCCGTCTATTTCTCTCCTGCCACCGCTGAGTGCCTGCTTCTCTTCCTCTCTCTCCTGCAGGCATTTAGCGGCGGCAGGAAAGAAGTAGACGGATCGGTTCCTCTCTATATTCCGCTCCTCCTATCCATCTTCTTTCTGCTGCCCCCCGGGTCCCTGTCCTCTCTACTGGTCCCCCTGTGTGCTCTCTCCCAGCCCCCCTCCCCTCTTCCACTGGCTGCTGCGGGGGATTTGTCAGAAAGGAGAGCAGGGAAGGGGACAGTAAATATGTAATTTACTGGTCCCTTCCTTGTTTGAATGGACAGTCAGTGGTTGGTACCGATCACTGAATTTGCCCATTTATAACTGAGTGAAGTAATTGGTACAATAAATATTATTCAAAAAGGTGGTTATGGATTCCCTGTATTTATTGCACCTATGTATTACCTTAGCTATGAAACCAAGCACACTGCTTAATAAAACAAAGTCTTATTTATTTCCCAAGAAATTAGGAAAATGCTAACATGAAAATACTAAAGAAAGATAGTACAAAGCATATAACACCAGAACATATAATACAAGAGCATCAAAGATACTTATCACAATGCTTTCCTCAAAAATTTGTGTCGTCGGCTGGGCTCAGATGGCAAAAGAGATAGCCATGAGGCTCAAAAACCACCAGGCTTGAGCCAAGAGCGAAAAGGGTAGAGAGAGAGTAAGCTATCTCGTTCAGTCCTTTATACTTCAATCATACACCATCCAGACCCAACCCCATTGCCATCCCATCTAGACTTTTGACGAATCACATATTTATGGGGCAGTCCTCCTCAATATATTATATTACTGTCCGTCCTGCTGTATTGGCCTCTAGGAGCAGCATTGTCCATGTCTATGTATCCTGGCCAATCTTCAATGCCTTTGACCTTTTGATCTTCTGAAACAGGACATTCATCAATCATCTTGTCAGCTATGGTCCCTTTCTAGTTTGCGTTATAACAACAGACGGTCTGGAATGGAGGCCTGATCTCTTCTTTCAGATATACTACAAAGACATTCCACCGCCCCCCATAAAAGCAAAGGCTTGGTTGTATCAACCAGAAAAACTCCAAAAATATGATATTAAATCATGTTGCCTTCCAACACTGAGGCATAGTAAACTGTGTTTGCTATACTTCAGTTTGTAAATGAATGGGAAGCCTCTGTACAGAGCTATTCCTGTCCATTCATTCGGTGCAACTGAGGCTGCAGAGATGGAGATTGAGGACTGTGTCCACAATGTCCTTTCTCTGTTTCAAAGGTGAGATGTCAGAGGTCTGTTTAGACCCCTGATATCTCACCAAAGCCCACCAATGGGGCTCCTAAAATAAATAAATAAATAAATAGATATAGGAATAAAAAACTACTGAATCCAGTGGCAGAACTACCAGAGTCATAAAGGTCGCACTTGCGATCGGGCCCTGGTGTTCCACCACTGGGCTCCAAGGGAATGGCCCGGGGCTGCTCTGTCTAAAATGCCCAGGCCTATTTTTTGCCACCGTCCGGGCCTGGCACCTATTATCTTGGGGTGGGGCATACTACTTTCATTGCATTTCTTTAAGGGAACTCAACTCTGGTGTCTCCAAATCCCCTTATGGGGGATAATAATGGGGATAATAATTATTCCAGCTTCAAGTATAGCTACAGGGCATATCCAACTCCAGATGAATAGAAATATTCAGCTGAATGGATGAGCAGACAATTAGCCGTGCGCCCGCTGCAGTTCTGATCACCACAATGCAGAAGAATATACGCAGTTCTCCTTGTTCAGTCCTGGCTTCCCAGTGAAACGTTGTGTATTTCCTCCCGAAATGAAGGCGCTGTCTTCGTCTTTGTGAAGTGGAGAAGACTTGAGGGCCACATAAAGGTGAAAGACACACTTTAAGTTAATTAAATACAAACAGTGGGGGATTCTGAACAATCATAGCCCGCTCCTCCGCTCTCCTTTTACCGCCGCAATGACAAGTAAATCTAAATAATAGGGAAGAACATTCGCTACACATTGTAATCAAACGCAAAGGATACAAACACTCCAGATCTCAGGTAACCTTCATATAAAAAGTATACACATGTGGTGAAGTGGGATAAGAAGGGTGGGGGGGGGGGTGATGAAGGGGTAAAAGGAAGGGAAAGGAGGAGGGAGAAGTCGGGATAAAAGAAAAGAAGAAGATTGTAACGTGAGCCGCTCAGGGCTGGGATACGACTGAGCCAACATGTTGAAGGTTCGGTCCGTTTGGTCCTGATTGACATGGATCTACATCGGCGAACGACGTGATTGATGGTGGATAGACAACATGCATCATTTTTTGTATTTTTATTATTAAAGGATTTGTCAAAAACTGTGTTTTTACTGCCATTTTAAATTTTTTAACGACTTTTTTTGTGAATGAGTAGACCTTATTCATTCGCATAAGGGGAAACACAGTATATGAGAGCCCCCTTATGAAGGGAGGGGGGTGTCCTGATTCCAAGACCCCCACAACCGCCAGGCCAGGGTTGTGGGGAAGAGGCTCTTTTATTCATCGACATGGGGACAAGATGCTTTGCCAGGGAGGAGGGGTGCCAAAGTGACACATGCCAGGAAGAAAAGAGAAGAGAGTGGAAGAGAAAGAAAGAGAAAAAATAAAAAAAGAGAGCAGAATGAAGGGGGATGTAAGAGAACAGAATGATTGAGAATGGAAGAAAAAAGAATGAATGAGAAGAAAATGAAAGAGAACAGAATAAAACAGAAGAGAATGAAATAGAACAGAATGAAATGAAAAAGAAGAGAATGATTGAGAATTAAACAGAAGAGAATGAAAGAGAAGCGGAGGATGAAAGAGAAGGAAAAAGAAGAGAATGAAAGAGAAAGAGAAGAGAATGAAAGAAGAAACTGAAAGAAAAGAGAAAGAATGAGAAGACAATGGAAGAGAATGAAACAAAATGAAAGAGAAGATAATGAAAGAGAAGAGAATGAAAGGGAAGAGAATGAAAAAGAATGAAATAGAAGAGAATGAAAGAGAATAAAGGGGTCTCTAAGGAAACAGGACACGAGCCAATAACAATAAGTTTGAGGCTGGGGCTTGAAACAGCTGTCAATTAAGACAGTAGGGATGGATGGGGGTGTGGCTCCAAACAGACGTACCTCTGATTGGGAGTAGAAGGTACGTGAACTGACCGCACCCAGCATGGAAGGGCTTCCATATAAAGCGCCCCCCCCCCCAAATGAGCCTTTGGTGAAATTGACCTTATTCCCCCATAGAATTTTCTCCACCCTTTCACTGGCTCAAAGGAATGGTTTTAGGGGTGTCTTTCTGGGGGAATTTATTGGAACATAGAGCTTAAAGGGGTTAAAGGAGGATGGGATACCCCAGAACTGAAGAACTGAACACTTTGAGGACTCTTCTCTAGCTTGCTGAGCTGAGTGAAAATGTCCCACAGAATATCTAATGCTTGCAGGAGACTAGGGCTTTTCCCAATGGACCAGTATAAAAGAGCACACAGTCACTAACTTCCAGCATCGGTCAGTTACTCACACGGCCACAGGATAATTGGTTGCCTCCTTCTGATATCCACCAGGCACTCTCAAGTAAGGGACACACAAACTCACACCGCCATTAGGACAGCTGGACTCTTCTCCTCCAATGTTCCTCCTGGCGCTCCCTCCAGTGAACTTCTCCAGACTAAATGAACCCCCCCCCCCTCCTCTCCAGCTGAAGTTGTCTTCTTGAAGGCACCTTCAGAAATCCTCCTCCGGCAGGACTGGACCCAGAAGCTCCACTGACTCAAGCCCCAGACTATTTATAGAATCTTCCACCACCTTCTGGGCACACCTCCCCAGGGATTGGCTGGAGTCCCATAAATATTCAGGCTGCTCACTCTGTTCTTCCTCCAACTAGGATTCTAGAATCCTCTAGAAGACAGGGGGAAGCAATCAGAGGAGCAGCCTGTGAGACACTGAGCAGGCCTAAACAATCAACCCCAGCTCAACTGATTACAAAGGAGCTAAACCAACTTTACCTAGCAGCCTACACGACTCTAGGAGGGTGCTACACATGCTTAGACGGGTCCAAGGGGAACTGGCAGGATCAACCAGATATATTAGAAGCCGAGTATTATAATTACATTTTTAAGGTAACAAACACTTCAAAAAAGAAGGAAAGAAGAGCTACATTAAAACAAATGAAATACAATCTACATAGAGAGGGAGAGAGAGATTTCAAACAGAAGAAACACAGCAAATAGAGAGCAGGAAGAAAGAGTAAAAGAATGATGGAGGTGGAGTGTGTGGGGATCACACCTGTGTCTTGTGTAATCGCACGCTGGCTGAACAGCTATCATCACATGATTTGCTTGCATTGCATTAAGAAGCCCATTCATTATGATTGGGATGCAACATACCAAAGATGCCGCATTTCACACTTTTCTTAACCACTTGCCTACCGGGCACTTACACCCCCTTCCTGCCCAGGCCAATTTTCAGCTTTCAGCGCCGTCGCACTTTGAATGACAATTGTGCGGTCATGCTACACTGTACCCAAACATTTTTTTATCATTTTCTTCCCACAAATAGAGCTTTCTTTTGGTGGTATTTAATCACTGCTGGGTTTTTTATTTTTTAATAAAAAAATGTAAAAAAAGACCAAAAATGTAGAAAAATTTTTTTTTACTTAGTTTCTGTCAGTCAATTTTGTAACAAAGTAATTTTTCTCCTTCACTGATGGGCTCTGCCAGGCTGAACTGGTGGGCATCAATGAGGTGGCACTTATGGGCACTGATTAGGTGGCACTGATGAGGAGGCACTAATATGCCGCACATATGGGCACTGATAGGCGGCACTGGTGGGCAGTGGGCACTGATGGACACTGTTAGGTGGCACAAATAGGCGGAACTGGTGGGCAGTGGGCACTGATAGGCGGCACTGGTGGGCACTGATAGGTGGCACTGATGGGCATTGATGGGTGGCACCGATGGGCGACACTGATGGGCATTGATCAAAAGCAGTGATGGGCATTGATGGGTGGCACTGATAGCCAGCACTGACTGAGATCATTAATGGGCATTGATTGGTGGCACTTGTGGGCAGTGGTGGGCACTGATTGCTGCCACTGGTGGGCAATGGTGGGCACTGATTGGTGACACAGTTGGCACCATATTGTAATCAGGGCACTGATGATCAGTGCCCTGATTACATGTGTAGATGTCCCCCTGCGTGGAGATGCCACTGATTGGCTCTCCTCTCCACACACTCTGTCAGTGTGAGGTGAGGAGCGCCGATTACCGGCATCTCCATGTTTACATGTAACCGGTGGTGATTGGACACAGGCGATTGCATGGTTAAAGAGCCGCGGACGCGGCTCTTTACAGAGATCAGGGTCGCGCCATGTCCTGGCAACACAGCGCGGCAGCGATGAGCGCTTCGCACGCCCCTCGCGGGCGTGCGTGAGCGGCTGTTTTGGGACGCTGTCATATGACGGCATCCCAGAACGAGAGCCGCACCGCCCGCTGTCATTTGATGGTGGGCGGGCAGCATCTAGTTAAAGTGTAAGTAAATCCCCCCCCTATTGTTTTCAGCCAAGGAAGCTGCCATCTTTGTCTCTGTTTAACCTACAACTGCCATGATGCTGCACATGTGATCAGTTAGGACACCAGCCATTGGATGGTTTGACAGTTTGGTTGAGAGCACAACCAATGGGAGTGTTACATTTCTGGCACGTGCCGGAAATGAAACTGTTTTATGGATGGGTTTACTTCAGCAAAATGTAAATTTAGTCAGAAAATGAAGTCCTGATAGATCCCTTCAGGCCGGCCCCTTTTGCAGGACTAGCAATGTAAAAACATTCAAAATAACTGCCTATACGATGTAAAATCAAGTAATAAGCTGCCTCACCCTGCTCTGCACATGCTCAGTTGCTCTCCGTTCTTGGCACTGTGTCTAAAATCAGAGCCACTAGAGGTCAATCAGCTGAAAGCCTAAAGATTTACTGCTGCTGAAGGGGGAAGAAAGCAACAGGAATGACAGAATGTGCAGAAGGAACACAGATTAGGGAGCAGGAATAGCAGGAGAGGTGATAGGACAATGTACCTGGTAGGAGACTGAAATAACAAGGTCGGCCTCTTTTGTATCTCCAGCCCAGGACCCACTGAAGGTGGAACAGAAGGTACACGAGTGTTGATAGCAGAACTTGCAGCGGGAGATACAGGCTTAAGAAGTCAGGCCCGGAAAAGAAGTGATGCACGCTGGACTAGCCGAGGTTAAAGGGGCACCCCACGTGTACTGCACATAAACTGACCGGCTGGGCAAGGAGAGCATTCATCAGAGAAGCAGCCAAGAGGTCCATGGTAAGTCTGGAGGAGCTGCAGAGATTTAATTACAGTGAAAGGTGGTTCTACAAAGTATTGACTCAGGGGGGGCTAAATACAAATGCCCCCCCCCCCACACTTTTCACTTATTCTGCCACCTGAGCTGTGGATCTCTGCAGCTCCTCCAGAGTTACCATGGACCTCTTGGCTCTTCTCTGATGAATGCTCTCCTTGCCCGGCCGGTCAGTTTAGGTGGACGGCCATGTCTTGGTAGGTTTGCAGTTGTGCCATACTCTTTCCATTTTCTGATGATGGATTGAACAGAGCTCCGTGAGATGTTCAAAGCTTGGGAGATTTCTTTATAACCTAACCCTGCTTTATACTTCTCCACAAGTTTATCCCTGACCTGTCTGGTGTGTTCCTTGGCCTTCATGATGCTGTTTGTTCACTAAGGTTCTCTAACAAACCTCTGAGGGCTTCACAGAACAGCTGTATTTATACTGAGATTACATTACACACCGGTGGACTTTATTTACTAATTAGGTGACTTCTGAAGGCAATTGGTTCCTCTAGATTTTAGTTAGGGGTATCAGAGTAAAGGGGGCTGAATACAAATGCTCCCCCCCACACTTTTCACATATTTATTTGTATCATTTATCATTTTCCTTCCACTTCACAATTATGTGACACTTTGTGTTGGTCTATCACATAAAATCCCAATAAAATACATTTATGTATTTGGTTGTAACATGAAAAAATGTGGGGAATTTCAAGGGGTATGAATACTTTTTCAAGGCACTGTACATTCTTTTGTTAAGGAACATTCATTGTTATCAAACTGATATGGACAAAGTTCAACTTTAAAGAGACACAAAGACCAATCATATCTATTCACTGCCATTCAATGGGAATGACAATGCAGCACACCACACTACTCGTGTTGATGTGCGTTTTACAATGTCACGACTCAGAAGCTGGGGGGGACATGTAATTCCAAGATACAACCCCCCCCCCCCTCCCCCTCCATTCCAGAGCCATTGTGTAGATGAGCGTATTGTATGACACGGGGAACTCCATCATAGGTCAATTTATCTGAATTCAAGACTCTCATTGAAGTGCGTTGTACACTAACCGGGGCAGAGCCATGGAAATGTTCACAGATTTTACTGCTCACGGCCTACCCCCCCTTACATCAGGGTCCCCAGAGAGCCCCCCCCCTTACATCAGGGTCCCCAGAGAGCCCCCCCCTTTACTACAGGGTCAACCTCCTCCTTACATCAGAGTGCCCAGAGAGCCTCCCACTTACATCAGGGTCCCCAGAGAGCCCCCCCTACCATGAGGGTCCCCAGAGAGACCCCCCCTACCATGAGGGTCCCCAGAGAGCCCCCCCCTTACTACAGGGTCAACCTCCTCCTTACATCAGAGTGCCCATAGAGCCTCCCACTTACATCAGGGTTCCCAGAGAGCCCCCCACTTACATCAGGGTCCCCAGAGAGACCCCCCCCTACCATGAGGGTCCCCAGAGAGCCCCCCCGTTACATCAGGGTCCCCAGAGAGCCCCCCCCTTACATCAGGGTCCCCAGAGAGCCCCCCCCCCCTTACATCAGGGTCCCCAGAGAGCCCCCCCTTACTACAGGGTAAACCTCCTCCTTACATCAGAGTGCCCAGAGAGCGTCCCACTTACATCAGGGTTCCCAGAGAGCCCCCCACTTACATCAGGGTCCCCAGAGAGACCCCCCCTACCATGAGGGTCCCCAGAGAGCCCCCCCCGTTACATCAGGGTCCCCAGAGAGCCCCCCCTTACATCAGGGTCCCCAGAGAGCCCCCCCCTTACATCAGGGTCCCCAGAGAGCCCCCCCCCTTACTACCTTACTACAGGGTCAACCTCCTCCTTACATCAGAGTGCCCAGAGAGCCTCCCACTTACATCAGGGTCCCCAGAGAGCCCCCCCCTACCATGAGGGTCCCCAGAGAGCCCCCCCCTTACTACAGGGTCAACCTCCTCCTTACATCAGAGTGCCCAGAGAGCCTCCACCTTGCATCAGGGTCCCCAGAGAGACCCCCCTTACCATGAGGGTCCCCAGAGAGCCCCCCCCCTTACTACAGGGTCAACCTCCTCCTTACATCAGAGTGCCCAGAGAGCCTCCACCTTGCATCAGGGTCCCCAGAGAGCCCCCCTTACATCAGGGTCCCCAGAGAGTCTCTCCCTCAAAATCAGGGTCCCCAGAGAGCCCCCCACTTACATAAGGGTCCCCAGAGAACCTCCCCTCCCCTTGGGGACCCCTGCAGAGACTCTGGGGCTATGGGCCCCAGATTCGGGGCTATATACTGGGATATGACCTTATGGTCATATCTTAAGGGGAGCCTTAAGATTTCAGCCACTGGTGGTTGGTGGCTGGTGGTTGGTGGCTGGTGGTTGGTGGCTGGTGGTTGGTGGCTGGTGGTGGATATTCGTGTTTTTTGGCACTAAGAGAGGATAAGAGTCAACTGAAAGAGTTTTCTTCCTTTATTGTGTCATTCAATAACTTTTCTTAGATTTTTTGGACTTTGTTTTATCATTTATTTTTGGATCTCGCACTGGATGTATATTTATATTATATATTTGTGCAAGATAAGGAATTTTTTTTAGGGCAATATATATTATATTTTAAATATGTTTGTTAATTTGTTGTAGGGATTCACTGTATGTGTTTATCATGTTGAAGATAAGAGCACCAATTTTATTTACATATATATTTTTTATATATATTTTTTATAGTTTTGATACACATTAACTGTGGAGAAAGCTCACCATTTACTTATATATCTAACATTAGGTTGCAGTGTTTGCGTTCACTCATCAATGATCGCGGCTGTTCACTGGGAGAATAAGAGGAACTGATTATTTAGTAGTATTTTTACATATATTTTGGGTATTAGATGTACCTGTCACATACCTGGTCCTGAAGCCGATAGGCTAAGGGGGCTCCCCTTGCGGCTGAGTGCTCGGTGCCCCTGAAGGTGGGAACCCTAAGCCCAAAGAAGCAGGGATTGCCGGCTGTGACACAGGTGGGAGATGCCGGTGTGGCGATTCCCTGCAGGTGGATAACAAATGACAGGAGCGGCAGGACTCAGGATAACTGGTGGTTTTGCAGACCGCACACAGCAGGTTGCAGTAGGTAAGTGCAGTAGGCTGATCACAGCAGGTAAGTACTGCAGGCTGCAGGCAGGGACAGCAGACAGGACAAGACAGACAGGAGACATAGTCAGGGATCGTAGCAAAGGTCAGAGAGCTGGAGGTCAGTAGGTAGAAGATCAGAGATGTGGTCAGGCAAGCCGGGGTCCTTCAGACACAGCTGATCACAGATATGGGTAAAGGGCCAATCACAGCTGATAATGATCGGCATTCCTCTCCTCGTGCTGACAGCATGAACACAGGAGAGCCGATAACTGGCTTGTGTGAAAGGAACATCTACACTGATAATCAGGGCACTGACCTGGGGGGGGGGTATACTGGGGGACAGACTAACCTGGAGGGATTATTCTGGGGGACAGACTAACATGGGGGGATTGTAATGGGGGGACAGATTGACCTGGGGGGATTATACTGAGGGACAGACTGACCTGGGGGGATTATACTGAGGGACAGACTGACTTGGGGGGGATTATACTGGGGGACAAACTGACCTGGGGGGATTATACTGGGAGACAGACTGACTTAGGAAGATTATACTGGGAGACAGACTGACCTGAGGGGATTATACTGGGGGACAGACTGACCTGGGGGGATTATACTGGGGGACAAACTGACATGGGGGGATTATACTGGGGGACAGACTGACCTGGAAGGATTATACTAGGGGACAGACTGACATGGGGGGATTATACTGGGGGACAGACAGACCTGGGGGTATTATACTGGGGGACAGACAGACCTGGGGGTATTATACTGGGGGACAAACTGACCTGGGGGGAATATACTGAGGGACAGACTGACCTGGGGGGATTATACTGAGGGACAGACTGACTTGGGGGGGATTATACTGGGGGACAAACTGACCTGGGAGGATTATACTGGGGGACAGACTGACTTGGGAGGATTATACTGGGGGACAGACTGACCTGAGGGGATTATACTGGGGGACAGACTGACCTGGGGGGATTATACTGGGAGACAGACTGACCTGAGGGGATTATACTGGGGGACAGACTGACCTGGGGGGATTATACTGGGGGACAAACTGACATGGGGGGATTATACTGGGGGACAGACTGACCTGGAAGGCTTATACTGGGGACAGACTGACATGGGGGGATTATACTGGGGGACAGACTGACCTGGGGGGATTATATTGGGGGACAGACTGACATGGGGGGATTATACTGGGGGACAGACAGACCTGGGGGTATTATACTGGGGGACAGACAGACCTGGGGGTATTATACTGGGGGACAAACTGACCTGGGGGGATTATACTGAAGGACAGACTGACCTGGGGGGCTATATACTGGGGGATGGACTGACCTGAGGGGATTATACTGGGGGACAGACTGACTTGGGAGGATTATACTGGGGGACAGACTGACCTGAGGGGATTATACTGGGGGACAGACTGACCTGGGGGGATTATACTGGGGGACAGACTGACATGGGTGCATTATACTGGGGGACAGACTGACTTGAGGGATTATACTGGGGGACAGACTGACCTGGAAGGATTATACTGGGGGACAGACTGACATGGGGGGATTATACTGGGGGACAGACTGACATGGGTGCGTTATACTGGGGGACAGACTGACCTGAGGGGATTATACTGGGGGACAGACTGACCTGGGGGGATTATACTGGGTGACAGACTGACCTGAAAGGATTATACTGGGGGACAGACTGACCTGGGGGGATTATACTGGGGGACAGACTGACCTGGAAGCATTATACTGGGGGACAGACTGACCTGGGGGGATTATACTTAGGGGACAGACTGACCTGGAAGGATTATACTGGGGGACAGACTGACCTGGAAGGATTATACTGGGGGACAGACTGACATGGGGGGATTATACTGGGGGACAGACTGACCTGGAAGGATTATACTGGGGGACAGACTGACATGGGGGGATTATACTGGGGGACAGACAGACCTGGGGGTATTATACTGGGGGACAGACAGACCTGGGGGTATTATACTGGGGGACAGACTGACTTGGGAGGATTATACTGGGGGACAGACTGACCTGGGGGGATTATACTGGGAGACAGACTGACCTGAGGGGATTATACTGGGGGACAGACTGACCTGAGGGGATTATACTGGGGGACAGACTGACCTGGGGGGATTATACTGGGGGACAAACTGACATGGGGGGATTATACTGGGGGACAGACTGACCTGGAAGGATTATACTGGGGGACAGACTGACATGGGGGGGATTATACTGGGGGACAGACTGACCTGGAAGGATTATAGTGGGGGACAGACTGACCTGAGGGAATTATACTGGGGGACAGACTGACCTGGGGGGATTATACTGGGGGACAGACTGACCTGGAAGGATTATACTGGGGGACAGACTGACCTGGGGGGATTATACTGGGGGACAGACTGACTTGAGGGATTATACTGGGGGACAGACTGACCTGGAAGGATTATACTGGGGGACAGACTGACATGGGGGGATTATACTGGGGGACAGACTGACCTGGAAGGATTATACTGGGGGACAGACTGACATGGGGGGATTATACTGGGGGACAGACAGACCTGGGGGTATTATACTGGGGGACAGACAGACCTGGGGGTATTATACTGGGGGACAAACTGACCTGGGGGGAATATACTGGGGGACAGACTGACCTGAGGGGATTATACTGGGGGACAAACTGACTTGGGAGGATTATACTGGGGGATAGACTGACCTGAGGGGATTATACTGGGGGACAGACTGACCTGGGGGGATTATACTGGGAGACAGACTGACCTGAGGGGATTATACTGGGGGACAGACTGACCTGGGGGGATTATACTGGGGGACAAACTGACATGGGGGGATTATACTGGGGGACAGACTGACCTGGAAGGATTATACTGGGGGACAGACTGACATGGGGGGATTATACTGGGGGACAGACTGACCTGGAAGGATTATAGTGGGGGACAGACTGACCTGAGGGAATTATACTGGGGGACAGACTGACCTGGGGGGATTATACTGGGGGACAGACTGACCTGGAAGGATTATACTGGGGGACAGACTGACCTGGGGGGATTATACTGGGGGACAGACTGACGTGAGGGATTATACTGGGGGACAGACTGACCTGGAAGGATTATACTGGGGGACAGACTGAGATGGGGGGATTATACTGGGGGACAGACTGACCTGGAAGGATTATAGTGGGGGACAGACTGACATGGGTGCATTATACTGGGGGACAGACTGACCTGAGGGGATTATACTGGGGGACAGACTGACCTGGGGGGATTATACTGGGGGACAGACTGACCTGGGGGGATTATACTGGGGGACAGACTGACCTGGAAGGATTATACTGGGGGACAGACTGACCTGGGGGGATTATACTGGGGGACAGACTGACCTGGGAGAATTATACTGGGGGACAGACTGACATGGAGGGATTTTACTGGGGGACAGACTGACCTGGGAGGATTGTACTGGGGGACAGACTGCCCTGGGGGGATTATACTGGGGGACAGACTGACCTGGGGGGATTATACTGGGGGACAGACTGACATGGGGGGATTATACTGGGGGACAGACTGACCTGGAAGGATTATAGTGGGGGACAGACTGACATGGGTGCATTATACTGGGGGACAGACTGACCTGAGGGGATTATACTGGGGGACAGACTGACCTGGGGGGATTATACTGGGGGACAGACTGACCTGGGGGGATTATACTGGGGGACAGACTGACCTGGGGGGATTATACTGGGGGACAGACTGACCTGGAAGGATTATACTGGGGGACAGACTGACCTGGGGGGATTATACGGGGGGACAGACTGACCTGGGAGAATTATACTGGGGGACAGACTGACATGGAGGGATTTTACTGGGGGACAGACTGACCTGGGAGGATTGTACTGGGGGACAGACTGCCCTGGGGGGATTATACTGGGGGACAGACTGACCTGGGGGGATTATACTGGGGGACAGACTGACCTGGGGGGATTATACTGGGGGACAGACTGACCTGGGAGGATTATACTGGGTGACAGACAGACCTGGAGGGATTATTCTGGGGGACAGACTGACCTGGGGGGATTATACTGGGGGACAGACTGACCTGGAAGGATTATACTGGGGGACAGACTGACCTAGAAGGATTATACTGGGGGACAGACTGACATGGGGGGATTATACTGGGGGACAGACTGACCTGGGAGGATTATACTGGGGGACAGACCTGGAGGGATTATTCTGGGGGACAGACTGACCTGGGGGGATTATACTGGGGGACAGACTGACCTGGAAGGATTATACTGGGGGAGAGACTGACCTGGGGGGATTATACTGGGGGGACAGACTGACCTGGAAGGATTATACTGGGGGAGAGACTGACCTGGGGGATTATAGTGGGGGACAGACTGACATGGGTGCATTATACTGGGGGACAGACTGACCTGAGGGGATTATACTGGGGGACAGACTGACCTGGGGGGATTATACTGGGGGATAGACTGACCTGGAAGGATTATACTGGGGGACAGACTGACCTGGGGGGATTATACTGGGGGACAGACTGACATAGGTGCATTATACTGGGGGACAGACTGACTTGAGGGATTATACTGGGGGACAGACTGACATAGGTGCATTATACTGGGGGACAGACTGACTTGAGGGATTATACTGGGGGACAGACTGACCTGGAAGGATTATACTGGGGGACAGACTGACATGGGGGGATTATACTGGGGGACAGACTGACCTGGAAGGATTATAGTGGGGGACAGAATGACCTAGGGGGGATTATACTGGGAGACAGACTGACCTGAGGGGATTATACTGGGGGACAGACTGACCTGGAAGGATTATACTGGGGGACAGACTGACCTGGGGGGATTATACTGGGGGACAGACTGACCTGGAAGGATTATACTGGGGGACAGACTGACCTGGGGGGATTATACTGGGGGACAGACTGACCTGGGGGGATTATACTGGGGGACAGACTGACCTGGAAGGATTATACTGGGGGACAGACTGACCTGGAAGGATTATACTGGGGGACAGACTGACCAGGGGGGATTATACTGGGGGACAGACTGACCTGGGAGAATTATACTGGGGGACAGACTGACATGGAGGGATTTTACTGGTGGACAGACTGACCTGGGAGGATTGTACTGGGGGACAGACTGCCCTGGGGGGATTATACTGGGGGACAGACTGACCTGGGGGGATTATACTGGGGGACAGACTGACCTGGGGGGATTATACTGGGGGACAGACTGACCTGGGAGGATTATACTGGGTGACAGACAGACCTGGAGGGATTATTCTGGGGGACAGACTGACCTGGGGGGATTATACTGGGGGACAGACTGACCTGGAAGGATTATACTGGGGGACAGACTGACCTAGAAGGATTATACTGGGGGACAGACTGACATGGGGGGATTATAATGGGGGACAGACTGACCTGGAAGGATTATACTGGGGGACAGACCTGGAGGGATTATTCTGGGGGACAGACTGACCTGGGGGGATTACACTGGGGGACAGACTGACCTGGAAGGATTATACTGGGGGACAGACTGACCTGGGGGGATTATACTGGGGGACAGACTGACCTGGGGGGATTATACTGGGGAACAGACTGACTTGGGGGGATTATACTGGGGGACATACTGACATGGGGGGATTATACTGAGGGATAGACCGACCTGGAGGTTTATACTGGGGAACAGACTGACTTGGGGGGATTATACTGGGGGACAGACTGACCTGGAGGGATTATCCTGATTATCATTGCAGCCTCAACAGTGCCCATCAGTGAGTGCCCATCAGTGCCTCCTTATCAGTGTCACCTATCAGTGCTGCCTATCAGTTCCGCCTAACTGCCCATCGGTGCCACCTCATCAGTGCCCATCCGTGCAGCCTATCAGTGCCCACCAGTGCCTCACCTATCAGTGCTGCCTATCATTGCCCATCAGTGCCCATCAGTGCCCATCAGTGCCCTTCATTGCTGCCTATCATTCCCCCTCAGTGCTGCCTATCAGTGCCTATCCATGCAGCCTCATCAGTGTCACATATCAATGCAGCCTATCAGTGACCATCAGTGCCCTTAAGTGCTGCCTATTAGTGCCTATCCATGCAGCCTTATCAGTGCACATCAGTGAAGGAGAAAAATTACCTGTTTGCAAAATTGTATAACAAACTATGAACATTTTGAGTTTTATTTCCAAATTTTCGGGCCTTTTTTAATTTATTTAGCAAAAAATAAAAAACCCAGCACTGATCTATAAAGCTCTATATGTCTCAAAAATGACCGCACAATTGTCAAAGTGTGACAGCGCTGAAAGCTAAAAATTGGCCTGGGTAAGAAGGGGGTAAAAGTGCCCTGTAGGCAATTGGTTAAATACCCTCATAATGTCTATGCCAGACATGCGCATAGCAAATCAAAAACATATGTAGACAAGTTGGGTTGGGAGGAAGGAGCGCCCGCTGCTCAGAAAAATGCGACATCTTGATGAAAGGTTTATAAAATGTTTCCTGGAAATGTAAACATGTATATTGAGCCAACGCATTTCAGGGGGATGGACCCCCCCCCCCCCCTTCTGTAGTGATCTTGCTGTATCCCAATGGGTGGGAGTGGTACCCTAAAGGATTTCTAGATTTCGAAAGACAAATTGACAGAGTTCCAGCTGAGGATGATGCAGAGGCATCTACACCGAAAGTTGCATTTCTGGACACCGAGTGCTCCTTCCTCACCACCCAAGTCTTCTTGATGAAACAACCACATGGCCATACCAGAAAAGGTAGCAGCCCAACCCCCAAAGAGGGTCTACCACCCTTCATCAGGCGCAACTCACCGGAAGTGATTCCGTCCTCACTGCCCACACGGCCACTTACCTACGACGGATCCAGTCAGTCCACCATGGTCTCCAGCCCCAACCAGATATGTAGACAAGAATCCCAGGTAATATTTGATGTTTCATTCAGTGAACTCTACTTCAGGGGCCTTGTTCTATACAAATTCCAAAGCCACATTTTTTAAAACCCCAACAGGATGAGATTAAATTTGCTAAATAATGTACATCATCATTTTTTTTTTTTCCATCTCACTTTGCTCCAGCATCAGCGGTTTATCATTGCTCTGAACGGGCTTCCTAAAAATGAAAATGGTGGTCATGCCACCGCAATGTGTGTCAACGTGGCCTGCTTGTAGGCAGAACCAGGGGTGCGTGTATCAAGGTGACAATGCAGGAGCACAATTGGTAGATAGTTGTCACCCCATATGAGAAGGAGCCTGAACATGGACCTCCACAGAAGGATGGACAGGTGTTCTCTTAATAAAAGCTGCAGATTTAATTGAAAAATGACTTTGGAAATTACATCGGGGATTGGCTTTACATCTACTTTAAAGTCTCATCTGGCATTGTGCAGAATGAAACAATGCCTTCCCTTGGCTGGTGATACTTCGAGATTACAGACGATCTAAAACTCAAAGGTCTTCGAAGGGGACATCATTAAAATGATACTAATTTCATTATTCTTTTGCGGGCCGTTAATGAGGTTTAGGATTAATACCATTTCATTATAAAGCACCTGCTTGGCCACTTGTAGGAAAACATGAATAATCTTTCCCAGCACTTAGTTATAAGGGAAGTAAAGTCGGCTTAATTTAAGGCTTGACTCGCCCCATGAAAAATTCGCTCTGGTGGATCAGGCCCATTACTGCTGAGGCCGGGAATATTAATTGGTGGAATAGAGTTAAAAAGATACCGACCACAGGCTATGGAGCTATTAATATTTCCAAGGAGATCCTTGGACGGGTGTGCCGGTAATATATTACAGCACCTGGGGCGGCGGAGGCTGTATTTAAAGACGTCTACATAAATTGATTTCTTTATATATCAAGCCGGCCTCCCACAAAGTATCAGTATGGCAGACGGAGGAGCCTGGACCGTTATTGATCGGGAGGTAAAATAATTATTGAATCTCAGCACTGATATTTTTAGCTATAGGCTATGAGTGTGAAATATGTTCTTTGTTCTTGCTCTTATTTTGTCATACAAATTACCCCCCCCCCCCCCTTTTCTCTAATACAGACAGCTGAGGGTCCACCAGCATTGTAATGTAAGAAAAGGAGGTTGCAGTTGAAAGCTACTGTGACATCATCAGCTCTGCTTCCATAGGTGAATTCACCAATCCATTGTGAGCTCTGGAACGGCAAGTGTGCCAAGCTTGATAGTTACGTACATTATTTTAGTACTAATAAGGCACAGTTGTGCTTCAATAACATAGCACACCCAAAAGCCTGTGGATCATGCCATGATTTAACTGTACTAATTCTGACTTTACCAAGTGCAGATAAAGATTCAGTATTGCCCATTTACTTTCTGAACCCTTTATCGGTTTGTTTGAGAGGAATGGTTTACCATCAGGGACAATGGCAATCCAAAGTGGACTCTTCCATTCTCTTCTTTCAGAGGACCTTTTGTTCTCCACTTTCTGAAGACCTTCCATTCTACTTTCACTGGGGACCTTCTATTCTAAATTTTCAGAAGACCTTCCATGCTCCACTTTCTGAAGACTTTCCATTCTTCACAGTCTGAGGACCTTCCATACTGCACTTTCTGGAGGACTTTCCATTCTTCACTCCACTCTCTATGAGGACCTTCCACTCTGCACTCTGAGGACCTTCCACTCTCTGAGGACCTTTTATTCCCCACTTTCTGAAGACCTTCCATTCTCCTTTCACTGGGGACCTTCTATTCTAAATTTTCAGAAAACCTTCCATGCTCCACTTTCTGAAGACTTTCCATTCTTCACAGTCTGAGGACCTTCCATACTTCATTTTCTGAGGTCTTTCCATTCTTCACTCCACTCTCTCTGAGGACCTTCCACTATGAGGACCTTCCACTCTCTGAGGACCTTTTATTCCCCACTTTCTGAAGACCTTCCATTCTCCTTTCACTGGGGACCTTCTATTCTAAATGTTCAGAAGACCTTCCATACTCCACGTTCTGAAGACTTTCCATTCTTCACAGTCTGAGGACCTTCCATACTTCATTTTCTAAGGACTTACCATTCTTCACTCCACTCTCTCTGAGGACCTTCCACTATGAGGACCTTCCACTCTCTGAGGACCTCTCTTTATTCCCCACTTTTTGAGGACCTTGCATTCTCCACTTTCTGAGGACCTTCCATTCTTCACTATTTGAGGACCTTCCCATTTTCCTCTCTCCGAGGACCTTCCATTTTTCACTTTCTGAGGAACTTCCACTCTCCACTCTCTGAGGACTTTCCGTTCTCCAAATTCTGAGGACCTTCCACTCTCCAATATCGTTAAAAAACTAATTTGGAACAAAACGAATTGCACATGTCTGGTACTTTCAGCCTGGAGAGAAACGCAACCAACTAGCTCTTTCACAGTAGGGACTCTTTAGCCCCATGCCGCCACAGCGATTGGTGTTTATGCTGAAATGGAAGTGTGGTTTTAAGAGGGAAGGTTTACTGCAATACAACTTCCAGCACACACTTCCCGTATATTATTTAAAAAATAAAGAGCTAGCAAAGGAAGAGTTTTGAAGGTTGAGGTACAATACATCTTCCAATAATGTCTTTTTGTGTAACAACAAAACCTGTTCAACTCTGAGAGGCCAAGAGAGTCTTTTCTCTAAGGAAGCCACCTATACAGAACAGAGAGAAATAAGTACAAACGGATGCAGTTATCGCCAGTGCTAATTAGGCAACCAGCACAGCATAACAGAGAATGCTTGTTCCCTCACATAAACCACATCAACATATTTAGTAGGTCATGTATAACCCACCAGACACGGCACAAAGAGGCAGCATGCTGACTTATTAAACAAGTGTGGTTTGGCAAAATCAGTATTAATATTATTACAGTTCACCAACAAATATAGACTTTTTTCCCATAACATCTCTCAACACCCATAACTAGATGATAGAACTGTATTCATTCCCCACAGCAGAAGGTACAAAGAAAACACATTGAATAATAAATGAAATCAAGAAATATCTTCACCAAGGTCGCATGGCTGTATCTTCACCAAGGTCGCGTGGCTGTATCTTCACCAAGGTCACGTGGCTGTATCTTCACCAAGGTCGCGTGGCTGTATCTTCACCAAGGTCGCGTGGCTGTATCTTCACCAAGGTCGCGTGGCTGTATCTTCACCAAGGTCGCGTGGCTGTATCTTCACCAAGGTCACGTGGCTGTATCTTCACCAAGGTCGCGTGGCTGTATCTTCACCAAGGTCACGTGGCTGTATCTTCACCAAGGTCACGTGGCTGTATCTTCACCAAGGTCATGTGGCTTTATCTTCACCAAGGTCACGTGGCTGTATCTTTACCAAGGTCATGTGGCTTTATCTTCACCAAGGTCACGTGGCTGTAGATGACCAGGTTCTCCCAAGTCTCATTTACTATTAGTGAATTTCTTGTGACCTGTGGTCTTAATGCTGAGATTTATTTCGGATGTTCTCTCCGGTGGCCAACAACTGAACCCTCATTGGGTTTTGGCTGTACATTACATGCCACATATGCCCCAATGCATAGTTTCTTTTACTGCCTTATTACCTGACCGGTGTTTTTTGGGTCCATGTTCTCTGGAAGTGACACCAGCAGACCCTCATCTCCATGATTAAGCCTGGTGGGGGGGGGGGTTGGGGTGAAATATGTTGGGGACGTGGCCTGGATGGGTCGAGCTTAGAATGCTTTTATCTGCTTACCACTCGGGCTGGGCAAGGTGTGTGGCAGCTAAACTATCTCGTCTTATTTCTGCATAGTCGGAAATACACTATATTGTCAATAGTATTGGGACGCCTGCCTTTACACGCACATGAACCAGTGGCGGCACACAGTATAACACACTCCACGGCCGCGGCTTCCCCTGCTCACCGCCCTCCCGTTCTCTTGCTCTCCGCGGCGGCAGCTTCCGTTTCCTCCTCCCTTCCTTGGTTGCCAATTGGAAAACGGGTCTCACACCCGCTTCTGATTGGCCAGATTGAGAATCAGTGTATCAACAGCGAATATTCATTTGCTGTTATAACAAACCTGGGTGGGCTCTGAGCGCATTCTCTGCGCCCCAAGCCCACCCTATTTTGAAGCCTATTAGAGCCTCTGGCTCTAATTCGTTGTTTCAAACAAATCCCCTGCCGCTGTAATTCACACGCCCGGTTCCCCCGAAAGGGGCTGGATGCATGAATAGGGGGGCCACGGCCATGGATAGAGTCATACTATGCATGACTCTATCCATTATGCATATCGGGATGCCGTGGAGAGAGGGGGCGGAGCCCGGGGGCCCCTACTGGACGGGCCGCAACTGACGAGGACTTTAATGGCATCCCAGTCTTAGTCCGTAGGGTTTATTATTGAGTTGGCTCCGCCCTTTGCAGTTCTTAGACAATTTCATGCTCCCAACTTTGTGGGAGGAGTTTGGGGACGGCCCCTTCCTGTTCCCACATGACTGCCCACCAGTGCACAAAGCAAGGTCCATAAAGAGATGGGGGGGATTAGTGCCCCATCGTTAGTGTCAGTGGGCGGGATTAGTGCCCCGGCATTACTGTCAGTGGGGGGATTAGTGCCCCATCGTTAGTGTCAGTGGGGGGGATTAGTGCCCCACCGTTAGTGTCAGTGGGGGGGGGATTAGTGCCCCATTGTTAGTGTCAATGGGGGGGATTAGTGCCCCATCGTTAGTGTCAATGGGGGGGATTAGTGCCCCATCGTTAGTGTCAGTGGGTGGGATTAGTGCCCCATCGTTTGTGTCAGTGGGGGGATTAGTGCCCCATCGTTAGTGTCAGTGGGTGGGATTAGTGCCCCATCATTACTGTCAGTGGGGGGATTAGTGCCCCATCGTTAGTGTCAGTGGGGGGGATTAGTGCCCCATCGTTAGTGTCAATGGGGGGGATTAGTGCCCCATCGTTAGTGTCAGTGGGGGGGATTAGTGCCCCATCGTTAGTGTCAATGGGGGGGATTAGTGCCCCATCGTTAGTGTCAGTGGGGGGGATTAGTGCCCCATCGTTAGTGTCAATGGGGGGGATTAGTGCCCCATCGTTAGTGTCAGTTGGGGGGGATTAGTGCCCCATCACTAGTGTCAGTGGTGGGGGGATTAGTGCCACAACGCTAGTGTCATTGGGGGGGGGATAAGTGCCCCATCGTTAGTGTCAGTGGGGGGGATTAGTGCCCCATCATTAGTGTCAGTGGGGGGATTAGTGCCCCATTGTTAGTGTCAGTGGGGGGAGAGGTGCCCTATTGTTAGTGTCAGTGGGGGGGATTAGTGCCCCATCGTTAGTGTCAGTGGGGGGGATTAGTGCCCCATTGTTAGAGTCAGTGGAGGGGGATTATTGCCCCATCGTTAGTGTCAGTGGGGGGATTAGTACCCATCGTTAGTGTCAGTGGGGGGGGCATTAGTGCCCCATCGTTAGTGTCAGTGGGGGGGATTAGTGCCTCATTGTTAGTGTCAGTGGAGGGGAATTAGTGCCCCATTGTTAGTGTCAGTGGATGGGGATTAGTGCCCCATCCTTATTGTCAGTGGGGGGATTAGTGCCTCATCGTTAGTGTCAGTGGGGGGAATTAGTGCCCTATCGTTAGTGTCAGTGTGGGGATTAGTGCCCCATTGTTAGTGTCAGGGGGGGGATTAGTGCCCCATTGTTAGTGTCAGTGGGGGGATTAGTGCCCCATCGTTAGTGTCAGTAGGAGGAATAGTGCCCCATCATTGGTATCAGTGAGAGGAATAGTGCCCCATCATTGGTGTCAGTGGCGAGAATTATGCCCCATTGTTAGTGGAAGCAATAACGCCCCAAGGGCCGGATAAAGGGCTGTAGAGGAAGGAATGAAAAAGGCAGAGAGTCTGGAGTCTGTAACAGACAAGGAGATGAGCATTGGGACCAGATTGTGGAGAGAGAGTTTAGAGGGTAACCAGACCAGATTGTGGGGTGATGAGAGGTCAGGTAGTAACAATAAAGTAACAATAATGGATTATAGAAGAGAGAGGGAGAAGTATTGTCGCTTTGGTGGAAAGGAGGCTCAAAGACTGGATTGTGGAGGAAGAGAAGAGCACTGCGAACCAACTGTATAGAAGGGGAGAGGAGGGAAGACTAATGCCGCGTACACACCAGCGGAATGTCCGACAAAAAGAGTCCGACGGAAGCTTTTCATCGTATATTCCGATCCTGTGTGGGCCCCATTGGACTTTCTATGATGAAAATTCTGAGGGGCTTAGAAAGAGAACATGTTCTAAATTTTTCCGACGGAACCAATTCGGGAAAACCGATCGTCTGTATGCTGTTCCGACACACCAAAAACGAGGCTTTCTCTGAAGCAAGTACGAGACGGAAGCGATTGGCTACTGGCTATTAAACTTTTTTCTAGTCCCGTCATACGTGTTGTACGTCACCGCATTCTGGACGGTCGGAATTTGGTGTGACCGCGTGTAGGCAAGACCGCTTGAGCGCAATTCCGTCTGAACTCCATCGGAAAAACCTTCAGAGTTTATTCCGATGGGAAAACTGGTCGTGTGTACGCGGCATTAGAGGTGAAGGAGGAGAGGTGAGGCAATAAGATCTGATTGTAGAGGAACGGGAGGAACAAGTCAGGGAGACCGGAGACCAGAGTTGGGTTGTGGAGGAAAGGAAGCTCAAAGAAGCTTGGCATGTGGAGGAAGAGAAGAGCACTCAACGCTGGAAAGGAGAGCACTCAACGCTGGAAAGGAAAGACATGGAGTAAGAATATTGGAGGAGGGGAAGAGCAGAGGTAATACATCTGCATTGGAGAAGAGATCGGTAGAGGCATTAGGATAAGATTTTGGAGGAACGGATTCTGGAAGGTTGGATTGTGGAGGGTGAGATGAGCCGTGGGACTCAACTGTGAAGAAAGGGAAAAGCAGACAAGACCAAATAATGGAGGAGGAGGAGAGATGGGGCAATAAGATTGCATAGCAGAGGTCTCCAACCCTTCTAAATAAGGGGCCAGTTCTTTGTTCTTCAGACTCTATGGGGGGGCCAGACTGTGGCCAGCAGGAGTGGACATTTTCCTGGCATCGGTGGGAGTAAACATCACCACGTTATTCGTTGGAGGAATTTTGGTATCGTAGGGAGGAAAAGTGCCCCGTATTAGGTGCCAGTGGGATAAATGATGCCCCATCGTTGGTGTCAGCTGGCAGAATTTTGTCTCATATAAGTGGGAGGAATAGTGCTCCAAGGCTCTTCGCTTGGCTTTATCCGGACCCCGGGGCCGCAGTTTGGGGGCCACTGTTGCAGAGGAAGGAGAGAAAACAGTCTGTAAAAATCAGATGGTGGGCGAGGAAGAGAGAAAATTCAGCAAAGCCAGATTGTGGAGGAGGGGTGATAAAGATGCCAAGTCTACATTATGTAGGAGAGAAAGAGAAGAGGAGGTCACACCGAAGGAAGTAATAGGATAGTGATCAGCCATTTATACTAACTGGGGGACCCACTCTGAAAGAGATCTGCATGAAGGATTGGACCACTTTGAGCGAGTCGTGGCCACAAAGCCCCCCCCCCCTTACTGGGATGCACTTGCCCCTCTGCTCCCATCCCAGTCCACCAAATACAGCCAGTCAGTAGGAATTCAATGGGAGTTCCACAGAGATCATCATGTACCTTGTGCTGGAGGCCATTGGAGAGAGGGCTTCCCTTGCGGTTAAGTTCAAGACTCCCCTGAAGGTGGAACAAGAGGAGTCAGGCCCAAAGTAGCATGGGTAGCCTATTGGCAGGGGCATTTCTAGGTGGCAAAAAGACCAGGGGCTTCAGCCTGAAGTCCAAGGCTGGCACAGGGGGGGGGGACGTTAGTGGCTGGGCGGTGGGGTTGTGTGGCGGGGGGTAAGCTCAATTGCTGGTTGCTGTCTGGCTTACCAGTGCCCATCAATGCTGACCACTACACTCACCTGCCTGACACACTGACCATTACACTGACCTACCTGACATACATACACTAACCTACCTGACATACAATGACCTATCTGACATACATACAGTGACCTACCTGACATACATACATACGCTGACCTACCTGACATACATACACTGACCTACCTGACATACATACATACACTGACAGTAGTGACATACATACACTAACCTACCTGACCAGGAGACAGACTTCATGTGTCCTGCAGCAGCTCAGCTCAGCCGTGGTGTCTGGTGCACCCATCATCATTACAGCAGGCAGCCAGAGGAGGAGAGGAGAGCCGCCCGCCCACAGGGATCTCACAGTGATGTGGCGCAGCGGGCGCATTGTAATTCCCGCCTTCTGGAGCCCACAGCGCCTATGATGGACGTCACACACCCCACGGTCCCACCATTGGACCAGTGGGACATCCATCATCGGTGCTGCAGGCTCCAGAAGGCAGGACCTGCTATGTGACTCGGTCGCTTGGGATCAGATCGGTCCACGCTCGGCGGCGGCGCTCGGGGCTAAGAATAGAATGGCGCATGCCTGAGACCCGGGGCTTTTCGGGGACCCATTCGGGGCTCCAGCCCCTCCCAGCCCTCCTCCCGACGCCACTGCCTGTTGGGATGCTGGAGTGGGGTCTGTAGACAGTAGCCCCCATGAGGCATAGCAGGTCTTTGGAAGCACAGAGAAAGGGAGAGAAGTCGGTTTGAAGCCAAGGCTAGGTGCCATGTGTGTTTTAGAGGAAATGTGGTCAGGTTGATAGCCGGGGGTCAAACACAGGAGAGCAGGAAGAAGAGGGAAGGAAGTGAAGATCCGTCAATCAAGTCAGTAACAGGAAGTCACAAGAACAACGCACTGGAGGAGCCGAAGATCAATCAGCAACTGCAGATACCGACTGGCTTCCATATAAAGGCCGTTTGGCACCAAACTAAGCTAGGGCCGCGGCACCTGTGCATTTGTTATGTGCCAATACGAATTCTTGCAGCCATGCAAGGTACTGGCAGGGATGCCAGGTCTTCAAACACTTCTGTTGCAGATGGTGCCCTGACAAAAAATTGTCCTCAACTCATGGTGGCCGCACATCATCCAATTTGTTTGCTTAGACAAGGTTCTGGACTTGACGGGTTCCTTTGACTGAGTTGTACCTTTGGTGGGATTCTTTTGAGATTCAGCTTCCTTTGTCACATGACTCACAACACCGAGACTGATCCGGGGATAATATTAAAAGGCGCACCCGCCGACCAGCTCTGTTTGAAAGGCTTCAGAAATCTCAGAATCAATAAACTGCCTGCAGAGAGCTTCAATGTATAAAGTTGACCCCGAATCGACACCAAATGGGATTTCACTTTAAGTGATGATACCGCAGAATCAGCGATAAGATCTGATCTGAACCTCAGCTCCTCCCCTTTTATTTCAGTACATAAATATTTCAATTAAAGACTTTGGCTTCAGGAACAAGTAGGTAAGTATTCATTTGCTTTGTAATTATGTATTAGCAGATGAGAAAAGCTTTTCCCAGATCTGCTTGGGGGACACAAATGGAGTTTCATTAAACAAAATAATGCGACTATTGTAGAACGCAAAATGCACGTTTTGCTTTTTTCCCGTGTCGGAGCGAAACAAACACAATAAGCAACACCAGAGTGCCAAATTCCTCCACGCAATGCCAGTAACTTCAAAGGCTCTCATCACTGATAACAATCAGTCAGCTTTTGTCATGGATTAAAAAACATCTGCGTGATGAGATGGGGAGATCTCCGATACGACAAACGTTTATATAAATTACTACGATTCTCTGCGCAAATTGTCAGATGGAAATCCAGCAACTTCTGAGGAATACAATGAATAAACCGAGAGATGAGGCTTTCATCCAGGACATGGCTTCTTCAGACCTCCAGTACGAGAGCCCCCCCCCCCCCCCCGATTCTTCATTAGGAGAATAGTAGGTTGGAACCTAAGGTCCATCAATACATGTTATTTCATCTGGACATCAGGAGACCAGGGGTAATTCTCCCAGTGGGGTCACAGAAAGCAAAGTAGCGCCTAGACATCTGCCATTTGTTCCGTTCCGAATCAGTTTGTTGATGAATTTTGACAAATTCGATCATTTGGAAATATCCGAATTAACGAAAACCCGTTTTAAAAATTTTTACTGAATATTCGTAAATTCGAATATTTGCAAATTCGAATATTCACAAATTCGTAAATTCGAATATTCCAAAAATTCGTAATTCGTAAATTCAAATATTCGGAAATTCAATATTTGAAAATCCGAAATTTTCGGAAAAATTCTGAAATTCAAAAATCTGAAAATAGGAACAAAAAATCAAAAGGACGAAAATCCAAAAAATAAGAATGAATATCCGAAAGGCCGAAAATAATTGTTAATAATTTAGATATTCAAAAATTTGTAAATTCTAAAATTCAGATATTCTAAAACCCGAAAATTCAAAAATCTGAAATAATAATAACTAACTAATAGGTATGAGCTCGATGTTCGGGTCGAACATAAGTTTGACTCGAACATTGGCATAATGGTAATGTTTGCCCGTTCGCAATACAGCGAACATTATGGGGCGTTCGCGGGAAATTCGAGTGCCCGCAGAACGCCCCATAATGCACTGCGAGATCGCAGTGCATTGCTTTATGATGATTGGCCAAAGCATGCACCTGACCTGCATGCTTTGGCCAATCACAGCGTGCTTTGCTAAGAGAGCCATAATTGGCCAAAGGCAGGGTGCCTTTGGCCAATCATGGCTCAGGGGGACTAAGTCCACGCCCCACACTATATAAGGCTGCCTACACGGTGGTCCTGTGTAGTGTTGTTGGTGTGGATAGAGAGATAGCTTGAATTAGATTAAGCAGGCAGGTTATTCAGTTAGAGACAGTGTAAAAGAGGGCAAGCAGGCTCTGTGTCTACAGTCAATAGTGCTGGTGGTGGACACGGTGCATCCTCTGCCAGCACCCGTGGGGCACGATTGTCCTTTTTTTCTGCTGCTGGCCGTGTTATTGAGCCAGAACATGCAGAAGAATTGGTAGAGTGGATAACAAAGCCGTCCTCATCCTCCTCATCCTCTGTCACCCAGGCTCGGAGTAGTTTGCTTTCCAATGCAGCTGCCAAAGTGGCCTATTCCACCGGCTCCTTGTCCACAGTCACTCCTTCCGTAGCGCCACCATCATGCACGGAGGAGTCCCCAGAATTATTCGACCACAGTGTCGGGTACATGCTGCTGGAGGATGCACAGCGATTTGAAGGCTCCGATGTTGGTTCCCTGGTTGAGAAAAGGAGTAACATGATCCTAGAGAGAGGGGGTGCACAAGAAGGACAAGAAACTGGCAGTCATGTTCCCCCAGCTGCAGCATACTGCCAAGTTTGCTCCAGTAATGAGGAGGGAGGGGATGATGAGGTCACTGACTGTACTTGGGTGCCCAAGAGAGGAGGGAGAGGAGGAGGGAGGAGGGAGGGCGGAGGAGGAGGAACAACTCCAACGAGGCAGGATGTCCTCTAGGGGGCAGCTTAAGGGCAGCCTCCCTATTGCATCACACCGCAGAGCCTCACAGGTGCAGGGCGCTGCTGACTCCTGCTGACTTTTAAAAGTTCCTTGGTGTGGGCCTTTTTCGACACGTGTACAGCAGATCGCACCATTGCTTTTTGCAACCTATGTCTGAAGCAGATCAAGCGTGGCCAGAACAGCAGCCGCTTGGGCACCACATGCTTGACCAGACATGACGACCTGCAGTCTGTTGGCAACAGTACTTGAAAGACCCACATCAAAGAAAAAGGAGGACTTCCCCTTGCTCCCCATCTGGGATCTCTAACCCCACTATACCTCCACTCCTCTCAAAAACCTGCACTGAGAGGAATGAAGGTATAGCAATAGGTGTCCCAAGTACTTGCAGCCAATCTGCTAGCAGTACACCACCAATTAATGGTTTTAGCAGGCAAATTTCCCTACCCCAGTTGCTGAACCGTAAAAAGAAATTCGGTCCCAGCCATCCACATGCTCATCATCTAAATGCTAGCTTGGCCAAATTGCTAGCACTGCAACTGCTGCCTTTTCAGCTGGTAGACTCTGATCCCTTTTGTGAATTTGTGGAATGTGCTGTACCTCAGTGGCAGGTTCCAAAATGCCATTTCTTTTCAAGGAAGGCCATTCCGACTCTCTACCGGCATGTGGAAGGCAATGTTTTGGCCTTGTTGGACAGGGCGGTCAGCAGTAAGGTGCATATTGCCGCTGACTCATGGTCCAGCAGGCATAGGCAGGGACATTACCCTTCCTTCATGGTGCACTGGGTAACTCTGCTGGCAGCTGGGAAGGATGCAGGACAGGGTTCAGTATTGTTGAAGCTTGTTCAGCCACCACATCTCCAAATTGTTAGTGGTGGTTCTGCCACAGCTCTCTCCTCCACCCCCTCCTCTTCTTCTTCTTCTATGGCCTCTTCTGAAGATTTGTCCCCTGAACCAGCGGTGATCCATAAGTGTTCAAGGGGCTACGCAAGCAGTCAGGCTAAAAGATGCCATGCAGTGCTTGAGTTGGTCTGCCTAGGGGACAGGAGCCACACTGGGGCAGAGATTCTGTCAGCTCTGCAGGGGCAGGCTTAGAGGTGGTTGACACCATGCCAGCTTCAGCCAGGAATGGTTGTATGCAACAATGGCACCAACCTTCTCTCCACCCTCCGATAGGGACACTTGACCCATGTTCCATGTTTGGCACACATCCTGATTTTGGTGGTGCAGCAGTTCTTGAGCAGGTACCCGGGCTTACAGGATCTCCTGAGGCAGGCCAGAAAAGTCTGTGGTCATTTCCGCTGGTCATACAATGCCAGTGCTCGGCTGGCTGACATTCAAAGGGAATGCAACCTGCCCACCAACCGCCTCATTTGTGACATGCCCACCAGGTGGAACTCAACGTTGGCTATGATGCAGCGGCTGCACATGCAGCAGAGGGCCATCAATGAGTGCCTGTGCGAGTATGGCACCAGGACAGGGTCAGGGGAGCTTGGCTTCTTTTCGCCACGCCAGTGGCTACTGATCAAGGATGCATGCACCGTTCTGTCACCATTTGAGGAGGCCACAAGGATGGTGAGCAGCAACAATGCATGCATCAGTGACACTGTCCCTCTAGTCTTCCTGCTGGAGCTCACGCTTTGTGGAATCATGGACAGGGCACTTGAGGCAGAACAGCGGGAGGAAAAGGAGGACTTCCTTTCCTCTCAAGACCCTCTTTATCCAGATAACATTCCTGCGGGCCCGCCAAACACACGGGAAGAAGAGGAGGAGGATTGTGTCAGCATGGATGTAGAGGATAACACTCAGCAGCAGTCTTCAAGGGATGGTTTTCAGTCCCCAGAAACTCAAGGAGTTGTATGTGGCTGGGAGGAGGTAGTAACGGATCATGTGATCTTTAGTGACCCAGAGGACTCAGAATCGAATGCCTCTGCAAACTTATGCTGCATGGCCTCCCTGAATCTGCAAAGCCTGCGAAAGGACTTTGGGATTCGTGGTATCAAGGAGAGGGATTATTACTGACTGGCAACCCTTCTTGATCCACGTTACAAGGGTACGGTTGCAGAATTCATCCTTCCTTCGCAGAGGGAGCAGAGGATGAAACATCCTTGTAGAAAGGTTTGTGCAACGCATTTCCAGACTTTGGGAGGTTACTATTTCCTGGTGCTGGACAACGTGTTGCTGAGGCTTCATTCAGTCATAGGAAGAACGGTAGAGAAGGTGGCTATCTGACCGATGCCTTTAAACAAATTTTCAGTCCTCAGCGCCAAGGTCTGATTGGTTCAAGCAACCATCGCCAGCGTCTGCATTATATGGTGCAGGAATATCTAGGGGCAAGAGCAGACTTGAAGACCTTCCCAACAGAGCATCTACTTAGTTACTGGGTCTTGAGGATGGACCACCGGCCAGAACTTGCTCAATAGCAATTGAGCTACTGGCCTGTCCTGCATCCAGCGTGCTTTCTGAACGCACATTCAGCGCTGCTGGAGGGTTTGAAACGGATCAAATAAGTGCGCCTGTCCACAGACTCCGTTGATAGGCTCACATTCATAAAAATGAATCAGTCTTGGATCAGCAGCTATCAAGCACCTGATGCTGATGTAACTGATTGAAGTTGCTATGGATGTGGGGTCCCTTTAAGACTGCCTATGCTGACTATCCTATTCCTCCTCAATCTTGATGATGCTAGCTTCCAACAATAATTTTGATTAAGGGCACCACCACCCAAGGCCAAATTTTTCTGCCCCTGTTTAACAGGGCCATGTAATTACAATTTTTGATCTAATATTTCACAGCAGGGCCCATTCCTGTGCCCAACAAGAGTATCTGTAAGGGGTTACAGTGTTGTGGCACCATCACCATCACCATCACCCAAGGCCCATTTTTTCTGGCCCTGTTTAACAGGGGCATGTAATTACAATTTTTGATCTAATATTTCACAGCAGGGCCCCTTCCTGCGCCCAGTAAGAGTAACTGTGAAGGCTTACAGGTCCCTCGCTGCCATGCTGTTACTGTCTGCTGCCTGTCTCCTGGTTCTGATTCTTTTTTCTGCTCTGGTGCCAAGCTGCTCCTGCATCCTGTTCTGAGGACTGCAGATACCAGCTCTATCCACCTAAAGAGCGGACATCACCAGCCAACTACTATGTGCCCCTACATAGGGGGGAGCGAGATCTGGGGGCCCCCTAGGTAAAGATTCTGATAAGTCACCTCCGCACCCCCCACAGCCACCTGGCCAGGGTTGTGGGGAAGAGACCCTTGTCCCCATCAACATAGGGACAAGGTGCTTTGGGAGGGCCCCCCTCCCCCAAAGCACCTCCCCATGTTGAGGGCAGGTGGCCTGGTTCCTTTCCTGGCCTGCTGGGCTGCATGCTCAGATAAGAGTCTAGTATAGATTTTGGGGGTGACCCCCACACCATTTTTAAAAAGATTTTGGCATTGCTGGCTCTTGTTTTGTTTACATTTTTCTGTCAGCAGTGAATCCCGCTGACAGCAGATGAGTGGTTTCTAAGGACATGGCGGCCGCCTGCTCCCTAACAACCAGCTATTCCAAACAAAATGAAACAAATGCTGAAGATACGGAACAAATTCTGAAAAGTAATCGGTTCAATTAACGAATGCATCAAAAACTAAATGAAAATTTGCGGCGTGCACAAGTCTACTAACAGCCGTGGGTACAATAGAGTTTATGGTGATCCAGAGCAGAGTTTAGGAGACCTCTTCACTGTGCCTATTCAGGGAGAAGTTACAAAATGTGCACATGGCCTACCCCGTGTGTGAGTGACCCAATAAGTCTATACTCTCCATCAACATCAAGCGCAGGTCAGTAGAATCCCAGTGACTTTACAGCACTACACACGACGTTCAGTTGGGAAATGCAGTGATTGACTAGATTGCCCAACGACATGAACACTTAAAAGTCTGGAGACTGAAACCCACTTTTGATGGTAGAGAGGGGATGACCGTTCTAAAGCTGTGATTGGCCTGCTCTTCCTTGGTCGCAGCAGATCCTGGTACAATGGATCAGAATGGAGATATTTTGCTGCAGTTTGTGTTGCTCTGTCATCAAATGCAAAAGGCAGAATGTAAGAACAACCCCCATCTACATGAGCCCCCCCGAGAGACAGAGGATGAAGCCTGATAGAAAGTAGCTTAAATTCCAAATCCTTTGATAGTCTCAGTGAAACCTGCGAAGATGGCGTGAAAAAGAACAAAACCGAGAACTACAACTGACTGCAAATGGGGCTTCTAAATACCCGAGAGATTAGAAACCACCATTCCTCTGCTGTGTCTACAAATTATCTTCCTACATTAGCAATCTTTCTCCGATTCCCGTCCTGAATTCTAATGCCAAGGCATTAGATAAGTCTTCTCTACCTAGGTTCCTCCAGAGTTTGCTAAGGGATCCTCAAGCAATTTCTGCCTCTCGAATGAGTTCCCACTGACCAGTGGCGGCCAGTAATGCAGGGCACAGGGGTGCCGCCCACCTATACATGTGTCCGACCCCCTAATCTACATGCGGGGTGCCGAATGAATGGATTCCAATGGCTTTTTTTTTTGAAGCACGTGATTAGAACCAGAGGCTCTAATAGGCTTCAAAAAAGGGTGGGCTCAGGGTGCAGAGCGCTGCGCCCCAAGCCCACCCAGTTGTGTGACAATAGCGAATGTATTTTGAGCTGTTTCTAGATTGGACGAAAGCAGAAGCGATCCTATTGGCCTAGGAGGAGGAGGGCAGAGATGTAATGCCGAGGAGGAGACGCATAAGCCACCGCCCGTTGCCCGGAATGTAAGGAACATTCTTCCCACTGATCACTAATGTAAGGAACATTCTTCTCACTAATCACCAATGTAAGGAACATTCTTCTCACTGATCACCAATGTAAGGAACATTCTTCTCACTGATCACCAATGTAAGGAACATTCTTCTCACTGATCACCAATGTAAGGAACATTCTTCTCACTGATCACCAATGTAAGGAACATTCTTCTCACTGATCACCAATGTAAGGAACATTTTTACTGATCACCAATGTAAGGAACATTCTTCTCACTGATTACCAATGTAAGGAACATTCTTCTCACTGATCACCAATGTAAGGGACATTCTTCTCACTGATCACCAATGTAAGGAACATTCTTCTCACTGATCACCAATGTAAGGAACATTCTTCCCACTGATCATCAATGTAAGGAACATTCTTCTCACTGATCACCAATGTAAGGAACATTCTTCCCACTGATCACCAATGTAAGGAACATTCTTCTCACTGATCACCAATGTAAGGAGCATTCTTCTCACTGATCACCAATGTAAGGGACATTCTTCTCACTGATCACCAATGTAAGGAACATTCTTCTCACTGATCACCAATGTAAGGAACATTCTTCTCACTGATCACCAATGTAAGGAACATTCTTCCCACTGATCATCAATGTAAGGAACATTCTTCTCACTGATCACCAATGTAAGGGACATTCTTCTCACTGATCACCAATGTAAGGAACATTCTTCTCACTGACCACCAATGTAAGGAACATTCTTCCCACTGATCACCAATGTAAGGAACATTCTTCCCACTGACCACCAATGTAAGGAACATTCTTCCCACTGATCACCAATGTAAGGAACATTCTTCCCACTGACCACCAATGTAAGGAACATTCTTCCCACTGATCACCAATGTAAGGGACATTCTTCCCACTGATCACCAATGTAAGGAACATTCTTCTCACTGATCACCAATGTAAGGGACATTCTTCTCACTGATCACCAATGTAAGGAACATTCTTCTCACTGATCACCAATGTAAGGAACATTCTTCTCACTGATCACCAATGTAAGGAGCATTCTTCTCACTGATCACCAATGTACGGAACATTCTTCTCACTGATCACCAATGTAAGGAACATTCTTCTCACTGATCATCAATGTAAGGGACATTCTTCTCACTGATCACCAATGTAAGGAACATTCTTCTCACTGATCACCAATGTAAGGAACCTTCTTTTCACTGATCACCAATGTAAGGAGCATTCTTCTCACTGATCACCAATGTAAGGGACATTCTTCTCACTGATCACCAATGTAAGGAACATTCTTTTCACTGATCACCAATGTAAGGAACATTCTTCTCACTGATCACCAATGTAAGGAGCATTCTTCTCACTGATCACCAATGTAAGGAACATTCTTCTCACTGATCACCAATGTAAGGGACATTCTTCTCACTGATCACCAATGTAAGGAACATTCTTCTCACTGATCACCAATGTAAGGAACATTCTTCTCACTGATCACCAATGTAAGGAACATTCTTCTCACTGATCACCAATGTACGGAACATTCTTCTCACTGATCACCAATGTAAGGAACATTCTTCTCACTGATCATCAATGTAAGGGACATTCTTCTCACTGATCACCAATGTAAGGAACATTCTTCTCACTGATCACCAATGTAAGGAACCTTCTTTTCACTGATCACCAATGTAAGGAGCATTCTTCTCACTGATCACCAATGTAAGGGACATTCTTCTCACTGATCACCAATGTAAGGAACATTCTTTTCACTGATCACCAATGTAAGGAACATTCTTCTCACTGATCACCAATGTAAGGAGCATTCTTCTCACTGATCACCAATGTAAGGAACATTCTTCTCACTGATCACCAATGTAAGGGACATTCTTCTCACTGATCACCAATGTAAGGAACATTCTTCTCACTGATCACCAATGTAAGGAACATTCTTCTCACTGATCACCAATGTAAGGAACATTCTTCTCACTGATCACCAATGTAAGGAACATTCTTCCCACTGATCACCAATGTAAGGAACATTCTACTCACTGATCACCAATGTAAGGAACATTCTTCTCACTGATCACCAATGTAAGGAACATTCTTCTCACTGATCACCAATGTAAGGAGCATTCTTCTCACTGATCACCAATGTAAGGAGCATTCTTCTCACTGATCACCAATGTAAGGGACATTCTTCCCACTGATCACCAATGTAAGGAACATTCTTCTCACTGATCACCAATGTAAGGAACATTCTTCCCACTGATCACCAATGTAAGGAACATTCTTCCCACTGATCACCAATGTAAGGAACATTCTTCTCACTGATCACCAATGTAAGGAACATTCTTCTCACTGAATACCAATGTAAGGAACATTCTTTTCACTGATCACCAATGTAAGGAACATTCTTCTCACTGATCACCAATATAAGGAGCATTCTTCTCACTGATCACCAATGTAAGGAACATTCTTCCCACTGACCACCAATGTAAGGAACATTCTTTTCACTGATCACCAATGTAAGGAACATTCTTCTCACTGATCACCAATGTAAGGAACATTCTTCTCACTGATCACCAATGTAAGGAACATTCTTCTCACTGATCACCAATGTAAGGGACATTCTTCCCACTGATCACCAATGTAAGGAACATTCTTCTCACTGATCACCAGTGTAAGGAACATTCTTCCCACTGATCACCAATGTAAGGAACATTCTTCTCACTGATCACTAATGTAAGGAACATTCTTCTCACTGATCACCAATGTAAGGAACATTCTTCTCACTGATCACCAATGTAAGGAACATTCTTCTCACTGATCACCAATGTAAGGGATATTCTTCTCACTGATCACCAATGTAAGGAACATTCTTCCCACTGATCACCAATGTAAGGAGCATTCTTCTCACTGATCACCAATGTAAGGAACATTCTTCCCACTGATCACCAATGTAAGGAACATTCTTCTCACTGATCACCAATGTAAGGGATATTCTTCTCACTGATCACCAATGTAAGGAACATTCTTCCCACTGATCACCAATGTAAGGGACATTCTTCTCACTGATCACCAATGTAAGGAACATTCTTCTTACTGATCACCAATGTAAGGAACATTCTTCCCACTGATCACCAATGGAAGGAACATTCTTCTCACTGATCACCAATGTAAGGAACATTCTTCTCACTGATCACCAATGTAAGGAACATTCTTCTCACTGATCACCAATGTAAGGAACATTCTTCTTACTGATCACCAATGTAAGGAACATTCTTCCCACTGACTTCCATGACAGTCAATCACATTGATAACTTGCTCAGAAAGTCCATCCTGCCTCCCAGTTGATAGACCACCAGGAAGGTAAAGGAAGGGGTTAAATAATATTCAGCATATGCTTCAATATTGATGTAAGGATTTGATATACAATCTGTGTTTATAGCAGAAATATCCATTAATATGCTCCATCATGGTGGGAAGAGGTGATCATGGCTGATTGGACGGTTATCTTGTTTATTCAACACGATTCTTGGATAAGAAGCGAGATTAGAGACGGATGATGATATCAGAACACTGATTAGTAATAATAACCTTTAGATAGAAGAAAGCTCTCCTTGTCTAGAGGAGTACAGATAATACAGAGAACATGAATACCGGGGAATTATGAGAACAGACGTACGATGAACGTTATGTGAATCATCTGTAATCATGGAATGTTCCTGCCAGAGAAACAATCATATACAGAAATACGGCCAAGCCATGTGCCATCTTCACCGTGTCCAGTGGAGTCCAGTACGAGGTCATGACCATCATATTGTATGGCAGATCCTTATTGGTTGATAATAGGAGAGAGGAAATTGGTGACCTCTTTGGTCATTTTCTCCCTATCCTTGTGAGCAAGCCAGGAGTTATTGGGGAAATTGCATATTATATATTTCCTTATTAATAAAGTGTCTCACTAATGCATTTTAAGCCTCCAAATCTTGGTTGAGGAGGCCATATGAGGACATAAGCATGGCTTTACCTTCCTACCACAGGAATGTTATTGTTAACTGATGACCAAGTCCTTGAGGGGGTTCATATTGCAAATGGAGTTGGCTGGGGGTGGTCTTTTCCTTACACACAAGTTCTACAGTGCCTTGGAAAAGTATTCATATCCCTTGAAATTTCCCACATTTTGTTACAACTAAAAACGTAAATATATTGTATTGGGATTTTATGTGATAGACCAACACAAAGTGTCACATAATTGTGAAGTGGAAGGAAAATGATAAATGATACAAATAAATATGTGAAAAGTGTAGATAAGTGAAAAAGGAAGAAAAGGGATTTTTACGGTGCAATTTATTCAAATATGAAAAAGAGGGCTATATGTTTTTTTCACTTTTTGTTAAAAAACAGTTTTATTGTTTACATTAAAAACAGACACATATGTCAATAATTTGTGACAATACAATTAAAACAGCGTGGTCAATAATGGAGGATAACATATAGGATATACGCTACAAATTCACAAATAGTCGTTATTGCATACTAGCCCGACATGTTTCGCATTAGTCGCTTTATCAAGGGGTATGCAATTGAGTAGCGAGTCATCCAATGCTTTTAAATTATTCTACAAAAGAAGAAAAAAGGGGTTTTACATATAGAAAAAATATATATATAATTTTTTGCAATAGTAATACAACATGAGATAGAGAATGCGTTATCACTCTGAAGCACCCATAAAGGCTTACCCCCAAAAATATTTGACCCTAGATGGACTCGTCAGAACCAGTGTATGCAGGCACAGCCGAGCGGGACAGCAAGGGAGGCTAAAAATGCAACCACAGGGAGCAGTAAGGAGAAGCTGTTGTACAAAACAGGGAGGTATTCAATATAAGGGGATAAGTATCATTATATAAAGGGTTAATTGGATTTATAGAGAATATAAAGTAAAGTGAGTATCACTTACATCAAAGAGTTATTATAAGTTGCATCTGCGATCCGAGAGATGCAGTTAAACACCAGAAATGGTAATAGCCGGAAATAGGTAGATGTAATATACGTTTGGAACTGGGAAACAGGACCTAAACACAATTTGCACAAGGATATGGTTAAAGTTTGGAATTAAGGCTATGCTCCATAAAGAAAGTATTGAAAGATGATGTTGTCAATCAACATCATAACGAGAGTTTGTTCAGAGTATAGAGTTTTCAATTAATTTAAAAGGGAGAGAAGTTATAGATAAATTAGAGACTCAACCAGAGTTCAATGGGTATAGCCATAAAAAACATAACTCTAAAATATGGAGCAAGGTATGGTGATAAACACCAGTCACATTACCTAGCTTAGGTCTTCGCTTGCAACCTCCGGCACTGGCAGACATGGCTGTCAGATTAGCCGGTTTAAATACTGCTCCCCATCGAGACGGCGTGTGACGTTGCCGGCTCGATGCGGACGTGATGGCGCTACTGCGCATGCCCGAGAGGCCAAACCCCGTCGAACCTCAATCCCCACAAACCACCGCGCCGGAGGAGACAACCGACATGCGCACCAATGCGCATGGTAGCTCCTCCCGCACGATGATCACGCGGGGACGGAAGGGGCGGGGAATGGTTGCGATGGGAACCAGCCCTGCTGAGGGCGACGAATGCCATCGCCTGTCAGGGGCTGGCTTGGAGGGGATGCACGGCGCGGGTTGGGCACATCATAAAGGTGTGCCCCGGGCGTCCGTGTGGATGCGGCAGCCCCCCTATAACCTATCCCAACAGGACCGGCCTGAAATGGTCTAACTAAGAAGGGTCAAGGGGGTAACCGATCGGCATGGGGGGACCACAGACCAGCCAATTTCGATCGGTGCTACTGAGGGACAACACATACTGTGTCTATCAAATCATAAATACAATAAAGAACATGGTTAAACAGTGAAACAACATTTGGACAGCAATTACACATTTACACAAATGTATCAATAGGAAATAAATGAAATAAGCTAACGTGGATATTTACAAATAACAAATTATGAGAAGGCATAAAGGAAAGGGGTAGGGGTGGGGGGGGAAAAGATGGGGAAGGGGTAGAGGGATAAAAGGGGGATGCTGTCAGTTGGAAAGTGACATCATTACCCATGACATGAGCAGCTTAGATCAGAGGAAGGGTCTGTAACTAAGGCATTCATTGAAACCTGGGAAGTGAGTGGCTTGGAGACTGTAAATCCAGCGGGCTTCAAGCTGGAGGAGTGTCCGATCGACACTTCCCCCTCTTTCATCTAGTGGTATGTGTTCCAAAGCATAGAACTTTATGGTTCTGGGATTGAAGTTGTGATATAAACCTACATGTCTGGCAATGGCTGTGTCCATTTGTTTTTTCAAAATTGGCTTTATGTGATCTCTAATTCGTTTATATAGTGGTCGTTTTGTTTTACCCACATAGAATCCACCGCAGATACATTGAGCTAAATAGACTATGCCTGGAGTTTGACATGTAGCCTTAAATTTTATTAAATGCCGTTGACCATTGGGAAGTGAGAATTGTGATGTATTTTCCACATAGGGACATATGTCACATCTGCCACACGGGGAGATACCTGTGTGGGAAGGGTTATTGTTAATTGAGGTGTCTTGAAAATGACTATGGACTAGACGGTCCTTCAATGACGGGGCACGTCTGTAGGTTATTTCAGGAAACGAATTGATGTGTCTGCTGACAGCTGGGTCAGCAGACAAGGGAGGCCAGAATTTTGTTATAATGTTTCTAATTTTTTTATGTTGACCAGAATAGCGAGTAATCAATCTGACCGTGTCAGATTTTTTTGAGTGTTTTTTTAAAAATAATAAGGGATCTCTATTCTGTATTTTTACCTTGTTGTAGGCCCTCTTGAGGCATGCATGGCTATATCCCCGGGACAATAGCCTTTTATATAGATCTTTTGCTGCTGTATGGAAATCAGTATCCCTGCTACAGTTGCGTCTTAGACGCAAGTATTGACTGTAGGGGATACTTTTCAACAACGGGTCAGGGTGCGCACTGGCTGCGTGGAGAATAGTGTTTCCCGCCGAGGGTTTTCTGAAAAGTGACGAATTTAGTTTTCCATTGGTGTCAATTGAAATGGTAAGATCAAGAAAGTTAATTGCAGTTATGCTGTGTTCCATGGTGAAACGTAAGTTAAAATTGTTAACAGAGATCAGTTTAAAGAATTCAACCAATTCTCTTTCTGACCCAGACCAAAATATCAGAACATCGTCTAGGTATCGATACCAGGAGACGACCTTTTCCAAAAAAAAGGTCAGGTCGTCCCTGGAAAACAGATCTTTTTCCCACCCCCCCAGGTACAGGTTGGCATACGATGGGGCACATTTGGTCCCCATCGCAACCCCCTGCACCTGGAGGTAGTGGGAAGAGTTGAACATGAAGACATTGTGTCTTAGTATGTAGTTGAGAAGTTTTAAGACAAAGTCATTGTATTTCTCAAATGAGGGACCTCTCTCTTGTAGGTGATTTCTGACGATTTCAATACCCTTTTTGTGGGGGATCGTATTATAGAGGCTTTCGATGTCTAGGGCAACCAAAATGGTGCCTGGTGGGAGAGATATATCTTCAATAGTTTTTAATAGATCTATAGTGTCTTTAATATAAGAGAAGAGGGAGGTAACGTGAGGATGTAAATAATTGTCAACTAGACAGCTAGCATTTTCCGTAAGACACAAACAGCCCGAGATTATGGGGCGTCCTGGAGGGTCTGTAATGGATTTATGTACCTTTGGTAAGGCATAAAACGTAGGAATACGTGGGTCCTTCACATTGAGGTAGTCCCACGTATTTTTATCTATGGTGCCTTCGTGAAATGCCTTAAAAATGATATTATAGTATTCAGCATGAAAATTTTGTATTAGACTTTTGGAAATAGGACGGTACCATTCTTGATTACATAGGATTTTATTGCACATATTAATGTATTGAGGTATTTCCATGATAACCAAATTCCCGCCTTTATCGGCAGGTTTGATTATTATTTTTTGATTGGACTCAAGGGATTTAAGGGCAGCTTTTTGATTTGCATTTAAGTTAGACGAACCAGAGGGGCGAAGGTTAGACTCTTCAATTGCTTGTGAAGTCTGTGTAACGAATGCCCAGATATTGGGGTTCGTATTTAGAAGAGGGAAATTTTTTGACTTTGGTTTATAGGACTGTGGGGGGGGGAAAGACACACCGGCGACCGACAGCTCCGGCAGGTGCAGACAACCGGAGGCGTCGTCATCCGTGTGTCCCTCCTCCCAGAGTGCCATCAAGTCCTCATAGGCTCTCTGTTCTTCTATATTAGTCCAAAGACTACTTGTTTTATCATTAGGACAGATGTCTGATTGGGGTTTGTCAAAGATGACTTTGTATAAGAGTCTACGAGCGAATAGATGGAGATCCTTGATAAGGTGGAACTTATCAGGTTGAGAGTCAGGGCAAAAGGTGAGACCCAATTTAAGGACTTGTTCTTCGAATTCATTTAAGGCATACGAAGAAAGATTAATGATAGACAATTCAGATGGATTAGATGTGGAGTCAGAGGTATACGGAATTAAGCTGGAGTCTGGGTTTATGCCATTTCCTGATCTTTCCCTAAAAAAATGGGAGCTAACTTCATATCTGCTGTTACAGGTGTACCTGAGGGAGAAATCACAGTATTAGTGTTGCTTACCTTGGTAACCGTGTTAAGGTTAAGGGGAGGGGCAGTGACCGCCGTGGAAGGTGCTGTGGATACAATAGTATGAGTGGCCGATATCTGTGGACCACGTGAAGTTTGTGAAGAGGGGTGAGGTACGCTGGAGGTGCGAGGTGGTGCCAATTTAAGGTGATTGGGCTGTGACCGACGAGGTGCAGGAGTGCCGGTTAGGTTCTTAAGGGACTCCAAGGAGGCCGTGTCTGAGTTGCTTTTGCGTCGCTTCGACAGTCTGTCTCCAGACAGATCTCGATAGACCGTTGATTGGCTAGATGATAGGGAAGAAGAAGGTGAGAGGTTAGTTGTATCATTGCCATTTCTAGTATTGCGTTGACCAGAGGATCTATATGGTCTAGTATTGGTATTATGTGTCCATTTGTAAGCTGACCCGTTTGAGTGGGCATTGGTGTCACGTGCAAACTTGTTCTCCTTTGTTCGGATGATGTCCAAGGTATATTTTTCTACATGAACCTTAAGTTCATTTTCTTTTTTCTTAAATTTTGCATTATGTGATATATGTTTATGGTCATTATACCATTGTGTAATGGATGCATCTAAAGTGACAAATTCTTGTTCGTATTGTTTGCACAATAGATCCATCATCCCAAAGGAACAAGTCTGCAGGTTTTCTTCCCACTGGACCTTCAAGGGGTCATCAACTTTGCGTACATTGGGGAAGATTTGAATTCTTAAACCCCAAGGCACAATTTTGTGATCTATATATTTAATAAAATATTTTTTATGCCAATATATTCTTACTTTACGTTCCAGAAGACGTTGAAGTCTTAGGAAGATATGTTCCAGATCCTTGTCACTCATTTCTCCCGTATTATGGGTTTGTTGGATCTTATCCATAAGGCCTAGCCAGGCCTCACCACTGAAATATATATATAGATCACAAAATTGTGCCTTGGGGTTTAAGAATTCAAATCTTCCCCAATGTACGCAAAGTTGATGACCCCTTGAAGGTCCAGTGGGAAGAAAACCTGCAGACTTGTTCCTTTGGGATGATGGATCTATTGTGCAAACAATACGAACAAGAATTTGTCACTTTAGATGCATCCATTACACAATGGTATAATGACCATAAACATATATCACATAATGCAAAATTTAAGAAAAAAGAAAATGAACTTAAGGTTCATGTAGAAAAATATACCTTGGACATCATCCGAACAAAGGAGAACAAGTTTGCACGTGACACCAATGCCCACTCAAACGGGTCAGCTTACAAATGGACACATAATACCAATACTAGACCATATAGATCCTCTGGTCAACGCAATACTAGAAATGGCAATGATACAACTAACCTCTCACCTTCTTCTTCCCTATCATCTAGCCAATCAACGGTCTATCGAGATCTGTCTGGAGACAGACTGTCGAAGCGACGCAAAAGCAACTCAGACACGGCCTCCTTGGAGTCCCTTAAGAACCTAACCGGCACTCCTGCACCTCGTCGGTCACAGCCCAATCACCTTAAATTGGCACCACCTCGCACCTCCAGCGTACCTCACCCCTCTTCACAAACTTCACGTGGTCCACAGATATCGGCCACTCATACTATTGTATCCACAGCACCTTCCACGGCGGTCACTGCCCCTCCCCTTAACCTTAACACGGTTACCAAGGTAAGCAACACTAATACTGTGATTTCTCCCTCAGGTACACCTGTAACAGCAGATATGAAGTTAGCTCCCATTTTTTTAGGGAAAGATCAGGAAATGGCATAAACCCAGACTCCAGCTTAATTCCGTATACCTCTGACTCCACATCTAATCCATCTGAATTGTCTATCATTAATCTTTCTTCGTATGCCTTAAATGAATTCGAAGAACAAGTCCTTAAATTGGGTCTCACCTTTTGCCCTGACTCTCAACCTGATAAGTTCCACCTTATCAAGGATCTCCATCTATTCGCTCGTAGACTCTTATACAAAGTCATCTTTGACAAACCCCAATCAGACATCTGTCCCAACGATAAAACAGGCAGTCTTTGGACTAATATAGAAGAACAGAGAGCCTATGAGGACTTGATGGCACTCTGGGAGGAGGGACACACGGATGACGACGCCTCCGGTTGTCTGCACCTGCCGGAGCTGTCGGTCGCCGGTGTGTCTTTCCCCCCCCCACAGTCCTATAAACCAAAGTCAAAAAATTTCCCTCTTCTAAATACGAACCCCAATATCTGGGCATTCGTTACACAGACTTCACAAGCAATTGAAGAGTCTAACCTTCGCCCCTCTGGTTCGTCTAACTTAAATGCAAATCAAAAAGCTGCCCTTAAATCCCTTGAGTCCAATCAAAAAATAATAATCAAACCTGCCGATAAAGGCGGGAATTTGGTTATCATGGAAATACCTCAATACATTAATATGTGCAATAAAATCCTATGTAATCAAGAATGGTACCGTCCTATTTCCAAAAGTCTAATACAAAATTTTCATGCTGAATACTATAATATCATTTTTAAGGCATTTCACGAAGGCACCATAGATAAAAATACGTGGGACTACCTCAATGTGAAGGACCCACGTATTCCTACGTTTTATGCCTTACCAAAGGTACATAAATCCATTACAGACCCTCCAGGACGCCCCATAATCTCGGGCTGTTTGTGTCTTACGGAAAATGCTAGCTGTCTAGTTGACAATTATTTACATCCTCACGTTACCTCCCTCTTCTCTTATATTAAAGACACTATAGATCTATTAAAAACTATTGAAGATATATCTCTCCCACCAGGCACCATTTTGGTTGCCCTAGACATCGAAAGCCTCTATAATACGATCCCCCACAAAAAGGGTATTGAAATCGTCAGAAATCACCTACAAGAGAGAGGTCCCTCATTTGAGAAATACAATGACTTTGTCTTAAAACTTCTCAACTACATACTAAGACACAATGTCTTCATGTTCAACTCTTCCCACTACCTCCAGGTGCAGGGGGTTGCGATGGGGACCAAATGTGCCCCATCGTATGCCAACCTGTACCTGGGGGGGTGGGAAAAAGATCTGTTTTCCAGGGACGACCTGACCTTTTTTTTGGAAAAGGTCGTCTCCTGGTATCGATACCTAGACGATGTTCTGATATTTTGGTCTGGGTCAGAAAGAGAATTGGTTGAATTCTTTAAACTGATCTCTGTTAACAATTTTAACTTACGTTTCACCATGGAACACAGCATAACTGCAATTAACTTTCTTGATCTTACCATTTCAATTGACACCAATGGAAAACTAAATTCGTCACTTTTCAGAAAACCCTCGGCGGGAAACACTATTCTCCACGCAGCCAGTGCGCACCCTGACCCGTTGTTGAAAAGTATCCCCTACAGTCAATACTTGCGTCTAAGACGCAACTGTAGCAGGGATACTGATTTCCATACAGCAGCCAGCAAAAGATCTATATAAAAGGCTATTGTCCCGGGGATATAGCCATGCATGCCTCAAGAGGGCCTACAACAAGGTAAAAATACAGAATAGAGATCCCTTATTATTTTTAAAAAAACACTCAAAAAAATCTGACACGGTCAGATTGATTACTCGCTATTCTGGTCAACATAAAAAAATTAGAAACATTATAACAAAATTCTGGCCTCCCTTGTCTGCTGACCCAGCTGTCAGCAGACACATCAATTCGTTTCCTGAAATAACCTACAGACGTGCCCCGTCATTGAAGGACCGTCTAGTCCATAGTCATTTTCAAGACACCTCAATTAACAATAACCCTTCCCACACAGGTATCTCCCCGTGTGGCAGATGTGACATATGTCCCTATGTGGAAAATACATCACAATTCTCACTTCCCAATGGTCAACGGCATTTAATAAAATTTAAGGCTACATGTCAAACTCCAGGCATAGTCTATTTAGCTCAATGTATCTGCGGTGGATTCTATGTGGGTAAAACAAAACGACCACTATATAAACGAATTAGAGATCACATAAAGCCAATTTTGAAAAAACAAATGGACACAGCCATTGCCAGACATGTAGGTTTATATCACAACTTCAATCCCAGAACCATAAAGTTCTATGCTTTGGAACACATACCACTAGATGAAAGAGGGGGAAGTGTCGATCGGACACTCCTCCAGCTTGAAGCCCGCTGGATTTACAGTCTCCAAGCCACTCACTTCCCAGGTTTCAATGAATGCCTTAGTTACAGACCCTTCCTCTGATCTAAGCTGCTCATGTCATGGGTAATGATGTCACTTTCCAACTGACAGCATCCCCCTTTTATCCCTCTACCCCTTCCCCATCTTTTCCCCCCCCCACCCCTACCCCTTTCCTTTATGCCTTCTCATAATTTGTTATTTGTAAATATCCACGTTAGCTTATTTCATTTATTTCCTATTGATACATTTGTGTAAATGTGTAATTGCTCTCCAAATGTTGTTTCACTGTTTAACCATGTTCTTTATTGTATTTATGATTTGATAGACACAGTATGTGTTGTCCCTCAGTAGCACCGATCGAAATTGGCTGGTCTGTGGTCCCCCCATGCCGATCGGTTACCCCCTTGACCCTTCTTAGTTAGACCATTTCAGGCCGGTCCTGTTGGGATAGGTTATAGGGGGGCTGCCGCATCCACACGGACGCCCGGGGCACACCTTTATGATGTGCCCAACCCGCGCCGTGCATCCCCTCCAAGCCAGCCCCTGACAGGCGATGGCATTCGTCGCCCTCAGCAGGGCTGGTTCCCATCGCAACCATTCCCCGCCCCTTCCGTCCCCGCGTGATCATCGTGCGGGAGGAGCTACCATGCGCATTGGTGCGCATGTCGGTTGTCTCCTCCGGCGCGGTGGTTTGTGGGGATTGAGGTTCGACGGGGTTTGGCCTCTCGGGCATGCGCAGTAGCGCCATCACGTCCGCATCGAGCCGGCAACGTCACACGCCGTCTCGATGGGGAGCAGTATTTAAACCGGCTAATCTGACAGCCATGTCTGCCAGTGCCGGAGGTTGCAAGCGAAGACCTAAGCTAGGTAATGTGACTGGTGTTTATCACCATACCTTGCTCCATATTTTAGAGTTATGTTTTTTATGGCTATACCCATTGAACTCTGGTTGAGTCTCTAATTTATCTATAACTTCTCTCCCTTTTAAATTAATTGAAAACTCTATACTCTGAACAAACTCTCGTTATGATGTTGATTGACAACATCATCTTTCAATACTTTCTTTATGGAGCATAGCCTTAATTCCAAACTTTAACCATATCCTTGTGCAAATTGTGTTTAGGTCCTGTTTCCCAGTTCCAAACGTATATTACATCTACCTATTTCCGGCTATTACCATTTCTGGTGTTTAACTGCATCTCTCGGATCGCAGATGCAACTTATAATAACTCTTTGATGTAAGTGATACTCCCTTTACTTTATATTCTCTATAAATCCAATTAACCCTTTATATAATGATACTTATCCCCTTATATTGAATACCTCCCTGTTTTGTACAACAGCTTCTCCTTACTGCTCCCTGTGGTTGCATTTTTAGCCTCCCTTGCTGTCCCGCTCGGCTGTGCCTGCATACACTGGTTCTGACGAGTCCATCTAGGGTCAAATATTTTTGGGGGTAAGCCTTTATGGGTGCTTCAGAGTGATAACGCATTCTCTATCTCATGTTGTATTACTATTGCAAAAAATTATATATATATTTTTTCTATATGTAAAACCCCTTTTTTCTTCTTTTGTAGAATAATTTAAAAGCATTGGATGACTCGCTACTCAATTGCATACCCCTTGATAAAGCGACTAATGCGAAACATGTCGGGCTAGTATGCAATAACGACTATTTGTGAATTTGTAGCGTATATCCTATATGTTATCCTCCATTATTGACCACGCTGTTTTAATTGTATTGTCACAAATTATTGACATATGTGTCTGTTTTTAATGTAAACAATAAAACTGTTTTTTAACAAAAAGTGAAAAAAACATATAGCCCTCTTTTTCATATTTGAATAAATTGCACCGTAAAAATCCCTTTTCTTCCTTTTTCACTTATCTAATCTTTGTCTGGGATGAGGTGCCTACTTTAAGGGTGTTTCCCTTCCCGAAACCACAAACCTGTATAAATGTGAAAAGTGTGGTGGGGGAGGGGCATTTGTATGGCGCCCCCCGGAGTCAATACTTTGTAGAACCCCCTTTCTCTACAAGTCTTTTTGGGGATGTCTCTACCAGCTTTGCACATCTAGAGAGGACATTTCTGCCCATTCTTCTTTGTAGAATATCTCAAGCTCTGTCAGATTGGATGGAGAGCGTCTGTGAACAGCAACAGATTCTCAATGGGATTTAGTAGGGATGAGCCAGATGTTCGACTCGATCATTGGGTGTTTGCCGAACAGCGAACATTATGCGGTGTTCGCAGCAAATTCGAAAAGCCGCGGAACCCAGTTAAAGTCTATGGGACACGAACATGAAAAACCAAAAGTGCTGATTTTAAAGGCTTATATGCAAGTTATTGTCATAAAAAGTGTTTGGGGACCCGGGTCCTGCCCCAGGGGACATGGATCAATGCAAAAAAAAGTTTTAAAAATGGCCGTTTTTTGGGAGCAGTGATTTTAATAATGCTTAAAGTGAAACAATAAAAATGAAATTTTCCTTTAAATATTGTGCCTGGGGGGTGTCTATAGTATGCCTGTAAAGTGGCGCAGTTTTCCCGTGTTTAGAACAATACCACAGCAAAATGAATCATTAAAACTGATCGCGGCTGTAATGTCGGGTCCCGGCAATATAGATGAAAATCATTGAAATAAATGGCATGGGTTCCCCCCCAGTCCATTACCAGGCCCTTTGGGTCTGGTATGAATATTAAGGGGAACCCCGAACCAAAATTTGTTTAAAAAAATTGCGTGGGGGTCCCCCCAAAATCCATATCAGGCCCTTCAGGTCTGATATGGATATAAAGGGGAACCCTGCGCCAATTTAAAAAAAAATGGTGTAGAGGTCACCCCCCCAAAATTCATACCAGACCCTTATCCGTGCACGCAACCTGGCAGGCCACAGGAAAAGAGGGGGGACGAGTGAGCGCCCCCCCCCCTTTCTGAACCATACCAGGCCACATGCCCTGTGAGACCCGACAATTCATTACAGCCGCGATTAAAATGACTTTTTTTCCTTTACAAATGTCATTTTGCTGTGGTATTGTTCTAAACGCGGGAAACATGCGCTATTCTACAGGCATACTAAGGGGACCCCCAGGCACAATATTTAAAGGAATATTTCATTTTTATTGTTTCACTTTAACTATCATTAAAATCACTGCTCCCGAAAAACGGCCGTTTTTAAAACTTTTTTTTTGCATTGATCCATGTCCCCTGGGGCAGGACCCGGGTCCCCAAACACTTTTTATGATAATAACTTGCATATAAGCCTTTAAAATTAGCACTTTTGATTTTTCATGTTCGTGTCCCATAGACTTTAACGGTGTTCGCGTGTTCTGCTGAATTTTTTGGTTCTGAACCGGGGGGGGGGGTGTTCGGCTCATCCTTACTGATAAGGTGACACTGATGGGCACTGATTGGCAGCACTGATGGGTACTGATTGGCAGCACTGATGGGCACTGATTGGCAGCACTGATGGGTACTGATTGGCAGCACTGGTGGGCAAAGATTGGCAGCACTGGTGGGCACTCTTGGGACTGCACTGATACTCAGTGTAGATGTCCCTTTTAGAGAAGCTGGTTATCGGCTCTCTTCTCCTCTCCTCATGCTGTCAGTGTGAGGAAAGGAGTGCTGATACCCGGCAACTGTTTACCGCCGTGGTCACCTGTGATTGGCTCTTTACATCAATCTGAGATCAGCTGTGTCTGGAGGACACTAAGATCACAGAACGCACCATCCGCGCCCAGCAGGGGGCGCAATCACGGTGAAGGCGTCATGTGATGGCGTCCCAGAATTAGACAACCGGGCTGTAGCCGTCATTGGACTATAGCGCGGTCGGCAAGCTACTTTTTCCTGCCCCGGGGTAAAAAGGCTTTCAGGGGAGAAAATGAAAAGCCCCGCCGTGTGCAGGGGGGCCGTAGAATACTGTGTACCCCAACATTCTCATTCATTTACTAAAACTGGAGCCCATGGAGTGCGGTGCAGCTCTGCATAGTAACCAATCAGCTTCCAGGTGTTATTGCCAAAGCTGTCACTGAACAACCTGAATCTGATTGGTTCCTATGAACAGTTGCACCGGATTCTATGGGCTCCCGTTTGAGGAAACCTCCCCCACTGTGACAGGTTCTCTTTAACAATCCCCCCCTTCCCCCCTTCCCGGTGTTTATTCTCTTTCCCTTGAGCAGAATCCTTGTCTTGGATATTATAGAAATAATAAGTGTTTGCTAAACCGGCCCTCCTGTCCTCCGCCCCCCCCCCCCCCCCCATTCCCCCACCCCCACCAGACTCTGCTCCAGACATCGGAGAATACATTTATTGTATTATGGGTTTTATTTTCTTTTTTTTCCTTCTTTTTTTTTTTTTTTACTTTGTTGCAGAAATAAAACTCTCTCATCCGAGCTTCTATTACATTATTGCAGCATCCTAAATACAATAAAATTCTGTGGGTTTAATGTAATGAGCGAGCGGCGCCCCAGCAGCCCCAGCGGCCCCAGCGGCCCCAGCGGCCTCAGCAACCCCTCAGCGCCCCTCAGTGGACCCTCAGCGGCCCCAGCGGCCCCTCAGCGGCCCCTCAGTGGCCCCAGCAGCCCCAGCGGCCCCTCAGCGACCCCTCAGTGGCCCCTCAGTGGCCCCAGCGACCCCTCAGCGGCCCCAGCGGCCCAGTGGCCCCAGCGACCCCTCAGCGCCCCTCAGTGGCCCCAGCGACCCCTCAGCGGCCCCAGCGGCCCCAGCGACCCCTCAGCGGCCCCTCAGTGGCCCCAGCGGCCCCTCAGTGGCCCCTCAGCGGCCTCAGCGCCCCTCAGCGGCCCCTCAGCGGCCTCTCAGTGGCCCCAGCGGCCCCAGCGACCCCTCAGCGCCCCTCAGGGGCCCCTCAGCGGCCTCAGCGGCCCCAGCGGCCCCTCAGCGGCCCCTCAGCGGCCCCTCAGCGTCCCTCAGCGGCCCCAGCGGCCCCTCAGCGTCCCTCAGCGGCCCCAGCGGCCCCTCAGCGGCCCCGGCAATCATTCCTAAAACAGTTTATGTCTGGGTCTCCCTCAGAGGACTCTTCTCAATAAGCCGCCATTTTTTTCTTTTTTTACCCCGGCAAATTACCGCGAGCGCGCAGAGGATTCAAATCCTCCTGGATGTCTGCTGCTCGGAATTCATTTCACCTGTAAAAATAACGGAGGAATAATAATAACGGGAGCTTCCCGGGAAATGAACCGAGAGGAAAGCTCCATGTCAGCCAAACGCCGAAAAAGAGACTCATTCATCATTATTACATTGTAACAGATCTTGTATACATTGTTACATGTACAGTGTGACCGCCTGTGACCAGGTATCAGTCCGTGTACAACAGAGCTAAGACTGGAAGAGGGAGGAGCAGCACAAGGAGCCAATCAGCTGTGCTGTAGTGTAAGGGGCCAAAGTTCTGCAGTATAGTTACATCGGGAGTGTAGTGATGTCACCAGTGATGTCACCAGTGATGTCACCAGTGATGTCACAGCACATCTCCTGTCAGTCGTGAGAATCAGGCAGCCGTTACAGCATCATTGAACCTCTTCCCACAGCAGAAGATCATTGATATATCATTGTTATTGATATCAGCCCCCTGCAAAAAAGTGTAAAAAAAAAGTTAAAAAGTATAAAAAAACTGAATAGACTATACAGTACTTGTATAAGGAAAAAAAAGTAATAATATACAGTATATTTATTATAAAAAATATAAATGTAGGAGAAAAAAAAAAAAGAAAAGAAAAGGAAAAAAAAACAAAAAAAAAACAAACACACATACATACATACATATATATATATTATATATATTTTTTTTTTCCTCCTACATTTATATTTTTTATAATATAATAATATATATATATATATGTATGTATGTGTGTATATAGATATATATATAGATATTTATATAAATACTTTTTCTTCTACATGCATATTTTTTTCTATAAATATAAATGTGGAAGAAACGAAGATAAATGATAGAAAATCAAAATGTAGAAAAAAAATATATATTATAAAACATATCAATGCAGAACATATATATATATAAAATAAAAAATATATAAATGTATGAAAAAAATATATATATATATAATATAAAAAAAAATTAAATATAGAAAATATATATATATATACAATATATATTCAGTGTGCATTGGAAGCTGCAGCAAGTCAGGTAGAGCCCACCTCATTTCCTGGCTGGAGGGCACCCGCCATCATCTAGCTCCTTCCTCCGCAGCCTGACTGTCCTTGGCCCCGCCCCTTCATTCATTGGATTTTTGTTCTGTCAATCATAAGGGCTCAGCATCATATGTGGGCGTTACCTGGGTCAATCTTCATGCAAATACAGCCTGCCTAGAAACACCCACTCCTCCCGAGTGGAACACTCCCAAGGCTTTGTGATATATTTGCATAACTCCTCCCACTGCCTGCAGCGGCACTGAGGGCTCTTGGGAGGAGTACTGAGGCCGGGTGCTGTGATGTTTATAGCTAGCTATGTACTGCACAGTATGGGCCCCTCCCACCAGCCACCATCTGCCTGCATTGCATAGAGAGGCACAGAGACTCAGTGATGACATCATTTGCTCTAAAATAAGGTATGTAATGAAAACAGAAAAGTTTTGTTTTAAAAAATGAATTATAATGTAATGATGGGAGCGGGGGGGGGGGGGGGCAGGGAAGGAAAATTCTAAGCCAATTAAGCTTCAGCTACCAAAAACAGAATGTTTGTTGGTTACAATTATACATCCCGACGGGTTCATTACATTTACTTCCAGCTCTGAAATGCGTTGAAGTAGAACTTTGGACAAAACTTTTTTTTTCCATTTTGAATAGAGCAAGGGAGGGTTATAACCCCTGTCAGATTTTTTTTTTTGCCATCTTTGTCCCATTGCAGAGATTTAGCTTCACTTCCTGTCCCGTAGTCATAGTGAGAGGGAATCCCTGCTTATTGAGATCATTCTATGGGGACCCCTGGTCTCCTCTATGCTATGGGGACTCCTCCATGCTATAGGGACCCCTGGCCTCCTCTATGCTATGGGGACTCCTCCATGCTATAGGGACCCCTGGCCCTCCTCCATGCTATAGGGACCCCTGGCCCTCCTCCATGCTATAGGGACCCCTGGCCCTCCTCTATGCTATGGGGACCCCTGGCCCTCCTCCATGCTATAGGGACCCCTCCATGCTATAGGGACCCCTGGCCCTCCTCCATGCTATAGGGACCCCTGGCCCTCCTCCATGCTATGGGGAGCCCTGGCCCTCCTCTATGCTATAGGGACCCCTGGCCTCCTCCATGCTATAGGGACCCCTGGCCTCCTCCATGCTATAGGGACCCCTGGCCTCCTCCATGCTATGGGGACTCCTCCATGCTATAGGGACCCCTGGCCCTCCTCCATGCTATGGGGACTCCTCCATGCTATAGGGACCCCTGGCCTCCTCCATGCTATAGGGACCCCTGGCCTCCTCCATGCTATGGGGACTCCTCCATGCTATAGGGACCCCTGGCCCTCCTCCATGCTATGGGGACTCCTCCATGCTATAGGGACCCCTCGTCTCCTCCTTGTTTGTGTGTGTCAGTGAGCAGTACCCTCCACCCCATAGAATGATATGAGATCTCTGCTTGTTGTATAATACAGAATAAAATAAGACACACTTCCCTATCTGATCATTGAAGACACACAATGCGGCGTCCTGCAAAGACACATCCCCTCCCCCCCTCAGACTGCTGGACCATCAGCAACCCGCCATTGTTCCCGGGACAAAAGAGAAGACTCAGTGTGAGAGGGACGAGGACAAAACCCAATACATAAACAGGAAGAAAAGTGTCTCCTGTATAATGGAGAGACACAAATCCTACAGATCCAATCCTTGTCATCATAGAGAGCTGGACAATAATCCGGGGAAAAGAAGAACCAATATAATGCCTTATTCATCATCACAGGTGCCCGAGAGGGGCCAAACCCCAAATATATCTATTATAATTATTATTATCATTAATATTATTATTATCACCATAATTAATATTATTATTAATACTATTATCGTTATTTTTGTTATTATAATTAATACTACCAATAATATTATTGTTATTAGTATTATCATTATTTTTGTTGTTATTATTATTATTATTATTATCTTTATTTTTGTTATGATTGTTATCATAATAATAATAATAATATTAATAATAATAATAATAATGCCATCACTTATTTTATTAACATCATTGGTATTATTATTATTATTATTAATAATAATAATAATAATATCACCCTCATCATTATTATTAGAAATATTATTTTTATCATTATCATCATCAGTCATCTTTACTATAATATTAATAATAATAATAATAATAATAATAATAGTAATAATAGTAATAATAATAATAATAATAATAATAATTATAATTATATTTATAGAAGTAATAATAATAATATCTTTGTTTTTATTATTATTATTTTTATTATTTGTATTATTATTATTATTATTATTATTAATAATAATAATATCACCATTATCATTATTATTAGAAATATTATTTTTATCATTATAATCATCATCATCATCTTTACTATCATAAAAATAATAATAATAATAATAATAATAATAGCATCACTATTATTATAATATTACTGTTATTATTATTATTATTACTATTATTATTATTATTATTATTATTATTATTATTATTATTATTATTATTAATAATAATAATAATAATAATAATAATAATATCACCATCATCATTATTATTATTATAAATATTATTTTATCATTATAATCATCATCATCTTTACTATCATAATGATATTAATAATAATAATAATATCATCACTATTATTATAATAATATCATTATTATTATTATTATTATTATTATTATTATTATTATTATTATTATTATTAATGATAATAATAATAATAAAAACAACAAAAATAATGGTAATACTAATAACAATAATAATTTTTGTAATAATAATAATAGTATTATCATCACTATTATAATAATAATATCACTGGAACTGATAAAATTCAGTACTGCCCGCCCCCCCTAAAAAAAAAAAAAAAAAACAAAACAAGAAAAAAAACTTTAACTCAGTCAGAGGCTGGGGGGAGGCAGCAAACCAATGGGACTTTGATTCCACTTTAGCCCCCATTGACACCAGTGTGACTTGTCATGTAATTTGACAGCCGCACCCTACTTGTGCCTATGGATCCATTCAAATCTGTGTGACTCCGACTTGCACCGCTTTGAAAAAGGTTCCTGCACTATTTTTGGGCGATTTCATGTGGGACTTGCAGTGACACCTGCGCATGGAGCGGCACAGATGTCGGCAAGCCGCACATGAAATCGCACTGACTGGCGGCTTTGAAGTAGGACATTTTCAAAGCCGCATTCAGGGTGAACGGGGGGCTTAAAGTGGTTGTAAAGGCAGAAGGTGCATTCTACGCATGAAGGCAGAAACCCTCCTGTGTGCAGCAACCCCCCCCCCCCCAATACTTATCTGAGCCCCATCTTGATCCAGTGATGTGCATGAGAGCAGCAGCTCTCCAGGGTCTCCTCCTCTTCATTGGCTGGGACAGCAGCGGGAGCCATTGGCTTTAAGTAGGGGTTCCTTGAGACTTGAAAACCTTTTCAAGGGTTCTTCTGGGTTAGATATAGTTGAGGAAGGATGGACCTTCAAACTTTCCGAGAAGAGAAAGAAGGACACAGTGAAGCCCCACCTCTCACAATTTTATTGTTGAAGAAGATCTGATACTCAAACAACGATTGGTTGAAGTATCGGCACTCCCCCCCCCCCCCCCCCCATAACGTTCATTTTTCTGCTAGTTTGCAAAATAACAAATACAACTATTTAAAGTTTGGATGGAAGGCAGTTAAATAGAAGATTTATGCACTTTTCAAGCCCAACTCCAAGAACTTTTTGTTTCTATTTAATAGAGACGCTCAGCAGGACATCAAGGCCGTCGCGGCACAAACCATAAGTGCACTTTGAGTAGTTGCCTTCACTTTAGGTTTGCCGGCAATTTTTTTACCTCGGCTTTAATTCTCCTTTATTTTCTTTTTGAGAGATTTGAGTTCATTTTTTTTTATTTTTAAAAAAAAGCAGATTTTGTGTTATATAACGTGTTCCTGTCCCCGAATCTCCTCGCTACTTGACCAGACGTTCTTGTTTTTTCCTCTTACTGAGCAGATCTTGTAAAAACGTTCTGAAGTTTGTTCACCTGAAAATGACAAGAACATCCAGACATCTGATGGTCAATAGGAAGCTGAGATGTCAAAAACAAAAAACAAATAGAAGACGGTGAGGAAATCTTCGAATAAAGCTTTCTGAGCGGCTGGTGGAGAAGGTACCTCGGCTGACACCGCAGAAGTGACTTTACGACCCCGTCAAACTTCGCTCCCCGGCCACGGCACTGAAAGACGGAGACATGAGCGGTATGGATCTCTCATGTGATATTGTGCCGTGCCGGAGAAAATATCATATTATAAGGCTACTGTATTTAGGTTTTGTGCTGCCCTAGGCCTAACTAAACTCCTGCACCCCCTAATTTAAATATGACCCACCCATTCCTGTCAAGGCCACACCCCTTGCTGTTTAAGACCCACCCTGAAATTTTCGAGTGGGAATGGCTTGGAAGCAGTATGAGTTCACGTGTATATCAGGTCAGGGCATGGCAGTCCTTTTTCCACCCCACTGATGATAGATAAAGAGGAGCTATATCAGCTGCACGAAGGGCTATTGAAATCTGGGTAGGGAGGGACATCTAGGATATGATGAGGGATTCATACCTTGATATATCCAGTAGTACATCTAAGCCAAAGACCTAGCTTTGGCTTGGAAGCAGGATGAGTCCCCATGTAGATGAGGTCTGGGGGTGGCAGTCCTTTCCCCACTCTACTGATGACCGATGAGGTGGAGCTGGATCAGCTGCACCAAGGGTTACTGAGATCTGAATGAGGAGGGAAAACTAAAACTCTGATGAGGCATTCATACCTCGTCAGTACATCCATACCAGGCCCAGGCCTAGGTTTGGCTTGGAAGCAGGATAAGTTCCCATGTATATTAAGTCTTGGGGTGGCAGCATTTTTTCCACCCTACTGATGACAGGTGAGGAGGAGCTGGATTAGCTACACCAAGGACTATGGAGCACTGACTAAGGGGGGACATCTCTGGATCTGATGAGGGATTCATACTATGGCATATCCATTAGTATATCCCTCCTGGGCCTGGGTTCAGGCTTGGCTTGGGAAGCAGGATGAGTCTCTGTGTAGATGAGGTCTGGGAGTGAAAGTCTTTTTTTTTCCACCCTACTAATGACAGGTGAGGTGGAGCTGTACTGAGGGCTACTGAGAGCTGATTGGGGAGGGAAAGCTCAGGATCTGATGAGGGATTCATACCATGGCATATCCATTAGTATATCCCTCCAGGGCCTGGGTTTGGGTTTGGCTTAGAAGCAGGATGAGTCTCTGGATAGATGAGGTCTGGGAGTGGAAATCCCTTTTACACCCTACTGATGGCAGGTGAGGAGGAGCTGGATCAGCTGCACCAAGGACTATGGAGCACTGACTGAGGAGGGACATCTCTGGATCTAATGAGGGATTCATACCATGGCATATCCATTAGTATATCTGTCGTGGGTCTGGGTTCGAGTTTGGCTTGGAAGCAGGATGAGTCTCTCTGTAGATGGGAGGCTTGGGAATGGAAGTCCTTTTTTTCCACCCTACTAATGACAGGTGAGGTGGAGCTGTACTGAGGGCTACTGAGAGCTGAGTGAGGAGGGACAGCTCAGGATCTGATGAGACATTTGTACCCCCTAGTATATCCCCCCTCTGGCTAATGTGGCTGGTAATTCTCTTCTTGCTCTGTTTAGTGCAGAAAGGGGAGTTCAGTCAGTTTCTCCACACTCCACTCTTTGCCAACCGTTTAGCACGTTGGGTAGGTGCGGTGTGGTGCGGTAGCTGTAATCACACAAAGGCCCAGAGTGCAGTAACCGATGTATTGAAAAACTTTCAAACTGTACAAGAGCCTGGTGGGGAGCTCACTTAACTGAGAACTTACAGTCATTGTAGAGGACAGTCAGAGGTGGCTTGCCAAAGTAGGTGGAATATGGCCTGGCCAGTCCAACCCAAGAGGGTGCTTGCAGAAGCGCAGTGGTAGGTCCTGTGCTTTCCCCACTCCTTTGGAACCTCTCCCTACTGCTAGTGGTGGGTACACTGGTGGGTACACTTTTCCTACACTAGCCACTTGGCAAATGCAAGCCAAAACCTGGAGGCAGGGACCTTAAAAAGGCCAAAGATGACCCAAGATAGCCACCAGAGTCCCCTGGATGAGGCGTGGCCAACTGGAATGCTGCTCCAGAGAACCCAAGAAACCATAGTCAAGTTTCCCTTGACTTCCCCTCCAGCTTCAATACTGCTCCAGACAAACACCACCTACAGTGGGGGAAGCAGACTGCACCTGCCTACAAGCAGGTAGGTTGCACAGGTAGGCCCCATGACTTTAAATGACTGTCCTGGCCATATGACCTGCATGGCTCCTCCCAGTGTCCCCAAATGAGGAATAAAAGTCTTGTTTTTTTGGATTAGTGCTGAGAGTGATGAGACCTTCTGTTGTAAGCCATCAGCGATGCCCCAGTTTACCGATCTATAAATTACCTGATTGGAAAGCATGACCCTCAGCTTAACGAGCCCCGATCTCTATTCCTAGGAACGAGCGGTGCTGGGACTGGAAATACATGGCATTGCCTAAGTCAACTGGCAGAATTTTCGGCTGACTGTGCCTCTCATTTATTTTCATTATCCTCCAAAAATATACAGTACGGTAGCCTCTCGTTTCTATCCTTCCTTTTAATTAGGCGATAATATGTAACAGGCTAATGTTGATCAAAACATCGCTCCCTCGGTCTGGCATTACACAATCGGTGACTAATCGTTCTCACTAATGCCTGGAATTCATTAATCAGCCTCGTATTTCAGAAGATTGGCTTTATCCGGATAAACCCTTTAACTAGGGACTAATGATGTTTATTTGACACACACTCCTTGCAGCAGAGTCATGCTGCTCCGTGTCGTAGAAGCCATTTGTCTTAAGGTAGTTAACAATCCCGCACTTACGGGCTGCTGGATGTACGCTGTAGGACCCCCGCCTGGCTCCAGTGAATAATGGTGGGAGCGTCTGTGTTACATCGCTTGCAGGGAAAAAAGGGAAAAGGCACAATATGTAAAAAACTCATTTGCAGATACCAGATCGTCTAAAAAAAAACTTGTGCGGCTATTAATGTCTTTAAATATAACACAGAGACATTGCAAGGGGCCTACAGGACCCCAAGTACCCAAAATAGAAGAAAGACCAGCCTGGGAGGCGTGCCGCAGCAAATAATGTGGGTGTGGCTAAATTGATGTAGTTTTAGGGGGGGTGGGGATATTGCTCGGGTCAACCTTCTCTATGTTAGGTGTCACTCTACAAGCTTTGAACAACTGGCCTGCCAATGAACAATAGTTCACCTCAGATCACCCCAATTCCTGCACCTTCACACCTCAGATCACCCCAATTCCTGAACCTTCACACCTCAGATCACCCCAATTCCTGAACCTTCATTCCTCAGATCACCCCAATTCCTGCACCTTCACACCTCAGATCACCCCAATTCCTGAACCTTCACACCTCAGATCACCCCAATTCCTGCACCTTCACACCTCAGATCACCCCAATTCCTGAACCTTCACACCTCAGATCACCCCAATTCCTGAACCTTCACACCTCAGATCACCCCAATTCCTGCACCTTCACACCTCAGATCACCCCAATTCCTGCACTTTCACACCTCAGATCACCCCAATTCCTGCATCTTCACACCTCAGATCCCCCCAATTCCTGAACCTTCACACTTCAGATCACCCCAATTCCTGCACCTTCACACCTCAGATCCCCCCAATTCCTGCACCTTCATACCACCGATCACCCCAATTCCTGAACCTTCACACCTCAGATCACCCCCAAATCCTGCACCTTCACACCTCAGATCCCCCCATATCCTGAACCTTCACACCTCAGATCCCCCCAATTCCTGCATCTCCACACCTCAGATCACCCCAATTCCTGCACCTTCACACCTCAGATCCCCCCTAATTCTTGAACCTTCACACCTCAGATGCCCCCAATTCCTGAACCTTCACACCTCAGATCCCCCCAATTCCTGAACCTTCACACCTCAGATCCCCCCAATTCCTCAACATTCACACCTCAGATCACTACAATTCCTGCACCTTCACACCTCAGATCACCCCAATTCCTGCACTTTCATACCTCAGATCACCCCAATTCCTGAACCTTCACACCTCAGATCCCCCCAATTCCTGAACCTTCACACCTCAGATCACTCCAATTCCTGCACCTTCACACCTCAGATCACTCCAATTCCTGAACCTTCACACCTCAGATGCCCCCAATTCCTGCACCTTCACACCTCAGATCACCCCAATTCCTGCACCTTCACACCTCAGATCACCCCAATTCCTGCACCTTCACACCTCAGATCTCCCCAATTCCAGCACCTTCACACCTCAGATCACTCCAATTCCTGAACCTTCACACCTCAGATGCCCCCAATTCCTGAACCTTCACACCTCAGATCCCCCCAATTCCTGAACCTTCACACCTCAGATCCCCCCAATTCCTGCACCTTCACACCTCAGATCCCCCCAATTCCTGAACCTTCACACCTCAGATCACCCCAATTCCTGAACCTTCAAACCTCAGATCACCCCAATTCCTGCACCTTCACACCTCAGATCACCCCAATTCCTGCACCAATTACAATTCCTGCACCTCCACACCTCAGATCCCCCCAATTCCAGAACCTTCACACCTCAGATCCCCCCAATTCCTGCACCTTCACACCTCAGATCCCCCCAATTCCTGAACCTTCACACCTCAGATCACCCCAATTCCTGAACATTCACACCCCAGATCACCCCAATTCCTGCACCTTCACACCTCAGATCACCCCAATTCCTGCATCTTCAAACCTCAGATCACCCCAATTCCTGCACCTTCACACCTCAGATCACCCCAATTCCTGCACCTTCATACAACCGATCACCCCAACTCCTGCACCTTCATACAACCGATCACCCCAATTCCTGCAACTTCACACCTCAGATCATTCCAATTCCTGCACCTTCATACCACCGATCACCCCAATTCCTGCACCTTCATACCACCGATCACCCCAATTCCTGCACTTTTACACCTCAGATCTCTCAAATTCCTGCACCTTCACACCTCAGATCACTCCAATTCCTGAACCTTCACACCTCAGATCACTCCAATTCCTGAACCTTCACACCTCAGATCCCCCCAATTCCATAACCTTCACACCTCAGATCCCCCCAATTCCTGCACCTTCACACCTCAGATCACCCCAATTCCTGCACTTTCACACCTCAGATCACCCCAATTCCTGCACCTTCACACCTCAGATCACCCCAATTCCAGAACCTTCACACCTCAGATCCCCCCAATTCCTGCACCTTCACACCTCAGATCCCCCCAATTCCTGCACCTCCACACCTCAGATCACCCCAATTCCTGCACACACCTCAGATCACTCCATTTCCTGAACCTTTACACCTCAGATCACCCCAATTCCTGCACCTTCACACCTCAGATCACCCCAATTCCTGAACCTTCACACCTCAAATCACTCCAATTCCTGAACCTTCACACCTCAGATCACCCCAATTCCTGCACCTTCACACCTCAGATCCCCCCAATTCCAGAACCTTCACACCTCAGATCCCCCCAATTCCTGCACCTTCACACCTCAGATCCCCCCAATTCCTGAACCTTCACACCTCAGATCACCCCAATTCCTGAACCTTCACACCTCAGATCACCCCAATTCCTGCACCTTCACACCTCAGATCACCCCAATTCCTGCACCTTCACACCTCAGATCACCCCAATTCCTGCACCTTCACACCTCAGATCACCCCAATTCCTGCACCTTCACACCTCAGATCACCCCAATTCCTGAACCTTCACACCTCAGATCACTCCAATTCCTGAACCTTCACACCTCAGATCACCCCAATTCCTGCACCTTCACACCTCAGATCACCCCAATTTCAGGCACCTTCACACCTCAGATCACCCCAATTCCTGCACCTTCACACCTCAGATCACCCCAATTCCTGCACCAATTACAATTCCTGCACCTCCACACCTCAGATCACTCCAATTCCTGAACCTTCACACCTCAGATCACCCCAATTCCTGCACCTTCACACCTCAGATCCCCCCAATTCCTGAACCTTCACACCTCAGATCACCCCAATTCCTGCACCTTCACACCTCAGATCACCCCAATTCCTGCACCAATTACAATTCCTGAACCTTCACACCTCAGATCACTCCAATTCCTGAACCTTCACACCTCAGATCCCCCCAATTCCTGAACCTTCACACCTCAGATCCCCCCATATCCTGAACCTTCACACCTCAGATCACCCCAATTCCTGAACCTTCACACCTCAGATCACTCCAATTCCTGAACCTTCACACCTCAGATCACCCCAATTCCTGCACCTTCACACCTCAGATCACCCCAATTTCTGCACCTTCACACCTCAGATCACCCCAATTCCTGCACCTTCACACCTTAGATCACTCCAATTCCTGCACCTTCACACCTTAGATCACTCCAATTCCTGCACCTTCACACCTCAGATCACCCCAATTCCTGCACCTTCACACCTCAGATCACCCCAATTCCTGCACCTTCACACCTCAGATCACCCCAATTCCTGCACCTTCATACCTCAGATCACCCCAATTCCTGCACCTTCATTCCTTAGATCACCCCAATTCCTGCACCTTCACACCTCAGATCACCCCAATTCCTGCACCTCCACACCTCAGATCACCCCAATTCCTGCACCTTCACACCTCAGATCACCCCAATTCCTGCACCTTCACACCTCAGATCACCCCAATTCCTGAACCTTCACACCTCAGATCACCCCAATTCCTACAACTTCACACCTCAGATCACCCCAATTCCTGCACCTTCATACCAGTGTGCCTCAAAGGGTTGTGGGGCCCATGCAGGGAGGAGGGGGCTGATGTAAGGCAGCCTTCCAGCTTCTTCTGTCAGCTCAGGGTTATTGAGTTTTCTCAAACTCCTAGCTATTCCCACAGCTGCAGGATAAGGAGTCTTCGCAGACTTCTAGGTGCTCTCATAAGGCATCGGGTTTCGAGTCTGACCACACACTCCCTAGCTGGATTGGTCACCAGCGCAGGAGGCACCTTGTTTAAACCTCATCAGCCTTTGCCTCTGTGCTTGTGAGAACATTAGCTTCCTGGCTCCCTGCCTGTTTTCTTCTATCTTGGATTCCCTTGTTGCTGCCCTTTGCCTTGTACCCGGATTGCTCGTTGGATTGCCGCCTGAACTTGACCTTGAACTGTTTACTGGACTGCTCTTTCTTGCTACCAGCCCTGAACTCAGAACATTTATCAGACAATGCTTTGCTTTTTACATTGGACTGCCCCAGTATTCTTCCACCAGCCTCTGTCTACTGCCTGTACAGCTTCAGGACTAGAGGTGCCCTTCCTTGTTTTAGTCCCTTAATACCAGTGCCATCTGGCCAGGAACTATAGCATCCTGTTCTAAGACTTGGGGGGCATCCAAGTACAGGTAGGCCTGCTTACACTACAGGAAATGGGTGCTGCTATAGGCTGAAGAAACACCAGCCAGCTTTAGTTCCTGACCTAAACACCGGGATCTACATTACTGATTCTAATATTGTCTGAAATTTCGGGGTCAACTCTACTTGGAGCTATTCTTTGCCGGATTCTATTTGTTTGGAAAGACCCTTATAAAGAAATTCTGTGGGCCCTTCATCTGTTTATTCCATTGTATCTTTGGTTTTCTTCTTTACGTAAATCCTGTTATGAACCTTCTCTTAACAACCTAAATAAAATAAGTGGTTTTCATCTTTGTCATTCCTAATTATGATATTATGTATGAATGTGGCTCTCCAGGATCTCCGTTACTCATACCAAGTAACAGGCTGTTTTGTTTTTGCTAATTATCATCCTCCGCTAAAATCTTTCTTTATTCCATACTCCCCGCAGATTGCATCTTCATGCATTTAACTGCTGTGTTGTCACCGTTCTTCTCTCACTTCCAGCTGACATCATCCCACCTCACCTACAAATCCTTTAAGTCCCGTGGTGTACACATAGACACGATGACAGAATTCAGAGCTGCTTTCCTCCTCCAGCGCCATGCTTCTCCAGAAATATCTGCTGACGCTCAGTGTGGACTAAGCCCTGCTAAATAAGTAACACGAATACTCCCTGACGTGTCACAATACGCCGCAAAGGAAAGAATATGCAAAACAGACGTCTCTTTTATCACTAAAAACCAGCAATTGAGTTTTGGGGGACGTGAATGTGCTTAGCCTGAGCGGTGCGTCTGTAAGGAAAGATTACCAGCCACCGGCGTGCACCCCCCCCCCCCCGCTGAGTTAAAGCGTTCTATTCACCTATTCTGAGGATGTCGCCACTAGAGTACCACAAAACTCAACAATGGTGCTTTCATTTGCTTCATGACCAATTTCCACTTTTTTGAAGAAATACTTCTCAAGTATCTGCCTTTAATATGGAAAACCTCACCACCAGCTTTCCCTTTGGGATTAAAACCCACCAGTTTAATCTGGGACAATGACGTCATTGGTCTGCTGCAGGCAGAAGAAAACGTTTCCTCGTTCTCCCCTCCCCCTGGTCATCTCTTAGACCAGCCATTCTTGACTAGGCTGTAGGCAGGTGCAGTATACTCTCTCCACTGCAAGTGGCGCTCAACCGCAGTGGCATTGCAGGGGAGAGGAAGTCAGGAGGAACATGGTTCCTCTATGGTTTCCAGGGTCAGCTATCCGATTGGATGCTGCCACCCTATGTGACTCCAGCAGCCATCTTGGGTCAGGCAGAGCCTAGTTGAGGCCTTGGCTCCAAGGCTTGGTGCACATTTCGCATGTGGCTAGTGTAGGGACAGGTTACCCATCTCACAGGGACAGTGATTAGCAGCAGGGAAGGGTTCCTGGTGAGTAGGGAAAGAATAAGGATGCACTATTCTACCTAAAGACCTCCCTGAGGAAGCTATCTGATTGGATGCCCCCCCCATGTGACTCTAGCAGCCATCTTTGGTCAGGCAGAGCCTAGTTGAGGCCCTGGCTCCAAGGCTTGGTGCACATTTCGCATAAGGCTAGTGTAGGGACAGGTTACCCGTCTCTCAGGGACAGTGATTAGCAGCAGGGAGAGGTTCCTGGTGAGTAGGGAAAGAGTAGGGATGCACTATTCTACCTGAAGACCTCCCTGAGGAAGCTATCTGGCTGGATGCCACCCCATGTGACTCTAGCAGCCATCTTGGGTCAGGCAGAGCCTATTTGAGGCCCTGGCTCCTAGGCTTGGTGCACATTTTGTATGTGGCTAGTGTGGGGACAGGTCACCCTCTGACAGGCACAGTGATTAGTAACAGGGAGCAGTTCCTGCTGAGTAGGGAAAGGATAGGGACATGCTATCCTAACTGGAGACATCCCTGTTTGGGTCCAGACTGGCCAGGCCGCATTCCACCCCTCAAGACAGATGCTGCAGACACATCTGAGACCTGCTCTACTACACGTTGCTGTTGCATGCCGTGAGTGTTCCCGGTCGGGTGCCTCTCTATCGAGTATCTTGTGAATTAGTGGACTCTGCAATAATAAAAGTTCTGTTCTCTGCAACCAGAGTCTGTTAAATTACTGCCGCCGAACCATGCTGCACCTTCTCTACAAGGCTTTGTTGAAACCCTAGGGTTCCTTCAGAGGCTGTTGGGGGTTTCTTGAGCTGTGGCTGATTGACCTCACATTTGATGATGCCTGCATAGTTCTGGGGTCAATGTCACATGGCAGAACCAGCTTCGTGACACCAAAGATCATTCTCACCATCACTGTAAAGGAGACATTCCTCCTACTAGCCACCGAAGTAAGGGGCATTTTTCCCCCTGACCGCCAATGAATTGATTATAGAGATCTGAACACTTTTTCAAAGATTCTTCTGGGGTAAAAAGGTTGAGAAGGGTTGACATAGGCTGGACAGTGTAGGGTTTATAGCAATTTGCAAGGTCAGTTGAAGCAGCAGGGGCCTCAGAATCTCTGCTCTGTTCTTGTCTTTTAATAGAAATCAGTTGACCGAATGCCTAGGTCTATGGTCACCTAACTGACTTTTTGGACAATAGGAGCATCCAGAAACAGTATTTCACTCTTATCAGTAGGTATATTACTATGCCATACCTCTAAAGTTAAGGTCACACTGTGTAACCCACTTAAAATATACAATATATACCAGTACTAAAGAATATAAGATCATTATTTGCTGGTCTCAAGGAGCGAGGTTTTCCCAATAAACCATTCATAATATCCTTGGTTGCTGAGAAGATCTGTGTTCTTTATCTAGTAGTAGTTGGTCTCATTCAACTAGACGTGTTCTGTAACGTTGAAGATGTTTTGTAGCTTCTCCAGTCCACTTCTTCAGTTCTAATGAGTGTTAGGAAGATACCCCAACATTTATATCCACCAACACCTTCATCCAATCACCATGGGATGTGTAGAGATTGATTATCCAAACCAGGATGGACAATCAACATCTACAAGAACCCATTCTGTCCTTGGACAATGTTGACTGATGATGAAGAGATGTTGTAACTTCCTCAAGCCACTTCTTCAGTTCTAATGAGTGTTAGGAAGAGACCCCAACATTTATATCCACACAGGGAGCCCCCAACGCCTTCATAGAATTACCATGGGATGTGTAGATGTTGATTGTCCAAGACCAGGATGGACAATCAACATCTACAAGAACCCATTTTGTCCTTGGACAATGTTGACTGATAAATAAGAGATGTTGTAACTTCCCCAAGCCGCTTCTTCAGTTCTAATGAGTGTCAGGAAGAGACCCCAACATTTATATCCACCAACACCTTCATCCAATCACCATGGGATGTGTAGAGATTGATTATCCAAACCAGGATGGACAATCAACATCTACAAGAACCCATTCTGTCCTTGGACAATGTTGACTGATGATGAAGAGATGTTGTAACTTCCTCAAGCCACTTCTTCAGTTCTAATGAGTGTTAGGAAGAGACCCCAACATTTATATCCACACAGGGAGCCCCCAACACCTTCATCCAACCACCATGGGATGTGTAGATGTTATTCTTCAATAGAAAAAAGTATATATATATATAAATACCAGCTAATCCCACCAGAAATGCTGCACCCTTATAAATTCCTATGCACTAAACTGAAATCTCAAACAATGCCACCAGCCTTTCCAGCTATCTCCTGTGAACTACAAAGCAACACCTGTCTATGTAATGGAGATAGGTATTAAGGGAGGGGTCAGTAGTCCAAGTCAGGAGAGCAGCCTTAGGTGACAATGTTGCTTCTTTTTGAGTGTTGTCACCCAACATTTTGACTTTGACTTTTTTTTTCCTGAATTTAGATACTCAAAGTGAAAGCGGACAATTGAAGTCTTGCCTTGATCCTCGGCTACCCAAGTCTGATCAACACCTGAAACTTCTTATTGTGTTCTGTTGTGTGTCTCTCATTGTTACATTGTATCCGACATAAAACACTGCAATGGAATCCTTTGTGCCGGCACAGTGACACCATGACATGTCCGCGTCTGACGGAATTGCACAATCTGTTCCCTTGGCAGCACAGAAGAAAAACCTTTCAGTGAATATTATATGACCCCCCGGGTGACACCGGAGCACAAGCGACTGTCTCTCATTCCCGCAGTGCCGCCGAATGCATTATAAACAAATCCTTTTCTACAACTGTTAGCGGCATTATGACCTACACAATTTATTTGTTTAACTGCTCGAGTCCCTTAATTCCCCTTGGGAGCACCTTGTACCTTCCAGTGTTTGTAGTCTATTATATATTAATAAATGATAGAAATTATATATTGTTGTAAAGCACTGCACAAACTGTCGGCACTATATAAATCCTGTATAATAATAATATATATCTTTAAAATTATAATCATTATAATTTAATTTTATATATATATAAACATATATATATAACACACTATATTACCAAAAGTATTGGGACACCTGCCTTTACACACATATGAACTTTAATGACATCCCAGTCTTAGTCCGGAGGGTTCAATATTGAGTTGGCTCCGCCCTTTGCAGCTATAACAGCTTCACCTCTTCTGGGAAGGCCGTCCACAAGGTTTAGGAGGGTGTCTATGGGAATGTTTGACCATTCTTCCAGAAGAGCATTTGTGAGGTCAGGCACTGATGTTGGATGAGAAGGCCTGGCTGGCAGTCTCCACTCTAATTCATCCCAAAGGTGTTCTATCGGGTTGAGGTCGGGACTCTGTGCAGGCCAGTCAAGTTCCTTCACCCCAAACTCGCTCATCCATGTCTTTATGGACCTTGCTTTGTGCACTGGTGGGCAGTCATGTTGGAACAGGAAGGGGCCGTCCTCAAACTCCTCCCACAAAGTTGGGAGCATGAAATTGTCCAAAATGTCTTGGTATGCTGACGCCTTAAGAGTTACCTTCACTGGAACTAAGGGGCCAAGTCCAACCCCTGAAAAACAATCCCCCCACCATAATCCTCCCCCCCACACCATAATCCCCCCTCCACACCATAATCCCCCCTCCACCAAATGATTTGGACCAGTGCACAAAGCAAGGTCCATAAAGACATGGATGAGCGAGTTTGGAGTGGAGGAACTTGACTGGCCTGCACAGAGTCCTGACCTCAACCCCATAGAACACCTTTGGGATGAATTAGAGCGGAGACTGCGAGCCAGACCTTCTCATCCAACATCAGTGCCTGACCTCACAAATGCTCTTCTGGAAGAACGGTCAAACATTCCCATAGACACACTCCTAAACCTTGTGGACGGCCTTCCAAGAAGAGGTGAAGCTGTTATAGCTGCAAAGGGCGGAGCCAACTCAATATTGAACCCTCCGGACTAATGCTGGGAGGCCATTAAAGTTCATGTGTGTGTAAAGGCAGGCGTCCCAATAGTGTGTGTGTGTATATACAGTATATATAGATCTCTCTCTCTCTATATATATATATATATATGTATATAGATATAGATATAGATATAGAGAGAGAGATAGATATACTTTTTTTTTTTCAGGTCCAGTAGGGCTTTATTTTTATAGCGTTGCATACATGCCATTTTTATTTCCTCATTTTATATGGAAGAAAGCATGAAAAAATAAAAAGAATTAAAAAAAAGAATTTGGATGTACTTTTTCCGAATGTGAATTTTACACAATTTGCGCACCCACGGATATCTAACGAGATATAAGACTGTGGATTTCAGTGCTTCTGTATAAGCGAAGTTATTGTATCTCGTAGTGATATTGTGAAGCCAAAGGTGGAAGTTTGCATTTTACAGGTCAAACCTGTGTGACTTTTCGTGCGTTTTGACAGTTTTAAATCGCATGACGAGCCCCCCCCCCCATCATCCGCATTCCAAGCAGTCCAATCACCATAGACATCTGTCACACACCTGAAGTTCCACTGAAATGCTACTTTGAAATCGTACTTCTTCAAGTGAAGTGGCACGTTTTCAGTGTCGGGATTGGTGTGACCGCGGTGTAAGGGAGGGGATTGGTGTGACCGCGGTGTAAGGGAGGGGATTGGTGTGACCACGGTGTAAGGGAGGGGGTTGGTGTGACCGCGGTGTAAGGGAGGGGATTGGTGTGATCGCGGTGTAAGGGAGGGGATTGGTGTGACCGCGGTGTAAGGGAGGGGATTGGTGTGACCGCGGTGTAAGGGGGGGATTGGTGTGACCGCGGTGTAAGGGGGGGATTGGTGTGACCACGGTGTAAGGGGGGGGATTGGTGTGACCGCGGTGTAAGGGAGGGGATTGGTGTGACCGCGGTGTAAGGGAGGGGATTGGTGTGACCGCGGTGTAAGGGAGGGGATTGGTGTGACCGCGGTGTAAGGGAGGGGATTGGTGTGACCGCAGTGTAAGGGAGGGGATTGGTGTGACCGCGGTGTAAGGGAGGGGATTGGTGTGACCGCGGTGTAAGGGGGGGATTGGTGTGACCACGGTGTAAGGGGGGGGATTGGTGTGACCGCGGTGTAAGGGAGGGGATTGGTGTGACCGCGGTGTAAGGGAGGGGATTGGTGTGACCGCGGTGTAAGGGAGGGGATTGGTGTGGCCGTGGTGTAAGGGAGGGGATTGGTGTGACCGCGGTGTAAGGGAGGGGATTGGTGTGACCGCGGTGTAAGGGAGGGGATTGGTGTGACCGCGGTGTAAGGGAGGGGATTGGTGTGACCGCGGTGTAAGGGAGGGGATTGGTGTGACCGCGGTGTAAGGGAGGGGATTGGTGTGACCACAGTGTAAGGGAGGGGATTGGTGTGACCGCGGTGTAAGGGGGGGATTGGTGTGACCGCGGTGTAAGGGGGGGATTGGTGTGACCACGGTGTAAGGGAGGGGATTGGTGTGACCGCGGTGTAAGGGGGGGGGATTGGTGTGACCGTGGTGTAAGGGAGGGGATTGGTGTGACCACGGTGTAAGGGAGGGGGTTGGTGTGACCGCGGTGTAAGGGAGGGGATTGGTGTGACGTGGTGTAAGGGAGGGGATTGGTGTGACCGCGGTGTAAGGGAGGGGATTGGTGTGACCGCGGTGTAAGGGAGGGGATTGGTGTGACCACGGTGTAAGGGAGGGGGTTGGTGTGACCGCGGTGTAAGGGAGGGGATTGGTGTGATCGCGGTGTAAGGGAGGGGATTGGTGTGACCGCGGTGTAAGGGAGGGGATTGGTGTGACCGCGGTGTAAGGGGGGGATTGGTGTGACCGCGGTGTAAGGGGGGGATTGGTGTGACCACGGTGTAAGGGGGGGGATTGGTGTGACCGCGGTGTAAGGGAGGGGATTGGTGTGACCGCGGTGTAAGGGAGGGGATTGGTGTGACCGCGGTGTAAGGGAGGGGATTGGTGTGACCGCGGTGTAAGGGAGGGGATTGGTGTGACCGCGGTGTAAGGGAGGGGATTGGTGTGACCGCGGTGTAAGGGAGGGGATTGGTGTGACCGCGGTGTAAGGGGGGGATTGGTGTGACCGCGGTGTAAGGGGGGGGATTGGTGTGACCGCGGTGTAAGGGAGGGGATTGGTGTGACCGCGGTGTAAGGGAGGGGATTGGTGTGACCGCGGTGTAAGGGAGGGGATTGGTGTGGCCGTGGTGTAAGGGAGGGGATTGGTGTGACCGCGGTGTAAGGGAGGGGATTGGTGTGACCGCGGTGTAAGGGAGGGGATTGGTGTGACCGCGGTGTAAGGGAGGGGATTGGTGTGACCGCGGTGTAAGGGAGGGGATTGGTGTGACCGCGGTGTAAGGGAGGGGATTGGTGTGACCACAGTGTAAGGGAGGGGATTGGTGTGACCGCGGTGTAAGGGGGGGATTGGTGTGACCGCGGTGTAAGGGGGGGATTGGTGTGACCACGGTGTAAGGGAGGGGATTGGTGTGACCGCGGTGTAAGGGGGGGGGATTGGTGTGACCGTGGTGTAAGGGAGGGGATTGGTGTGACCACGGTGTAAGGGAGGGGGTTGGTGTGACCGCGGTGTAAGGGAGGGGATTGGTGTGACGTGGTGTAAGGGAGGGGATTGGTGTGACCGCGGTGTAAGGGAGGGGATTGGTGTGACCGCGGTGTAAGGGAGGGGATTGGTGTGACCGCGGTGTAAGGGGGGGGATTGGTGTGACCGCGGTGTAAGGGAGGGGATTGGTGTGACCGTGGTGTAAGGGAGGGGATTGGTGTGACCACGGTGTAAGGGAGGGGATTGGTGTGACCGCGGTGTAAGGGAGGGGATTGGTGTGACCGCGGTGTAAGGGAGGGGATTGGTGTGACCGTGGTGTAAGGGAGGGGGTTGGTGTGACCGTGGTGTAAGGGAGGGGATTGGTGTGACCGCGGTGTAAGGGAGGGGATTGGTGTGACCGCGGTGTAAGGGGGGGGATTGGTGTGACCGCGGTGTAAGGGGGGGGATTGGTGTGACCGCGGTGTAAGGGAGGGGATTGGTGTGACCGCGGTGTAAGGGAGGGGGTTGGTGTGACCGCGGTGTAAGGGAGGGGGTTGGTGTGACCGCGGTGTAAGGGAGGGGGTTGGTGTGACCGCGGTGTAAGGGAGGGGATTGGTGTGACCGCGGTGTAAGGGAGGGGATTGGTGTGACCACGGTGTAAGGGAGGGGATTGGTGTGAGCGCGGTGTAATGGAGGGGATTGGTGTGAGCGCGGTGTAAGGGAGGGGGTTGGTGTGACCGCGGTGTAAGGGAGGGGATTGGTGTGACCGCGGTGTAAGGGAGGGGATTGGTGTGAGCGCGGTGTAATGGAGGGGATTGGTGTGACCGCGGTGTAAGAGAGGGGGTTGGTGTGACCGCGGTGTAAGGGGGGGGATTGGTGTGACCGCGGTGTAAGGGGGGGGATTGGTGTGACCGCGGTGTAAGGGAAGGGATTGGTGTGACTGCGGTGTAAGGGAGGGGATTGGTGTGACCGCGGTGTAAGGGGGAGGATTGGTGTGACCGCGGTGTAAGGGGGGGGATTGGTGTGACCGCGGTGTAAGGGAGGGGGTGGGTGTGACCGCGGTGTAAGGGGGGGGATTGGTGTGACCGCGGTGTAAGGGGGGGGGATTGGTGTGACCGCGGTGTAAGGGAGGGGGTTGGTGTGACCGCGGTGTAAGGGAGGGGATTGGTGTGACCGCGGTGTAAGGGGGGGGATTGGTGTGACCGCGGTGTAAGGGAGGGGATTGGTGTGACCGCGGTGTAAGGGAGGGGATTGGTGTGACCGCGGTGTAAGGGGGGGATTGGTGTGACCGCGGTGTAAGGGAGGGGATTGGTGTGACCGCGGTGTAAGGGGGGGATTGGTGTGACCGCGGTGTAAGGGGGGGATTGGTATGACCGCGGTGTAAGGGAGGGGATTGGTGTGACCGTGGTGTAAGGGAGGGGATTGGTGTGACCGCGGTGTAAGGGAGGGGATTGGTGTGACCGCGGTGTAAGGGGGGGGGATTGGTGTGATCGCGGTGTAAGGGAGGGGATTGGTGTGACCGCGGTGTAAGGGAGGGGATTGGTGTGGCCGCGGTGTAAGGGAGGGGATTGGTGTGACCGCGGTGTAAGGGAGGGGATTGGTGTGTCCGCGGTGTAAGGGGGGGGGATTGGTGTGACCGCGGTGTAAGGGGGGGGGATTGGTGTGACCGCGGTGTAAGGGAGGGGATTGGTGTGACCGCGGTGTAAGGGAGGGGATTGGTGTGACCGCGGTGTAAGGGGGGAGGGGATTGGTGTGACCGCGGTGTAAGGGAGGGGATTGGTGTGATCGCGGTGTAAGGGAGGGGATTGGTGTGACCGCGGTGTAAGGGAGGGGATTGGTGTGACCGCGGTGTAAGGGAGGGGATTGGTGTGACCGCGGTGTAAGGGAGGGGATTGGTGTGACCACGGTGTAAGGGAGGGGATTGGTGTGAGCGCGGTGTAATGGAGGGGATTGGTGTGACCGCGGTGTAAGGGAGGGGGTTGGTGTGACCGCGGTGTAAGGGAGGGGATTGGTGTGACCACGGTGTAAGGGAGGGGATTGGTGTGAGCGCGGTGTAATGGAGGGGATTGGTGTGACCGCGGTGTAAGGGAGGGGGTTGGTGTGACCGCGGTGTAAGGGAGGGGATTGGTGTGAGCGCGGTGTAAGGGAGGGGATTGGTGTGAGCGCGGTGTAATGGAGGGGATTGGTGTGACCGCGGTGTAAGGGAGGGGGTTGGTGTGACCGCGGTGTAAGGGAGGGGATTGGTGTGACCGCGGTGTAAGGGAGGGGATTGGTGTGACCGCGGTGTAATGGAGGGAATTGGTGTGACCGCGGTGTAAGGGAGGGGGTTGGTGTGACCGCGGTGTAAGGGAGGGGATTGGTGTGACCGCGATGTAAGGGAGGGGATTGGTGTGATCGCGGTGTAAGGTAGGGGATTGGTGTGACCGCGATGTAAGGGAGGGGATTGGTGTGACCGCGGTGTAAGGGAGGGGATTGGTGTGACCATGGTGTAAGGGAGGGGATTGGTGTGACCGCGGTGTAAGGGAGGGGATTGGTGTGACCGTGGTGTAAGGGAGGGGATTGGTGTGACCGCGGTGTAAGGGAGGGGATTGGTGTGACCGCGGTGTAAGGGAGGGGATTGGTGTGACCGCGGTGTAAGGGAGGGGATTGGTGTGACTGCGGTGTAAGGGAGGGGGTTGGTGTGACCGCAGTGTAAGGGAGGGGATTGGTGTGACTGCGGTGTAAGGGAGGGGGTTGGTGTGACCGCAGTGTAAGGGAGGGGATTGGTGTGACTGCGGTGTAAGGGAGGGGATTGGTGTGACCGCGGTGTAAGGGGGGGGATTGGTGTGACCGCGGTGTAAGGGGGGGGATTGGTGTGACCGCGGTGTAAGGGAGGGGATTGGTGTGACCGCAGTGTAAGGGAGGGGATTGGTGTGACTGCGGTGTAAGGGAGGGGGTTGGTGTGACCGCAGTGTAAGGGAGGGGATTGGTGTGACTGCGGTGTAAGGGAGGGGATTGGTGTGACCGCGGTGTAAGGGGGGGGATTGGTGTGACCGCGGTGTAAGGGAGGGGATTGGTGTGACTGTGGTGTAAGGGAGGGGATTGGTGTGACCGCGGTGTAAGGGAGGGGATTGGTGTGACCGCGGTGTAAGGGAGGGGGTTGGTGTGACCGCGGTGTAAGGGAGGGGATTGGTGTGACTGCGGTGTAAGGGAGGGGATTGGTGTGACCGCGGTGTAAGGGAGGGGATTGGTGTGACTGCGGTGTAAGGGAGGGGGTTGGTGTGACCGCGGTGTAAGGGAGGGGATTGGTGTGACTGCGGTGTAAGGGAGGGGATTGGTGTGACCGCGGTGTAAGGGGGGGGATTGGTGTGACCGCGGTGTAAGGGAGGGGATTGGTGTGACTGTGGTGTAAGGGAGGGGATTGGTGTGACCGCGGTGTAAGGGAGGGGATTGGTGTGACCGTGGTGTAAGGGAGGGGGTTGGTGTGACCGCAGTGTAAGGGAGGGGATTGGTGTGACCGTGGTGTAAGGGAGGGGATTGGTGTGACCGCGGTGTAAGGGAGGGGATTGGTGTGACCGCGGTGTAAGGGAGGGGATTGGTGTGACCGCGGTGTAAGGGGGGGGGGATTGGTGTGACCGCGGTGTAAGGGAGGGGATTGGTGTGATCGCGGTGTAAGGGAGGGGATTGGTGTGATCGCGGTGTAAGGGAGGGGATTGGTGTGACCGCGGTGTAAGGGAGGGGATTGGTGTGACCGCGGTGTAAGGGGGGGGGGGATTGGTGTGACCGCGGTGTAAGGGAGGGGATTGGTGTGATCGCGGTGTAAGGGAGGGGATTGGTGTGATCGCGGTGTAAGGGAGGGGATTGGTGTGACCGCGGTGTAAGGGAGGGGATTGGTGTGACCGCGGTGTAAGGGAGCTTTATTCTCCTTTCAATGTTACATTGTGTCACACGCAGGGGAAAAGATTGTTTTGCATTAATTGGACGCATAACATTGATGAGGAAAATTGGGAAGGCAAGGGGCACAAATGATCACGGCGGTGATTTGTATTTCACAGATTTGCTGTGATGTTTTGTTCACTTATATGAGCATTTGATGCTTGTGCAGTAAATGTAAATGTCATCCAGATTATGGGACATCCTTGTTGTGATTATTCTGGGAAGGGAATGTGTTTCTTGTTTATTTTCTTTTTTTTTTTTGACAGCTAAAACCTTTCTTTTCATGAAGAAAAAAAAATCCCATCCATCAGTGTATTTTTTTTTGGCTTGAAGATCATTTAAAAAGGTGTACAGGACATTATTTTTTGAAAGTGATACAGGCATGGCCTAAAACAGTGGTCTCCAAACTGAGGTCTGGGGGCCAGATGCGGCCCTTTGTTTGCCTTTATCGGGCCCTTGGGGCACTATTCCTCCCACTGATATGAGACACTATTCTGCCAACTGACACCAACAATAGGGCACCATTTCTTCCATTGACACCAACAATAGGGCACCACTTCTCCCATTGACACCAACAATAAGGCACCACTTCTCCCATTGACACCAAAAATGGGGCACTATTTCTCCCATTGACACCAACAATGGGGCACCATTGCTCCCATTGGCATGAACAACGGGGCACTATTATTGCCACTAATACGAGACACTAATCTGCCAACTGACACCAACAATTGGGCACCATTTCTCCCATTGACACCAACAATGGGACACCATTTCTCCATTGACATCAACACTGAGACACCATTTCTTCCATTGACATGAACAATGGGGAACTATTTCTCCCATTTACACCAACAATGGGGAATAGTTTCTCCCATTGACACCAACAGTGGGTCACTATTCCTTCGGAGGAAACCAAGATGAGGGTTCTCCACCTAATACCAAATGTGGTGATGTTTACTCCCAGTGAAGCCAGGAAAATCTCCACTCCCGCTGGCCACAGTCCGGCCCCCTGAATATTGAAGGACAAAAGACAGGCCCCTTGTTTAGAAGGTTTTGGAGACCCCTGGCCTAAAAGATAAGGATAACACGATTGCTGAAGTGTAGGGATTTCTGGTGTCTTCCAATACGTGTCTTAGTCTTAATGGCGGTCCTAGAGTCCTTGTGGAGGCCCCTTCAGATTCTAGGCCGAGGCTGTAGATGGGGTCTTGACTTCTTTCCCAACACCTCAGTGGGCATTAGAGACTCTGACATTTGATAGTTGAACACAGGCACAATCCAGTGAGAGCGCCAAACAAACATCCAAGAGTCCAGGGTAAATCTAATGCTAAAAAAAAGATTCATAGCAGAATAGAACCAACGTGTTTTGGAGGCCATACACACTCCCTCTTCATCAGGGCTGAGCTGAAAGAGTAAGGTAGATGGGGAAAAAACCAACACTAATATTCCACTCTTTCCTGAGGACCAGGCTTTGTGACTTGGACTTTTCCCTGGACTTGCTCACGATGGACTTTTCCCTGGACCTGCTCACGATGGACTTTTCCCTGGACCTGCTCACGATGGACTTTTCCCTGGACTTGCTCACAATGGACTTTTCCCTGGACTTGCTCACGATGGACTTTTCCCTGGACTTGCTCACAATGGACTTTTCCCTGGACTTGCTCACGATGGACTTTTCCCTGGACTTGCTCACAATGGACTTTTCCCTGGACTTGCTCACGATGGACTTTTCCCTGGACTTGCTCAAGCACTGGACTTTTCCCTGGACTTGCTCACAATGGACTTTTCCCTGGACTTGCTCACGATGGACCTTTCCCTGGACTTGCTCACGATGGACTTTTCCCTGGACTTACTCAAGCACTGGACTTTTCACGGACTTGCTGGCACATCGTTCTGGATTAAGTTAAGCCATGGGGAAGATATGACAACCAGCACCGGCTGGTCCCTGGGCTCCCCTCCCTGTGTCCATCGCAGTTGCCATGTCTCCGGTAGCAGGCCCCAGACCTTCCCTTCTACTCTATTTCGGGTAGCAGTCAATTCTGTACCCTCTGACATTCTGCACCCCCTGTGCCTCCTTTTCATACTTATATTTTTTTATATTATGCTTTTCTTATATTTGATAGTTGAACCTCAGGGCGAAAGATGTAGTATCATTAGGAGCGGACTTAGGCAGAAGTCAAGGTCCCATGTACAAACTGGGCCAGGGTTCAATGCCACACAGGGATCGATATTTTTTTTTCGCAGGAACCACCAAATTATCTATTTTTCAGCACTATTGTTGATATTCTTATGTGGGTCAAACATGAATTTATACCAAATGTGATCCAAATTTTCAATTTATGATTGAATTAGTTGTGGTCAAAATGTGTGCTGATCCAAAATGCTCTGCCCACCTTCACACAAGCTGCCCTTGCTAATCTCTTTTCTCAATTCTATGCTTGGACTTGTTTCAGTGATTGCCAGTCCATCTGTACTGAAAGAACTTGACCTGGGTGTCATTCTGCAGCAAAGTCCATGACAATTTAGGAGGTGTACTGGTGAATGCTTGGTAGTGTCATGGTCAAGGGTCAGGCTGTGAGACCAGTAGCTCCCACCTACCAGCATGATAAGTACTCAAGCAGGTCACCATGGCGGATGACGCAGGCTCAACTGGGGTGTGGGGTTTAAGCACTAACCGATATTCACCAGAGCTCCTGATGGCGGGGGGGGTGGGTTTTGCTGCATGTTAGTACCAGGTCGCGGTCCAGGAGGTGAGCAAGCTGAGGTCCAGTAGCAGATATAGCAGGTTGGGATCAAGCAGAAGAGTAGTCAGTAAACAAGCCAAAGGTCGGTAACAAGTGGTTGCAGGTTAGGATTGAGCAGAAACGTAGTCAATAAACAAGCCAAAGGTCAGAAACAAGTGGTTGCAGGTTGGGATTGAGTGGAAACGTAGTCAGTAAACAAGCCAAAGGTCAGAAACAAGTGGTTGCAGGTTGGGATCAACGAGCCAAAGGTTGGTAATGGGTGGTAGCAGAGATACAGACAGCAGCAGGAGTGACAAGAGCAAGATATTGGCTGGAGAGAGCACAATAATCTGGAAAATAGGATGTGACAAGGCATGGCTAAATTAGGAAGTTAATGGGAGGAGTAAAGAGTTCAAGGTTCACCAGAAACATGGTTCAAGGAAATTGTCATGGTCCAAGGAATTGTCCATGGAGCTGTCCAGCATCTCAGGCGGCTAAAAAATAAGAGATACTACCAAGCAAAGCAGAGGTTGCAGGTTCAGATCTGACAGGTGGCTCCTTAGATCCTGTGCATTAGCCCACCTTTAGACCCACAACCGTCTGATGATGTGAAGGGCCCACTATTACCATGATAAAAGCTCATCCGGCATGGCAAAAAAAAATTGTGATTGCTGTTCAAAATATAGAAAGTAGAATAAATTGCTTTAATTCTGTGTCCTAACTGTAAGGGGGGGGGGGGGATGCCATCATTCTAATTTGATACAAATTTTCAAAAGACAATTGAATTAAAATGTGATTTGAAATTTGAGCTAACTCACAAAATGGAATAAAAATGCTTAACTTTTTTGTTAGAGTTGTAGAAAAAAACAAAACTATAGCATAATAGATGCAATATAGATAGAGAGATATAGATAGATAGATAGATAGATAGATAGATAGATAGATAGATAGATAGATAGATAGATAGATAGATAGATAGATAGATAGATAGATAGATAGATAGATAGATTTCTGTGGTATCACTCCCCCATATCATACATTTCCTCCACGAATACCAGAAGAGGCAACAAGGGACCATTTTTGTATCTATTTTCTATATTTTCAAATAAATTTGTGTTTCTTTCTGAGATATAATACAGAGTTTTGAGATTGAATTAAGAGTATATCCAAACACACCGAAGGTTATTTATTCTTTATTGTAAATGGTTCTTACAATATAACCTTTACAGAGTTTCATACATCATTTCCATGGCTGGTATTCGGTTTGTTTTACATTCATCCTTCACCCCGTCTTCGCACAGGAAAACCAGAACATTCCTTTTCATCTTTATTTATTCAAGAAAATAAACCTTTCTTCTACAATCACCAACTTCCACATAACCATTATTCTATGGTCAGTGTAAAGTTACATTGTTTTCTCATATAGTGGATAACAGCACCTCTTGCAGCCTCTGATTTGCTATTTAATTTTTTCTTTTTTGTGATGCTCTGATCCCTTGAAGACGTATAATTCACACGAAACGCATTGGGAGGAGCTTGCCTGTGACATCATTGCGCGCACACCCGAAAGCTGGAGCGACGACACCATGTTTTGATTGTAATGCTCACTGATGCCTTCAGTAATAAAGTATATAAATTATATCTTTTTTTTTTTTACATTTGTCCATTTAACGTTCAATAGCATTCTTTTGCCATTCCATATTCTCCCTGTTTATATGAGGATGTATACATACCAGGTGAATACAGCAGCTGGTGAACATTAATCGAATCTCACTTGTACAGTAGTGATGAAAAAAGTAAGCTTGCAGGGAAATTTGTTGACAGGATAGACAGATAGATAGATAGATAGATAGATAGATAGATAGATAGATAGATAGATAGATAGATAGATAGATAGATAGATAGATAGATAGATAGATAGATAGATAGATAGATAGATAGATAGATAGATAGATAGATAGATAGATAGATAGATAGATCCTACCAGAAAAGACATTGAGGGAAAATATTTGTATCTATTATCAATATACTACTCAATATAATACTCAATTTGTATTTCATTTTAAGAAATCCTACAGACTTTTAAGATTGATTTAAGCACTTAAGGAACTAAGTCTCTTTTTGAGATTTGAGATTTGGAGTTACAAGGTCAGTAACGAGTGGTTGCAAGTTGGGATCAAGTGGAAACGTAAGTCAAAGAACAAGCCAAAGGTCTGTAACAAGTGGCAGTGGAGATACGGATGTGAACAGGAGAGACAAGAGCGATATATTGGCTGAAGAGAGCACAATAATCCGGCAAACAGGTTGTGCAGAGACATGGCTTAAAAAGGAAGTTTATGGGAGGAGCAAAGAGTTCAAGGTTCACCAGAAACAAGACATAAGGCAAGGTTGTCAAAGCAATCAGACGGGGAGCTATCCAGCATCTAAGGTGGCTCATTGAGAAGATTTACTACCAGACACATCAGAGATCTGGGGTTTAGGTCCAGGCCCTGATGGTATTGTTGTTTTTTGTGAACCCGCATATTACTTTTCAGAGTATATCTGAACACACCAGCAGTTATTTATTCTGTATTGTAAATGTTTCTTTCAATATAACCTTTACAGAGTTTCATTCATCATGTCTGTGGCTGGTATTCAAATTGCTTTACATTTATTCTTCACCCCGGCTTGGCACAGGAGAACCAGAACATTTCTTTTTTTCTTTAGTCAAGAAAATAATCCCTTTTTTTTTCTCCCATGTCCGTAATATTATGTCATAGTGGATAAAGGGTTCCATGCTGCCTCCTGGTTTGCTCTTCATTTTCTTTTTAAATTTAAGAAGTGTGAACAAAAATAAAATAAATGTGGTTTGTGTTTAAAGAAGATCTAATGGGGCGTACACACGGTCGGACTTTTCGGCTACAAAAGTCTGACGGACGCCGATGGACCAAATCCGGAGGACAATCCGATCGTGTGTGGGCTTCCCCGGACTTTCAGCGGACTTTTCCAGTCCCAAATCTGACGGACTTTAGATTTGGTACATGCTTCAAATCTTTACGTCGTAACTCCGCCAGACCCAGAAATCCGCTGGTCTGTATACTAGTCCGACGGACAAAAACCCACGCTAGGGCAGCTATTGGCTACTGGCTATCAACTTCCTTATTTTAGTCCGGTGTACGTCATCACGTACGAATCCGTCGGACTTTTGTGTGATCGTATGTAGGCAAGTCCGTTCGTTAGAAAGTCCGTCGAAAGTTTGTCGGACAGGCTGTCGGGCTTTTGTAGCCGAAAAGTCCGACCGCGTGTACGCCCCATAAGAATCTCTAATACTAAGAGGTCTGTTTGTAAAGGATTCATTGTCTATTGCTATTAGCCAAATTGGCATTCAATGGCGCTCTCTTGGCACACCACAATCGCATTATACCGGGATGAATGCCGGCCAGGTGAATGAAGAAGTCGATAAACGGCTGTGGAATCTCATTTGTACTGTAGCTCTACGAGTGAGATTCAATGGCTGTTCACTCGAAGAGGAATTTGCTGGTGGGAGCTCTCCTTGGTGCTGAAACTCTGGTTACCTACAGTAGCCTTTTCTAACCTCATTGTTGGTGGGACCTCTCCTTGGTGCTGAAACTCTGGTTATCTACAGTAGCCTTTCATAACCTCAGCCTTTTTTTTTTTTTTTTCAGTCACAAAACCCCTCTCAAGCCCCCCCTACTTCCACCTGCCCCCCCCCCCCCAGTTTAAAATGTAGAACATTTAAATGTTGCTTATCATTGGGGAACCTGAACCAAGGACCATGCAAACAACCACCTTGCTTAAATTACCTTCATATTAGGATGTCATACCAGAAGACCCTCTTCACATCAGATTACCCCCCTCACATCAGAGGCTCCCTTTATGTCAGAGGCCCTCCAACACCTCAGAGGTACCCCCATCACATCAGAGGCCCCTCTGTGCATGAGAGATCCCACATCACATCAGAGTACTCCCATGGTAAAGTACCTCCAACACATCAAAGTACCCCTTTCACATTTGAGGCTCCCTTCAGGTCAGAGGACTTTTTACACATCAGAGGTCCCCCCATCACATCAGAGTACCATCTTCACATTAGAGGCTCCCTTCAGGTTAGAGGACCTTCAACATGTTAGAGGTCCCCCCATCACATCAGAGGCCCCTCTATACATAAGAGATCCCACATCACATCAGAGTACTCCCATGGCAGAGTACTTCCAACACAACAGATTCCCTCCATCACACGAGAGGCCCCCCTACACACAAGAGATCCCAAACCACATCAGACTACTCCCATGGTAGAGTACCTCCAACACATCAGAGTAACCACTTTCACATTAGAGGCTCCCTTTAGGTCAGAGGCCTTCCAACACATCAGAGGTCCCCATCACATCAGAGCACCCCCTTCACATTAGAGGCTCCCTTCAGGTCACGGGGCATCCAACACATTAGAGTCCCTCCATCACATGAAAGGCCCCTATACACATGAGAGACCCCACACCACATGAGAGTACTCCCATGGTAGCGTGCCTCCAACATATCAGAGTCTTCCCATCACCAAAGAGTCCCTCCATCACATGAGAGGCCCCCCTACACATAAGAGATCCCACATCACATCAGAGTACTGCCATGGCAGAGTCCCTCCATCACATCAGAGTCTCCCCATCACCAAAGATTCCCCACATCACACAGTGCTCTCATCACATCCGAGTCTCTCCATCACATCAGAGGCCCCCTTACACATGGGAGATCCCACATAACATCAGAGTACTCCTATAGTAGAGGACCTCCAACACATCAGAGTCACTCCATCACATCAGAGTCTCCCCATCACCAAAGATTCCCAACATCACACAGTCCTCTCCTCACAACAGAGTCCCCACATCACATAGTCCTCTCCTCACAACAGAGTCCCCCCATCATACAGCCCCCAAATCACACAGTTCTCTCCATCACAGAGTCCTCTCAATCACAAATTCCACTCTTCACATCAGATCCCTTCCTTTTGGCTGCAGCAGCAAGGCCGAGGACTGGAGGTGAAATACATCTGAAGAAGAGGGACTTCCATCATCTCCTCAGGGCTGGGGGTGGCCTTTTAAAGCCACCTGTCCTGAATAAGTGTCATGTGTTGCCATGTTGCGGGTGGACTGGACATTAACACCATAGCAAAAAATTAAGCTTTAAGTCTTGGCCCTTTAGTGTAATTGGTTGTTATGATACTGGTGGAACCTCTACCCCCCACAATGATTCGCATCACCCCAGGGGAACCCAAACAGCAGCCTGGTTGAGAAACACAATAAACCGAGCACATGGGCTGGTATTTCCAACACAAGGAAGCAGGAAGCGTGCACCCACCCTGCTATGCTGATACATGTCCACATGCCCTTCAACGATGGGTAGGGTGCATTGAGAGGGGTCCCACTAAAAATTAGGAGAACCCTAGAATTGATGTTGTTACTTTTGCCCATTTCAATATTGAAGAAACATCTTTTGGATTAAAAAAAATGGCGTTCATGTCCCAAAGAACCAGTGTCCAATGCTCACAGGCACCAGGATCTTTGACTAATCTGAAGCCTGGGGTGTCAGGGGAGAAAGGGTTATTTACTACCTACCTGACCCCCCAAACCCCCCCCATGCCTGGCAGTAAAAAGGTCACCCCCTCACTGGTGAACTGATTTTGTAATTTAAGGGGCCAAAAAAGCATGACTCTGCTCCAACATAGCTCAAGTACTTTTTCAAACTTCAAGCAACACGACGTTCGGGTATGAACCGACGCCCGTGAAATAATGGAAGTCTTGCGGTTGAACATTGAAGCTCTTCGAGAAATGTGCTTCAAATTGCTTAGGTGTGAATGGCGTCTCCCAGTGTGTGTGGGTAAGTAAACTTTGACCTAGGACATTCTCTCCGACTTCTGCCCCAGCTGAAACATGGTCCTCCTGCCCGCTTATCTCAGCTACAGCCAATGGCGTTCAGGACTTCAATATGTTCCTCACCAATAAAGTTTCAATGTTACACTTTATAGATAGACTTGATAGTGACAACTAAAACTGAATGAGAGACCTTTGCCCCACACAAGACCCCAGATCGCCCAGATGTCAACGATTGCCCACAGTCCACAATCAGGGCAGGATAAGGTACTGCAAGGGCTGTTCATAGTTCTATGGATTTTCTGGGCTAATGTTGAATTCCGCAATCAGAATCCCTCCTGCTGTTGGCAATAATAGTAATAATGATAATGATAATAATAAAAATAAGCACACGTCATAAAAGCATTATTGCTTGAGATCTTGTCAAGCATCTTAGACTTGGACTCCTGCCCACCAAATTCCCTTCTTTTATCTCTTTTAATCAAAATGTTTGAAGTGTGCAGTGCGGTTTACGGGCATGGCCCATGCTGGCATCCCAGCAGCTCCGCGGAATGAGTAAAGAAAAAAAAAAACAAGTTGTTTATTTTATCCCGTAGTAGACATAAAATATTGATATGAAATGCGCAAGGAGTCGATAGCTTAGCGGCTTTCAATTAACTCGAGAAATTCAACCTGAGTACGTTACAGCTTTAGATGCCAAGAAAGAAATTCTACTCCAGAAGAAAGGCACCAACCTCCTCCTGGCTATGGACTACAATACAAGTACTGGGGATAATCTGCAAAATTCAGAAATCTCATCCTTACTTTGAAATCTTCCATCAATATATCTTTCATTTGTTCAGGTTCATATTTTCATATACCCTTAAAACATTGCAGAATCCACAAAGTCCTGTATGTGTGTATCCCGACCTGGTGGGGTTGGAACCTACCTGGCTTCCTGGCTCCTGGTGAAATCCCAGTCGGTGAAAGGTGGTCATGGTGAAGTCTGAAGGCATTCTTTGCATGGATATTTCCACACACCTTAAAACCCTTAAAGTGGTTGTAAACCTCTGAATTGAAAAATGAACAAAGCATATCCTTCTATAGTAGTGGTCGCCAACCTTTTGGACCTCACGGACCACTAAATTCACAATTTTGAATCCTGCAGACCACTAACATGAATTTGACATGCCTTTTACACACAATGCTCTGGCTCTCTGCCCCCCTCCCCTTTGATCACACTGCTGTCTTATACACACAATTCTCTGGCTCTCTGCCCCCCTCCCCCAGGATCACACTGCTTCCTTATACACACAATGTTCCGGCTCTCTGCCCCCCTCCCCCTCAATCACACTGCTGTCTTATACACACAATGCTCCGGCTATCTGCCCCCCTCCCCCTCCCCCTGGATCACACTGCTGCCTTATACACACAATGCTCTGACTCTCTGCCCCCCTCCCCTGGATCACACTGCTGTCTTATACACACTATGTTCTGGCTCTCTGCACCCCTCCTCCTGGATCACACTGCTGCCTTACACACACAATGCTCCAGCTCTCTGCCCCCTCACCCCTGATCACACTGCTGCCTTATACACACTATGTTCTGGCTCCCTGCACCCCCTCCCCCTGATCATACTGCTGCCTTATACACACAATGCTCTGGCTCTCTGCACCCCTCCCCCTGATCACACTGCTGCCTTATACACACAATGCTCCGGCTCTCTGTCCCTCTCCCCCTGGATCACACTGCTGCCTTATACACACAATGCTCCGACTCTCTGCCCCCCTCCCCCTGATCACACTGCTGCCTTATACACACAATGCTCCGACTCTCTGCACCCCTCCCCCTGATCACACTGCTGCCTTATACACACAATGCTCTGACTCTCTGCACCCCTCCCCTGATCACACTGCTGCCTTTTACACACAATGCTCTGGCTCCCTGCCCCCCTCCCCCTGATCTCACTGCTGCCTAATACACACAATGCTCCGACTCTCTGCCCCCCTCCCCCTGGATCACACTGCTGCCTTATACACACAATGCTCTGGCTCTCTGCCCCTCTCCCCCTCAATCTCACTGCTGTCTTATACACACAATGCTCTGGCTTTCTGCCCCCCTCCTCCTGGATCACACTGCTTCCTTATAAACACAATGCTCTGCCTCTCTGCCCCTCTTCTCCTGATCTCACTGCTGCCTTATACACACAATGCTCCGACTCTCTGCCCCCCTCCTCCTGGATCACACTGCTGCCTTATACACACAATGCTCTGGCTCTCTGCCCCTCTCCCCCTCAATCTCACTGCTGTCTTATACACACAATGCTTTGACTCTCTGCCCCCCTCCACCTGGATCACACTGCTGCCTTATACACACAATGCTCTGGCTCTCTGCCCCTCTCCCCCTGATCACACTGCTGCCTTATACACACAATGTTTCGGCTCTCTGTCCACCTCCCCTGATCACACTGCTGTCTTATACACACAATGCTCTGACTCTCTGCCCCCCTCCCCCTGATCACACTGCTTCCTTATAAACACAATGCTCTGGCTCTCTGCACCCCTCCCCCTGATCACACTGCTGCCTTATACACACAATGCTCCGACTCTCTGCCCCCTCCCCCTGATCACACTGCTGCCTTATACACACATTGCTCCGACTCTCTGCACCCCTCCCCCTGATCACACTGCTGCCTTATACACACAATGCTCTGACTCTCTGCCCCCCTCCCCTGATCACACTGCTGCCTTTTACACACAATGCTCCGGCTCCCTGCCCCCCTCCCCCTGATCTCACTGCTGCCTAATACACACAATGCTCCGACTCTCTGCCCCCCTCCCCCTGGATCACACTGCTGCCTTATACACACAATGCTCTGGCTCTCTGCCCCTCTCCCCCTCAATCTCACTGCTGTCTAATACACACAATGCTCTGGCTCTCTGCCCCTCTTCTCCTGATCTCACTGCTGTCTTATACACACAATGCTCCGACTCTCTGCCCCCCTCCTCCTGGATCACACTGCTGTCTTATACACACAATGCTCCGACTCTCTGCCCCCCTCCTCCTTGATCACACTGCTGCCTTATACACACAATGCTCCGGCTCTCTGCCCCTCTCCCCCAGGATCACACTGCTGCCTTATACACACAATGCTCCGGCTCTCTGTCCCCCTCCCCTGATCACACTGCTGTCTTATACACACAATGCTCTGGCTCTCTGCCCCCCCTCCCCCTGGTTCACATGGCTGCCTTATACACACAATGCTCCGGCTCTCTGTCCCCCTCCCCTGATCTCACTGCTGCCTTATACACACAATGCTCCGGCTCTCTGCCCCCCTCCTCCTGGTTCACATGGCTGCCTTATACACACAATGATCCATCTCTCTTCCCCCCCCCCTCCCCCTGGATCACACTGCTGCCTTATACACACAATGCTCTGACTCTCTGCCCTCCTCCCCTGCCGTGTGATCCAGGGGGAGGGGGGCACTCACAGTAGACAGCAGGCACTCCAGGCAGCCTCTTTGCCCTCCTCTGCCCCCCCACACACTCTGCATCACACTGCTGCCTCATACAGACTCAACATTGGATCTTACCTCCTACCCTCCAGCAGCCAGCATTATCAGTAGATTCCCACCCAGCATCATAAGACCCCCCCAGCAACAAAAGATCCTTCACAACAGTAGATCCCCCCAGCAACACTACACCTCCCAGCGACAATAGATCAATGAATGAATCTGCTTGACTCCGTTACTGACCCGGCTTTCATCTGACCTGTCTTTGGATCACCCCTCCCGGTTTATGTCTTGCTGCCTATCTGAGTCACCGAACTCGGCCTGGACTTTTGGCCATCCAAGTCCAAGTCCGCGGTTCCAGTTTCCTGGTACCCTTCCACTGCCCACCTCATCAAGCTGGGTAGAGGGTGCGGCAGCTGGTGATGTCACAAGCTGACTACAGAACGGTTGTAGGCAGGGGCATTGCCAGGTGGCAAAAAGACCAGGGGCTTCAGCCCAAAGTCCGAGCACGCGACCGGGGGGGGTGGGGGGAGGGGGGTGTTACCTACCTGCCATACACTGACCATTACACTGACCTACCTGCCATACACTGACCATTACACTGACCTACCTGCCATACACTGACCATTACACTGACCCACCTGCCATACACTGACCATTACACTGACCTACCTGACATACACTGACATAACTGACCTAACTGACACACAGTGACCCACAGTGACCTACCTGATATGCACTGACCTACCTGACATACACTGACCCACACTGACACACACCGACCTTCCTGACACACACTGACCTACCTGAAATATACTGACCCACACTGACACGCACTGACCTACCTGACCAGACTTCAGGTGATGTGACCTCCTCCTGCAGCTCAGCCGTAGTGTGCAACGCGCCCATCACAGTAGACAGCAGGCACTCCAGGCAGCCAGAGCCAGAGCCATGACAGGACAGGAGAGGAGAGCCAAGTGGGGATCTTACATAGTAGGTGAGGCTGAAAAAAGACACAAGTCCATCAAGTCCAACCTATGTGTGTGATTATGTCAGTATTACATTATATATCCCTGTATGTTGCGGTTGTTCAGGTGATTATCTAATAGTTTTTTAAACTAACGATGCTCCCCGCTGAGACCACCGCCTGTGGAAGGGAATTCCACATCCTTGCCGCTCTTACAGTAAAGAACCCTCTACGTAGTTTTATCCCTACTGTGGGGTCACCAGTACAGTATTTATATATTGTAGGGTCACCAGTACGGTATTTATATATTGTGGGGTCACCAGTCCGGTATTTATATATTGTGGGGTCACCAGTCCGGTATTTATACAATGAAATCATCTCCCCTCTCAAGCGTCTCTTCTCCAGATAGAATAAGTTCAGAGCTCACAACCTTTCCTCATAACTAAGATCCTCCAGACCCTTTATTAGCTTTGTTGCCCTCCTTTGTACTCGCTCCATTTCCAGTACATCCTTCCTGAGGACTGGTGCCCAGAACTAGACAGCATACTCCAGGTGCGGCCGGACCAGAGTCTTGTAGAGCGGGAGAATTATCGTTTTATCTCTGGAGTTGATCCCCTTTTTAATGCATGCCAATATAATATCTTCTCAGGGTGGTGCGGCGGCCGCATTGTTATTCCTGCCTTCTGGAGTCTGCAGCACCTATGATGGACGTCACACGTCCCACGGTCCCGGCATTGGACCAGTGGGACATCCATCATAGGTGCTGCAGGCTCCAGAATGCGGGGCCTGCTATGTCAGTCGGCCACGCTCGGGGTCAGAATGGTCCTCGCTCGGCGGCGGCGATTGGGGCTAATAACAGAACTGCGCATGCCCGAGACCTGGGGCTTTTTGGGGACCCACTCCGGGCTCCAGCCCCCCTCAGCCCCCCCTCCCGACGCCACTGGTTGTAGGTCCACAAAATAACCAATCTGCTCTTGATCTTGGCGTAGTCAGGGCGCACTTCACACTAATAGGGACTGGTGGGGCCACCAGGAGATTCACCTTCCTACACTAATAGAAATAACCAGTATGCTGACTCTGAGGGATAGCGCGACGTAGTCCCAAACTTCGAAGATTAACATTCACAAACACTTTAAGTCTCATAGCTGCCAATAAAACTTCCAACTGGAGACGCAGGATACAGAGCGGCGCTCAATCACGCCTGGCGATGAAAGCGAGGAGTGCGCACTGCTGAGTCCCAAAGATCTCGGTGAAATTATTGAGGTAGTAATTTTTCTGGTGTGTCACTTTCCCCCACTGTCAGAACATTATGCCAGCGAGCGCCTCTTAAATAAGAGAACTTTTTTTTCCCCCATAATGACTGAACTAATAAAAACAATCGATCCCGCGCCTGACTCTGAAATGTCACGTTAATTATTCGTCACGTGGCGTGCTGTGTAGCCAAGCGGCGCGCTGTCATGCGGGGAGTGGAGGAGAAACTTTTGCAACTGCTCTCAATGCAGAGCCACAGAGAAGTTTGATGTTGGGCTGCTTTTCCTCTATTGCCATTGCTGACTTGTTTCTTAAAGTGCAAGTTCCGGATCTGTCATCCCCATCCTCGCTTTAATTCTGAGAGAGAGCCATTGTCCTGGGACAAGCATGCAGCCAGTGATGTCATAACTTCCAATGTGTAGGCATGTTCTGAGTCAACAACTTAGTAAGTGGTAAAGCATGGGTGAGGAGCAGAGCCGGGCCGGGAGAAAAAGGGGGTAGGTGGCAGGAGGGGCAGCTGCCCCTGGTGCAGTGAACTGAACTCATGTGAGGGGAAGGTAGAACTCACTATAGGAGTAGTGACAGTGACCTCCCTACAGGAGTAGTGATAGTAATCCCCCTACAAGAGTAGTGACAGTGTCCTCCCTATAGGAGTAGTGACAGTGACCTCCCTACAGGAGTAGTGATAGTAATCCCCCTACAGGAGTAGTGACAGTGACCTCCCTACAGGAGTAGTGACAGTGACCTCCCTACAGAAGTAGTGCCAGTGACCTCCCTACAGGAGTAGTGCCAGTGACCTCCTTACAGGAGTAGTGACAGTGACCTCCCTACAGGAGTAGTGACAGTGACCTCCCTACAGGAGTAGTGACAGAGACCCCCCTACAGGAGTAGTGACAGAGACCTCCCTACAGGAGTAGTGACAGAGACCTCCCTACAGGACTAGTGACCTCCCTACAGGAGTAGTGACAGTGACCTCCCTACAGGAGTAGTGACAGTGACCTCCCTACAGGAGTAGTGACAGTGACCTCCCTACAGGAGTAGTGACAGAGACCCCCCTACAGGAGTAGTGACAGAGACCTCCCTACAGGAGGAGTGACAGTGACCTCCCTACAGGACTAGTGACCTCCCTACAGGAGTAGTGACAGTGACCTCCCTACAGGAGTAGTGACAGTGACCTCCCTACAGAAATAGTGACAGTGACCTCCCTACAGGAGTAGTGACAGTGACCTCCCTACAGGAGTAGTGACAGAGACCTCCCTACAGGAGAAGTGACAGAGACCCCCCTACAGGAGTAGTGACAGAGACCTCCCTACAGGTGTAGTGACAGAGACCTCCCTACAGGACTAGTGACAGAGACCCCCCTACAGGAGTAGTGACAGTGACCTCCCTACAGGAGTAGTGACAGTGACCTCCCTACAGGAGTAGTGACAGAGACCCCCCTACAGGAGTAGTGACAGAGACCTCCCTACAGAACTAGTGACAGTGACCTCCCTACAGGACTAGTGACAGTGACCTCCCTACAGGACTAGTGACAGTGACCTCCCTACAGAAATAGTGACAGTGACCTCCCTACAGGAATAGTGACAGTGACCTCCCTACCGGAGGAGTGATAGTGACCTCCCTACAGGAGTAGTGACAGAGACCCCCCTACAGGAGTAGTGACAGAGACCTCCCTACAGGAGTAGTGACAGTGACCTCCCCACAGGAGTAGTGACAGAGACCTTCCCACAGGACTAGTGACAGTGACCTCCCCACAGGAGTAGTGACAGTGACCTCCCCACAGGAGTAGTGACAGTGACCTCCCTACAGGAGTAGTGACAGTGACCTCCCTACAGGAGTAGTGACAGTGACCTCCCTACAGGAGTAGTGACGGAGACCTCCCTACAGGAGTAGTGACAGAGACCTCCCTACAGGACTAGTGACCTCCCTACAGGAGTAGTGACAGTGACCTCCCTACAGGACTAGTGACAGTGACCTCCCTACAGGACTAGTGACAGTGACCTCCCTACAGGACTAGTGACAGTGACCTCCCTACAGGAGGAGTGATAGTGACCTCCCTATAGGAGAAGTGACAGTGACCTGCCCACAGAAGTAGTGACAGTGACCTCCCTACAGGACTAGTGACCTCCCTACAGGAGTAGTGACAGTGACCTCCCCGAAGAACTAGTGACAGTGACCTCCCTACAGGAGTAGTGACAGTGACCTCCCTACAGGAGTAGTGACAGTGACCTCCCTACAGGAGTAGTGACAGTGATCTCCCTACAGGAGGAGTGACAGTGACCTCCCTACAGGAGTAGTGACGGAGACTTCCCTACAGGACTAGTGACAGTGACCTCCCTACAGAAATAGTGACAGTGACCTCCCTACAGGAGTAGTGACAGTGACCTCCCTACAGGAGTAGTGACAGAGACCTCCCTACAGGAGAAGTGACAGAGACCCCCCTACAGGAGTAGTGACAGAGACCTCCCTACAGGAGTAGTGACAGAGACCTCCCTACAGGAGTAGTGACAGTGACCTCCCTACAGGGGTAGTGACAGTGACCTCCCTACAGGGGTAGTGACAGTGACCTCCCTACAGGAGGAGTGATAGAGACCTCCCTACAGGAGTAGTGACAGTGACCTCCCCACAGGAGTAGTGACAGTGATCTCCCTACAAGAGGAGTGACGGAGATCTCCCTACAGGAGTAGTCAGGGCCATCTTTAAGGCCGGGCAAAAGGGGCAGCTGCCCTGGGCTCTTTCATTGTTGTGGGGCCCAAAGCAGCTGAATCATACTTGCCAACTATCCCAGTTTAAATTCCATTGTCTCTTGAGGTTTTAGTCCTGTGCTGTGTCCCGATATCTCAGTGTGAAGTTCTGCTACTAATGCTGCCCAGCTCTGCCCTATTGTTGTGTACAGATGACTCACCTGCAGACCCTGTGTTTACATGTTAATACCAGCATTGATATGTAAATAGCGGTAGACTGGCAGGATTCACGTAAATATAGGTGGTATTCATATGTCTATCATGCCCCCCTGAGGTCATATTCACCATCACCTATACTGAATGCGGCCCACTGGGGAGATATGCTTGAAAGTCGGGGTAGTGTGGGGTGTGCAGAGGTAGGCAGAGAAGGAATTACAGTTTGGGGTGTTCAGGTGAGGAAGGAGGGGATGTATGGAGGTAAGGAAGGTGGGTGCAATTAATGGGACTGCTGTGTATCGGCTAAAGGGCATCATGTTTCTGTGATGTCAGGAAAGCGATTTTCCATGCGTTCCCGACACACACATATGTGAACGCAAGCTAAATGTCTCAGTTTCTGTACATTGGTGGTCAGTGTAAATCTTCTCATTACATTGGTGCTTGGTGTACAATCCTTTCATTCACACTAGTGGCCGGTGTGACGATCCCCCTTACATTGGTGATCAGTGTAAATCCCTCCTTACATTGGTGGTTACTGTGAATGCTTCTATTACATTAGTGGTCAGTGTAAATCCCCATTACATTAGTGATCAGTGTAAATGACCATTACATTAGTGATCAGTGTAAATGACCATTACATTAGTGATCAGTGTAAATCCCCATTACATTAGTGGTCAGTGTAAATCCCCATTACATTAGTGATCAGTGTAAATCCCCATTACATTAGTGGTCAGTGTAAATCCCCATTACATTAGTGGTCAGTGTAAATCCCCATTACATTGGTGGCCAGTGCTGAAACTCCTCTTTATATTTTTAGTCGGTAAAAAAAATCTTACCTAGGGAGTGATTCTAACTGTGGAAGGAGGAGACTGACTGGTGGAGGTGACCGATCGGTGTTCCTCTGTACTGGGAACATACGATCTGTCTCCTCTACCCTGACAGGACGTGGATCTGTGCGTCTACACACACAGATTCACGTCCCTGCTCTGTGACTGGCAATCGCGAGTGTCTGGCAGACATCATGCGCACTGGCTCCCGAGTGACGCAGCGTTGTCTTTATCTTTTAGTTGTCTTTATTTTCGCCCAAGGTGCCAACTTGACATTCACAAGTTAAAGAGGATTGGGGGTTCCTAAGGTGAGGGCCTATGGCCACGTTACTCTGAACTCATCTGATTTTGAAGGCTAAGCAGGTTTGGGCCTGGTTAGTACTTGGATGTGTGACCCGCTTTTCCCTTTTGGATGTCTTTTTTTCGCCCAAGGTGCCAGCTTGGCATTCCCAAGTTCAAGAGGGGTTGGGGCTGCAATAATAAGGAAAGGGAAGGTCGGCACTCAGGATGACATTTACAGAGCTGTAAAACATCCTACACGTTTCGAACGTTAGTGCTTAGCCATGACTAAGGACTAACCTCCGAAACGCGTAGGCTGTTTTACAGCTCTGTACATGTATTTCTTAAAGGAATACTATTTTGGATGTCATCCTGAGTGCCGACCATCCCTTTCCTTATTCTGGTACGTTGGAGGTGTCAGCAGCCTCAAGGTCTAAGCACCGGGCGGAGCTTTTATGTGGGAAGGTTGCAGCACTTATACACTTGTTTTCATTGGGACTGCATTGCTCAGAGCCTATGGCCACATCAACTTGAACGTGCTCGATCTCGTCTTATTTCTAAGGCTAAGCAGCATCGGGCTCGATAAGTAAGTGGATGGGAGGCCGCATGGGAATCTATAGGTGCTATAGGCTTTTTTTTTTCGTTGGCTTTTTTTTTTCTCCCAAGGTGCCAGCTTGGCATTCCCACATTTAAGAGGTTTGAGGGCGCCAATGGTGAGCGCCTACGGCCACATCACCCTGAAAGCGCCCGATCTCATCTGATCTCAGAGGCGAAGCAGGGTCAGGCCTGGTTAGTATTTGGATGAGAGACTGAAGGCTTTTGGTTGGCTTTTTCTTTTTTTTTTTTTGCCCAAGGTGCCAGCTTGGCATTCCTAAGATCAAGAAGGTTGGGGGCTCCAATGGTGACCACCTATGGAAACATCAACTTGAACACGTCCAACCTCGTCTGATCTCGGAGGCTAAGCAAGGTCAGGCCTGCTGATTTTTTCTTTTTATATTTTTTACTATAAATAATGTATATGTACTTTTTAGTTTTCTTTATTTTTTTTAAGTGTAACATAAAAAAAACAAATGCACAAAAATATAAAAAAAATACAAAAAACTTTTTAATAGGGCAAGAGAAAAAATGTATATTCTTTATTTACGGTAAAACTTCATGTTTTTAAACCAACAGTTCAGAATAAAAACAATATTTTTTTTCAGTGTATTCAGGTTTTTGCCTATAAATTACAAAGAAAATTATTTTCTTTTTTTTTTTTTACCAAAAGAAAACCTTGTTTTCCCCTCCCCCATGTATTACCTAAGTAATGATAAAGTTATCGTCAAATAAACTGGAAATGTAAAAATTGTTCTGGTATGTAAGGGGTATAATGGTATTTAGATATTTATGGAAGAATTTTTCGTGACTTTGTTTTCTAACAATAAAAAGTTGGAAATGAAATGTTGACGTTTCTATTTCCATGTTTTGAGCAATTCTTCACGACTTCTCCGAGCTGAAGTCTGTCTGTAAGAGTTCCTTCAATTATTCAGTGAGCTCTCGCAGTAAGTATGGCGAGGCGTGATATCAAAACTTGGCTGATTCTAGAGGAACAAAACCTTGTCAGTTTGTCTGCAAAATGAAAACTATATGTCAGAGAAAAGGAAAATGTTGGAGAAATACTTTTGCTTTCAGTAAAACGCGCAATGTAGGATCTTATTCTCATCCCACTGACCACCAATGTAAGAGACATTCTTCCCACTGACCACCAATGTAAGGAACATTCTTCTCACTGATCACCAATGTAAGGAACATTCTTCTCACTGATCACCAATGTAAGAGACATTCTTCTCACTGATCACCAATGTAAGGAACATTCTTCTCACTGACCACCAATGTAAGGGACATTCTTCTCACTGATCACCAATGTAAGGAACATTCTTCCCACTGACCACCAATGTAAGGAACATTCTTCCCACTGATCACCAATGTAAGGGACATTCTTCCCACTGATCACCAATGTAAGGAACATTCTTCTCACTGATCACCAATGTAAGGAACATTCTTCTCACTGATCACCAATGTAAGGAACATTCTTCCCACTGATCACCAATGTAAGGAACATTCTTCCCACTGATCACCAATGTAGGGAACATTCTTCTCACTGATCACCAATGTAAGGAACATTCTTCCCACTGATCACCAATGTAAGGAACATTCTTCCCACTGATCACCAATGTAAGGAACATTCTTCCCACTGATCACCAATGTAAGGAACATTCTTCTCACTGATCACCAATGTAAGGGACATTCTTCTCACAGATCACCAATGTAAGGGACATTCTTCTCACAGATCACCAATGTAAGGAACATTCTTCTCACTGATCACCAATGTAAGGAACGTTCTTCTCACTGATCACCAATGTAAGGAACATTCTTCTCACTGATCACCAATGTAAGGGACATTCTTCTCACTGATCACCAATGTAAGGAACATTCTTCTCACTGATCACCAATGTAAGGGACATTCTTCTCACTGATCACCAATGTAAGGAACATTCTTCTCACTGATCACCAATGTAAGGAACATTCTTCTCACTGATCACCAATGTAAGGGACATTCTTCTCACTGATCACCAATGTAAGGAACATTCTTCTCACTGATCACCAATGTAAGGAACATTCTTCTCACTGATCACCAATGTAAGGAACATTCTTCTCACTGATCACCAATGTAAGGGACATTCTTCCCACTGATCACCAATGTAAGGAACATTCTTCTCACTGATCACCAATGTAAGGAACATTCTTCCCACTGATCACCAATGTAAGGAACATTCTTCTCACTGATCACCAATGTAAGGAACATTCTTCCCACTGATCACCAATGTAAGGAACATTCTTCTCACTGATCACCAATGTAAGGGACATTCTTCCCACTGATCACCAATGTAAGGAACATTCTTCTCACTGATCACCAATGTAAGGAACATTCTTCCCACTGATCACCAATGTAAGGAACATTCTTCTCACTGATCACCAATGTAAGGAACATTCTTCTCACTGATCACCAATGTAAGGAACATTCTTCTCACTGATCACCAATGTAAGGAACATTCTTCTCACTGATCACCAATGTAAGGAACATTCTTCCCACTGATCACCAATGTAAGGAACATTCTTCTCACTGATCACCAATGTAAGGGACATTCTTCCCACTGATCACCAATGTAAGGAACATTCTTCCCACTGATCACCAATGTAAGGAACATTCTTCTCACTGATCACCAATGTAAGGGACATTCTTCTCACTGATCACCAATGTAAGGAACATTCTTCTCACTGATCACCAATGTAAGGAACATTCTTCTCACTGATCACCAATGTAAGGGACATTCTTCTCACTGATCACCAATGTAAGGAACATTCTTCTCACTGATCACCAATGTAAGGAACATTCTTCCCACTGATCACCAATGTAAGGAACATTCTTCCCACTGACCACCAATGTAAGGAACATTCTTCTCACTGATCACCAATGTAAGGAACATTCTTCTCACTGATCACCAATGTAAGGAACATTCTTCCCACTGATCACCAATGTAAGGAACATTCTTCGCACTGGTCACCAATGTAAGGAACATTCTTCTCACTGACCACCAATGTAAGGAGCATTCTTCTCACTGATCACCAATGTAAGGAACATTCTTCTCACTGATCACCAATGTAAGGAACATTCTTCTCACTGATCACCAATGTAAGGAACATTCTTCTCACTGATCACCAATGTAAGGAGCATTCTTCTCACTGATCACCAATGTAAGGAACATTCTTCTCACTGATCACCAATGTAAGGAACATTCTTCTCACTGATCACCAATGTAAGGAACATTCTTCTCACTGATCACCAATGTAAGGAACATTCTTCCCACTGATCACCAATGTAAGGAACATTCTTCCCACTGACCGTCAATGTAAGGGTATAGAGCAGGGGTCTCAAACTGGTGGCCCTCCAGCTGTTGCAAAACTACAAGTCCCATCATGAGTCTGCCTGTGGGAGTCATGCTTGTAACTGAAATGCCTCATGGGGCTTGTAGTTTTGCAACAGCTGGAGGGCCGCCAGTTTGAGACCCCTGGTATAGAGGGTTCACCAAGGGTGTAGATGGGACAAAAAGCCCAGGAGAAGACCTAACTTGGAGCTGAACCTTTACTGAAGTTGTCCCAAACAGAATGACCTTGAGCAGTTGTCACTCATCGCCTCCAAACATTGTCTAATCTCGGTTGAGCAGAGTCGGTGAGCCGTGCCTTGTTAATATGCCGGGTCCCTGTGCCTCTGCCTGTCTGGCCTGTCACTTATATATACGGTACCGGAGTTTGACGGAAGACAATCGATGGGATTGTGCTCCGCTGTCTCCTAGGTGCCCCCGAATTTCTTTGTAAATCAATTTTTCATTTTCTTGTCCCTGATCATCATAAAATTGATTAAGATATAGCCGTAAATGAGGGGATAAGAGGGACAGTAACTTATCAAGTGCAGTCACAGAGGGTAACGAGATCCTAATACCCAATCTTCTCTCCCAATGGCCGACGGGAAAACAAATTTACAGCTGTCCTCGTCCCGTGAATTAATTCCACTTATTGTGCAGAAAGAAATCCACAACAATGTGTAAAATGTGTGCGGCGCTGGTAAGCGATGGAGTAAAAAGTGGTAAAAGGGTCAGCCGGTAATCACAGAGGATTTGGCCATTCACATCGACTTTCTCTGTTATTTAAGTAAATAGCTTTGTGCCGGTTTGTAGGACGAGTGAAGGGAAGCCGCGCTCTATACTAACCGCTCTGCTTCAATTAGTAACCTCTCAGCTTTTATATCATTAAAAATAGCAACAAACGATATTGTTGCAGTTTATAACGACGCGCCAGGAATTCTTTCATGCAGACATGTAAAATTACTAAAAAGGTTCACTTAATTTATTTTTAGTTTTTTTCACATTAAAGGTTTATTGAAATTTGAAAACAGTACAAATTAGCGAACAATATATATATATATATATATATATATATATATATATATAGTATCAATGCGTACATAACACGGCAAGAATAAACGTATTTTTTTTAATTTCAACCCTTTCACGCCTAAGGGTAAAACAAATGTTAAAAGGGAGCGCCGAGGAATAGGGAAATGACCCCTGAAACGCGTCGGATGTCCAACCATTTGTTTCCAGGACATGCCGTTATTGTGTTCCAGCTGGAGCAGAGCTGTTTGACTTGCTATCTTTTGTTCGCACGTGAGTATTCATTTGTCTATGCGGATCCAATAAAAAGTATTTATGGTAATGCGCGAGGTGGTCGCTCCCCCCTGTGTGTTTTCTGCAGAGGACTTCCCGGGTTGGAGGAGGGCTGAACCCTCCAGGGGCATTTCAAAATGAAGCTTGATGGAAGATTTCCACCTGGGCCTAGCGCTATAAGCATTTTTTGGACTTGTGTTGTTAACCACTTCAGCCCCGGAAGGCTTTACCCCCTTAATGACCAGGCCAATTTTTGCGATGCGGCACTGCGCCGATTTAACTGACAATTGCGTGGTTGTGCGATGTTGTACCCAAACAAAATGGACGTCCTTTTTTCCCCACAAATAGAGCTTTCTTATGGTGGTATTTGGTATTTGGTATTTGTCTTAGACATTGGAATCCATACGTCCGGTGCTTAGCATGTAGATTAGGGACCGGACGCATGGATTGGGGGGGCGGCGCCCCTGCACCCCTAATGGAGCGGCTGACACTGCTGCTAGGAGTGAGCAGCAGGTCCTGTACATTGGAGACCAAGATTGTGCAGGAGGAAGGAAGAGGAGGACTTTTTGTACATAGGGAGGAAGTTGTCCTTGGCTCAGTGTTTGTTTGAACATTCTCAAGTTGGGCATCCCATAATTCCTTACCCCATCCAAGTTATCAACCCCTAATAAATCATCAAAACGGGCCGAGGACTCTTTTCTGCATTGGAATGTATGAAGGAAATGCTGTGTGACTGGCTATGCAGCAGTGGGGACCTGGGACGTTAACGACTCCTACGGGGGTAGTGAATAAAAACTAAAAACTAAAAAAAAAAAAAAAAATAAAAAGTTTTGCCTTTAGTTATGCTCTAATATAGAAAATTGATGTCAATTAGACATTTTCTCCAACAGCTTACAAAATCCCATTCTGCCCCCTTCACTATGACCCTTTTTGAAAGCCTTTGTAGATCACGCCCCCAATCCTCGGGTTTGATTTCCCTAATATATATAACGCTATAATTGAGTCTAAGACACCACCATTGAGTCCCTACCATCTCCAATGGGAGGTCGAGCTTGGGAAACAATTAGACCCGGAGGATTGGCAAAGTATGACTACTAATGCTCTAAGAATGTTCTCTTTTTGGAGAACGCTTACAAAGTCTTCTATGGATGGTATTATACCCCGGCTAGATTAGCAAGCTTCATTCCATCCTAATCCCCCCTCTGTTTTCGTGGGTGCTCACAGGAGGGCACGATGGCGCATATTTGGTGGACCTGTCCCAGGGTTTGCAGATTATGGGTCAGAGTATATGCACTACTACGCAATCTTTTTAATACCAATATGAAGCGGGACCCTTTTGAAGCCCTTTTATGGAAACCGATTACAGAACTTCATCGTCCTGAACGTCAATTAGCAGCACTTATTTTCACTGCAACTAAATTGACCATAGCAAGGGCCTGGAAAATCCCGAACCTTAGTTTTGAAGCAGTTAAAAACAGTGTGAATGATATCATGGTACATGGTATCATTGGACACACATGACAAGTTCCTCAAGATATGGCAACCCTGGGTGACTTATAACCGCCCATCAAGATTTGACTTAACGCTCCTTTCCCTATAATGAGCCTCCGTTCCCCCCACCCCAGGGTCCTTCCTTCCCTTCTTTCTACCCCCTTCTTCTCCCACTTTCATTTTCTCTCTCCTCCAGGCCCTCAGGCTTAATTCTGCAGAGATTGGATATTTAATATAACATACGAATTATTACATGCAGAGGTATGTTCTCCTCTTTGAAGTTATTCAATTTAAGCTGATTTTACTTTTGGTTCTGTTTGTTCCTCATTTTTTTTTTGCATGTAACGTTACATATTGCAACAACATCTTGCTGTGCATTTTTTAGTTATTCATGTGCGTTTGCAAATATAATACTCCGTGCTGGTACTACATCGCTACGCCAGTAAACGCGAGATGAGGATGTGCCTTGGTATGTCGCCTGGCCTCGGCTTTGAGTCGCCTGAGACCAGGCTTAAATCTCTAATGGCCGGTTACCGGCAGCCATGTACCTGTTCATTTATGATGTATCCATCACTGTTTTGTACTTTTCTGTTGATATATATTTTCAATAAAAACCTTTGTACAAGAAAATTGATGTCAAAAAGACCTTGTCTTACACAATGGAGTTCCAGTGAGTCAGCAACATGATAGAAAAGCAGGGAACATGTAATGGATCACAGGAGTACGCATGTGCCGCCACCCGTTACTAACAACCATCACCCCACAAAGAACCCAAGCACTGGGATACTATGCGATTTCAGACACGTGCATGTACATACATGAATTCTTCTTGTTTGTATGCCATCGCCTTGTATATAGATAAAAATACTCACGTTCAACGCTTTGTTTATGTGCCAATTAAACAGTTTTACAAATTCTCCTATCACATGTCTTGTGCCTCACTCAAAGTCCCAAAAACTGATTTCGGGATGGAGGTGCGTGTTATCCTGTTATCATGCACCTCATTTAAAGTGCCAGAACCCCCTTGCTTTTTTAGAGAGAGTCCTGCCATCAACTGGGGACAAGCCTGGTGCACCAGGCCAGATTCAACCAAGGAAAAAAGGAAGTAGCCTCCAACTGTTATTACACCAGTAAAATATTAGCGTGCACCGACCAAACCCCCACCCCACCCCACCCCACCTCCTCGTCACAGGAGGCACCAGCTTCTTCCTCCTGAAAACTGATAAGAACAGGCTACGCTTGATCCTAATTAAATGGCTGAGAAGACTGGGGTACTCATGGTCCGCTCGGCCAAAACCAGACAGACCCAATTCTTCAGGGGACCTGCCAAGGCAAGGTCCACCTAAGTACTAGGTGGGGCTCTCCCAAAGGGAGACCATGACAATAAGGCCACATGCCCTCCCTCCAAGACTCAGGGAAAGTCCTACAACCTACTAAGCAGAAGGGAGTAAGGTGCATTGTGCTGTGCTAAAAAGTGCAAAATAAATAAGTGCTTTGGGTGGGGGGGGGGGTGGGGGGCAAAGTGTAAGTTGATAGCTGGCTTTGCAGCCAGTATAAAAATTCCTCCAGTTCCAGTCAAAAAGCTCAGCCCAGGAGGCAAGTGTGGGAAAAAAGCATGTAAGGATGTTGTGACAACCGTGCCGTACTAAAAATCCAGTGCGTTATCCCACAGAGACATTTTTTAGCATCCCACTCTTGGGGCACAAGCACTGCAGGCTTTTCTCATCCCAACACCTGGCCAGAGCAATGCAGCACCATCCCTACTGGGAGCAAGTCTGGTAAACCAGGCCAGATCAACCCTGGAGGAAAAGAACCCTTCCACCGTGCGTACCTCATTACATTGGGAATTACTAACCCCCAACTGGGAAAGGAAAAGAGTGCTCTGTTCTCTAAAACCAAAAGCACAAATACTACACTTGATTTTAGCCAAAAGGGTCCACCATATATCCTAATTTTATTTGAAAGTATTTTTTTAATATTGGATAGATGGAGTGGGGAAGGATAAGGATCTCATTTGCTGTCTGCAGGGGCGGGCCTGGCCAGTGGGCAGGGTGGAAATTTCCCCCCAGGCCACCTAACTTCTATTCAAAACGACCACTGCCTTCTGACATTTTTTTTTTGTGGAGGGCGCTGGATGGGTGCAAGCCTCCAACAGTGCAACCTGAATCAGAGAGAGGCAGAGAGAAGAAATAATTGACTGAGAGCAGCTGACTTTTCCATTACAAATCCCGGAGTCTTTGGACTGGAGGCAGGCAGAGGCAGGTCGTGCCAGCCTGCCAGGGGACACAGGTGACTGGCTCAGGCTGGGCGCTGGCTGCAACCTAAAGTTGTCATCACCCCCCAGGAGGTTGTGCAAGGGCCTGCTGAGCTGCCACCGGCATCGCTGAGGTGAGAGACCCTGACACCCCTAGCTGACCCACACATCACATCCCCCCCCCATACACCCCATTTACCCTGCCCCAGTGCCCTGCCCATCCAGTAACCTCAAAATAGGAAATAACCCTCAACACTGTCTGGCTGTCAGGTCCTGTGCTGTTCATGACCTGTGGGTCCTGTGCTGTTCATGGCCTGTGGGTCCTGCTGGGAGCTGGCCATGGCCTGTTGGTCCTGCTGGTCATGGCCTGTGAATCCTGCTGGAGCTGGCCATGGCCTATGGGTCCCACTGGCCTCTGCTGGCCTGTAGGTCCTGTCGGGAGCTGGCTATGGCCTGTGGATCCTGCTGGGAGCTGGCCACGGCCTGTGGGTCCTGCTGGGAGCTGGCCACGACCTGTGGGTCCTGCTGGGAGCTGGCCATGGACCTGTGGGTCCTGCTGGCCGCTGGCCTGTGGGTCCTACTGGGAGATCACCATGGCCTATGGGTCCTGCTGGCCTCTGCTAGCCTGTAGGTCCTGTTTAGAGCTGGCCATGGCCTGTGGGTCCTGCTGGGAGCTGACCATGGCCTGTGGATCCTGCTGGGAGCTGGCCGTGAACCTGTGGGTCCTGCTGGCCTCTGGTCTGTGGGTCCTGCTGCGAGATGGCCATGGCCTGTGGGTCCTGCTGGGAGATGACCATGGCCTATGGGTCCTGCAGGTCTCTGCTAGCCTGTAGGTCCTGCTGGTAGCTGGCTATGGCCTTATGGATCCTGCTGGCCATGGCTTGCCTGTAGGTCATGCTGGGATCTGGCCATGGCCTGTGGGTCCTTCTGGGAGCTGGCCATGGCATGTAGGACCTGTTAGGAGCTGGCCATGGCCTGTGGGTCCTGCTGGGAGCTGGGCACGGCCTGTGGGTCTTGCTGGGAGCTGGCCGTGGACCTGTGGGTCCTGCTGGGAGATGACCATGGCCTGTAAGAATGGATGGTGAGGTGATTCGGTGGTTCAGTGGGCCACTTGACTGGACTTCCCCCCCCCAAGGCTAAGGCTGCCAGCCCTCCCCTGCCTGTCTGTGTCCTTTTTGGGGAGATTTCTCTTCTCTTCCTGTTCTGCCGGAAACCCATCACTTTGTATCACAATGTATAATTGTATCAAGATTCTCTGCTCTGTAAATCTTGTTTCCTGTAATGCCTTTGCCTCAAATATCTTGATATGATCCTTGATGGGGGGTCTGCCTCCCACCCTCGCTCTCTTTTGTGCGTTGTGTTGAAAACTCAACAAAACCTATTATTGAAAAAATGTATAATTGTATTATTTTTGGGGAATGTGCAGTTATATTTAATGTAAAAAGATCTGTCAGCGCAGAAAATGAGTCTATAGTCCACAGTTAATATATTATATTTAACCACTTGAGCTCCGGAAGGTTTTACCCTCCTTCACAACCAGACCATTTTTTGCGATACGGCAATGCGTTACTTTAACTGAAAGTTGCGCGGTTGTGCGGCGCTGTACCCAAATAAAATGTACAGGTACGTCTTTTTTTCCCCACAAATAGAGCTTTCTTTTGGTGATATTTGATCACCTCTGCGGTCTTTATTTTTTTATTTTATTTTTTATTTTATTTTTTTTATCTGTAGCCAAAAAAAGATATAAATATTTTGTGCTATAAAACATCCAATAAAAAAATGGAAAAAAAAATCAAATTTCTTCATCAATTTATCCCAATATGTATTCTTCTCCACTCATTATTTTAGGTATGTCTCTTTTTTTTTTTTAAATATATTCATTTTTATATATTATTTTTCTCATACAATTAAATACAGTTGTAAAATGGAGCGAACTTCTGCAAAAATACTACTTTCATTTAAATAACACGACTAATACACCCATCATTTATGACTTGACACTACAATTTATATGTATAAAATGTAAAACTCCAAAACGTATTAATTACATTGTAATTACACTAAGAACACAGATGTAAAATGTATTTAATTACTGAATCTAAGCTTATTCCAGTGTTCTATTGTTACACTGGAATGTTGTATGTCTCTCTTTTGTTCACTCGATAAAATTTATGAGACAAAAAAAAAAAAATATTATTGTGTCTACAAATTATAGGATATTTATTTCTTTTTTACTAGTAATGGCAGCGATCAGCAACTTATAGCGGAGCTGCGATATTGTGGCGGACAAATCAAACGCCTAACTGACACTTTTGATTCTTTTTGGGGACCAGTGGCACCAATACAGTGAACAATGCTTAAAAAAATGCACTGTCACTGTACTAATGACACTGGTAGGGAAGGGGGGTTAAAATCAGGGGCGATTAAAGGGTTAAATGTGTGTTTAGGTTGTGCTTACTCACTGTGTGGGGGGAGGTGCTTTGACTAGGGGAAGGCGAAGATCTGTGTTCCTGCTTTGCAGAGACTCGGGATCAAAGCCTTCCCTTCTGACAGAACGACGATCTGCCTTGTTTACATAGGCAGACCGCCATTCTGCTTGTGTCCCGGAATGCAGTGTCGGCCCATCCATAGAAGGCGCACGGGCAACACCTCCCCTGTCCATGCATCCTGCCCCCCTGATCTACATATCATGGATTCCAAAGCGGCGGGGTGCCTTTTTGAAGCACCTGATTGGAGCCAGAGGCTCTAATAGGCTTTAAAAAAGGGTGGACTCAGAGCGCAGAGCCAAGGCCGCCCAGTTATGTGACGATAAGCGAATGAATTTTCACTATTTCCACACTAATGTTCCTCCCCACCAATCAGGAGGCAAGTCTATGAGACCACCGCCCACACTGCAGGAGAGGAGGAGAGGACACCGGAGCCACTGCCCATACTCCAGGAGAGGAAAGGACACCGGAGCCACCGCCTGCACTCCAGCAGAGGAGAAGAGGACACCAGAGCCACCGCCCGCACTCCAGGAGAGGAGGAGAGGACACCGGAGCCACCGCCTGCACACCAGGAGATGAGGAGAGGACACCAGAGCCACCGCCTGCACACCAGGAGAGGAGGAGAGGACACCGGAGCCACCGCCCGCACTCCAGGAGAGGAGGAGAGGACACCAGAGCCACCGCCTGCACACCAGGAGATGAGGAGAGGACACCAGAGCCACCGCCTGCACACCAGGAGATGAGGAGAGGACACCGGAGCCACCGCCCGCACTCCAGGAGAGGAGGAGAGGACACCGGAGCCACCGCCCGCACTCCAGGAGAGGAGGAGAGGACACCAGAGTCACTGCCTATACTCCAGGAGAGAGGATAGGACACCGGAGCCACCGCCCGCACACCAGGAGAGGAGGAGAGGAAACCAGAGCCACCGCCCGCACTCCAGGAGAGGAGGAGAGAACACTAGAGCCACCGTCCGCACTCCAAGAGAGGAGGAGAGGACACCGGAGCCACCGCCCGCACTCCAGGAGAGGAGGAGAGGACACCAGAGCCACCGCCTGCAAACCAGGAGAGGAGGAGAGGACACCAGAGCCACCGCCTGCACTCCAGGAGAGGAGGAGAGAACACCAGAGCCACTGCCCATACTCCAGGAGAGGAGGGGACACTGGAGCCACTGCCCATACTCCAGGAGAGGAGAGGACACCGGAGCCACCGCCCACACTCCAGGAGAGGAGAGGACACCGGAGCCACCACCCGCACTTCAGGAGAGGAGGAGAGGACACCGGAGCCACTGCCCGCACTCAAGGAGAGGACACGGGGGCCACTGCCCGCACTCCAGGGGAGGACACTAGAGCCACCGCCTGCACTCCAGGAGAGGAGGAGAGGACACCGGAGCCACTGCCCGCACTCCAGGGGAGGACACTAGAGCCACCGCCTGCACTCCAGGAGAGGAGGAGAGGACACCGGAGCCACCGCCCGCACTCCAGGAGAGGAGGAGAGGACACCGGAGCCACTGCCTGCACACGTGGAGAGGAGGAGAGGACACCAGCGCCACCGCCTGCACACGAGGAGAGGAGGAGAGGACACCAGAGCCAACGCCCGCACTCCAGGAGAGGACACCGGAGCCATCGCCCACACTCCAGTAGAGGACACCGGAGCCACCGCTTGCACTCCAGGAGAGGAGGAGAGGACACCGGAGCCACCGCCCGCACTCCAGGAGAGGACACCGGAGCCACTGCCCGCACTCCAGGAGGGGACACCGGAGCCACCGCTTGCACTCCAGGAGAGGAGGAGAGGACAACGGAGCCACCGCCCGCACTCCAGGAGAGGAGGAGAGGACACCGGAGCCACCGCCCGCACTCCAGGAGAGGACACCGGAGCCACTGCCCGCACTCCAGGAGGGGACACTGGAGCCACTGCCCGCACTCCAGGTAAGGAAACTGGAGCCACTGCCCGCAATCCAGGAGAGGACACTGGAGCCACCGCCCGCACTCCAGGAGAGGAGGAGAGGACACCGGAGCCACCGCCCGCACTCCAGGAGAGGAGGAGAGGACACCTGAGCCACCGCCTGCACACGTGGAGAGGAGGAGAGGACACCAGCGCCACCGCCTGCACACGTGGAGAGGAGGAGAGGACACCAGCGCCACCGCCTGCACACGAGGAGAGGAGGAGAGGACACCGGAGCCACCGCCTGCACTCCAGGAGAGGAGACCGGAGCCACCACCCACACTCCAGGAGAGGACACCAGAGCCACTGCCCACACTCCAGGAGAGGACACCAGAGCCACTGCCCATACTCCAGGAGAGAAGGAGAGGACTCCAGGGCCACTGCCCGCACTCCAGGAGAGGAGGAGAGGACACCGGAGCCACCGCCCGCACTCCAGGAGAGGACACCGGAGCCACCGCCCACACTCCAGGAGAGGACACTGGAGCCACCACTCGCATTCCAGGAGAGGAGGAGAGGACACCGGAGCCATCGCCCGCACTCCAGGAGAGGAGGAGAGGACACCGGAGCCACCGCCTGCACTCCAGGATAGGATGAGAGGACACCGGAGCCACCGCCCGCATTCCAGGAGAGGAGGAGAGGACACCAGAGCCACCGCCCGCATTCCAGGAGAGGAGGAGAGGACACTGGAGCCACCGCCCGCAAGCCAGGAGAGGAGGAGAGGACACCGGAGCCACTGCCCGCACTCCAGCAGAGGAGGAGAGCACACCGGAGCCACCGCCCGCACTCCAGGAGAGGAGGAGAGGACACCGGAGCCACCGCCTGCACTCCAGGAGAGGAGGAGAGGACACCGGAGCCACCGCCTGCACTCCAGGAGAGGAGGAGAGGACACGGAGCCACCGCCTGCACACCAGGAGAGGAGGAGAGGACACCAGAGCCACCGCCCACACTCTGGGAGAGGACACCGGAGCCACTGCCCACACTCCAGGAGAGGACACCAGAGCCACCACCTGCAGTCCAGGAGAGGAGGAGAGGACACCGGAGCCACCTCCCGCACTCCAGGAGAGGAGGAGAGGACACCAGAGCCACTGCCCATACTCCAGGAGAGGAGGAGAGGACCCCGGAGCCACCGCCCACACTCCAGGAGAGGAGGAGAGGACACCGGAGCCACCGCCCGCACTCCAGGAGAGGAGGAGAGGACACCGGAGCCACCGCCCGCACTCCAGGAGAGGAAGAGAGGACACCGGAAGCCACCACCCACACTCCAGGAGAGGACACCAGAGCCACCGCCCGCACTCCAGGAGAGGAGGAGGGGACACCAGAGCCACCGCCCGCACTCCAGGAGAGGAGGAGGGGACACTAGAGCCACCGCCCGCACTCCAGGAGAGGAGGAGAGGACACCGGAGCCACTGCCCGCACTCCAGGAGAGGAGGAGAGGACACCAGAGCCACCGCCCGCACTCCAGGAGAGGGGGAGAGGACACCGGAGCCACCGCCTGCACTCCAGGAGAGGAGCAGAGGACACCGGAGCCACCGCCTGCACACCAGGAGAGGAGGAGAGGACACCAGAGCCACCAGCCGCACTCCAGGAGAGGACACCGGAGCCACCGCCCGCACTCCAGGAGAGGACACCGGAGCCACCGCCCGCACTCCAGGAGAGGAGGAGAGGACACCGGAGCCACCGCCCGCACTCCAGGAGAGGAGGAGGGGACACCGGAGCCACCGCCCACACTCCAGCAGAGGAGGAGAGGACACCGGAGCCACCGCCCGCACTCCAGGAGAGGAGGAGAGGACACCAGAGCCACCAGCCGCACTCCAGGAGAGGACACCGGAGCCACCGCCCACACTCCAGGAGAGGACACCGGAGCCACCGCCTGCACTCCAGGAGAGGAGCAGAGGACACCGGAGCCACCGCCTGCACACCAGGAGAGGAGGAGAGGACACCAGAGCCACCGGCAGCACTCCAGGAGAGGACACCGGAGCCACCACCCACACTCCAGGAGAGGACACCGGAGCCACCGCCCGCACTCCAGGAGAGGAGGAGAGGACACTGGAGCCACCGCCCGCACTCCAGGAGAGGAGGAGGGGACACCGGAGCCACCGCCCGCACTCCAGGAGAGGAGGAGAGGACACCAGAGCCACCGCCCGCACTCCAGGAGAGGAGGAGAGGACACCAGAGCCACCGCCCGCACTCCAGGAGAGGAGTAGAGGATACCAGAGCCACCGCCCGCACTCCAGGAGAGGAGGAGAGGACACCAGAGCCACCGCCCGCACTCCGGGAGAGGACACCGGAGCCACTGCCCACACTCCAGGAGAGGACACCGGAGCCACCACCTGCACTCCAGGAGAGGATGAGAGAACACCTGAGCCACCGTCACACTCCAGGAGAGGAGGAGAGGACACCGGAGCCACCGCCCGCACTCCAGGAGAGGAGGAGAGGACACCGGAGCCACGCCCACACTCCAGGAGAGGACAAGAGGACACCGAAGCCACCGCCCGCACTCCAGGAGCGGAGGAGAGGGCACCGGAGCCACCGCCCGCACTCCAGGAGAGGATGAGAGTACACCGGAGCCACCGCCCGCACTCCAGGAGAGGATGAGAGAACACCTGAGCCACCGCCCGCACTCCAGGAGAGGAGGAGAGGACACCGGAGCCACCGCCCGCACTCCAGGAGAGGAGGAGAGGACACCACAGCCCTGCGGGTAAGTGCTGGACCACCCGCATGGTGGGGGGCTGTTTCAGTGCCGTGCCACATCGCGGGGGGCATTGTTCTTTGTTTGCCGCCCCTCCAAAAGAAGAACTCACCGGCCGCCACTGTCCGAATGATCAACGGGCCCCCGCGGACATTAAGTTCGCCAGACCCGCTGATTGGCACCCGCTGTGTCCAATCACAGAGGTAGCAGGTCGGCGGTGGTGGCGCGCACCCCAGACCCGGAAGTGTCAGATCATGTACTAGGCATGTGATCTGGCACAGTGTGCCCACTCTGCCGCAGTAAATGTTCATGGGGCGGTGGCTAAGAGGTTAATCTTCAGTAGTTAATAGATTTTATTTTTAATAGTCAATAATTAAAGTGGATCTGAAGAAGGAAATATCCCGGTCCAGGTCACCTTCCTCCTTATATAAGTACATAGTAGGAGACCTCGGACTGCTCCATTCCCGTATTTCTGTTGCAGGGCCTGCACTCCATTCCAGCTTTGTTCAGATTTGTAGCCGGTGGGCCAAAAAGCTGTGCAGGTGCCTCTGGCATCCATAACTATAGTGGGCCGCCAATAGATCTGTCAGTCTACTCATCTAGGTACAGCTCATTAGAGTCAGTAGGTATAAGGGGTGCCTGTGCCTTGCCGCTGGCGCAAAAATCTAATCAAAAGATCAAAGGGCAGCTACCTGAACATGAGAAAACTATAGATCAGAGGTCTGATACTGCACATTTACAGGATGAGAAGGGCTGCTTATTGCACAAATGGATATAGAAGAGATAGATATACACAATATTACCAAAAGTATTGGGACACCTGCCTTTACACGCACATGAACTTTAATGGCACCCCAGTCTTAGTCCGTAGGGTTCAATGTTGAGTTGGCCCAGTGTAGTAACTCACCCTAGCTCCACCGTCTGCACTATGACAATGGGAGAGAGAGCTGAGTGTCAGTGCTCTGGCTGAAATGTCCAATCCACTCTACATAGTAAAGAAAATCCTTGAAGACCCGGCAGGGATCCTGCACAGAGTCCTGGGCTCAATCCGACAGAACATCTTTGGGGTGAATTTGAGTGAAGACTGCGAGCCGAGACTTCACATCCAACATCAGTACCTGACCTCACAAAAGCGCTTCTGGAAGAATGGTCAAACATTCCCATAGACACACATAGCGGAGGAGAGCAAAAAAAAATTCCAAGAAATTCTTTAAGTATGTAAACAGTAAAAAAGGGAGGACAGACCATATTGGCCCCATAAAGAATGAGGAAGGACATCTGGTTACAAAGGATGGGGAGATGGCGAAGGTATTGAATTTATTCTTCTCCTCAGTCTTCACGAGTGAATCGGGGGGCTTCAGTAACCAAAACTGCAGTGTTTATCCTCAGGACACAACACAGGAAGCACCTCCATGGTTAACAGAGGACGGAATTAAAATTAGACTTGAGAAACTTAACATTAATAAATCACCGGGACCAGATGGCTTGCACCCGAGGGTACTTAGGGAACTCAGTCAGGTGATTGCCAGACCGTTGTTCCTAATTTTTACTGACAGTCTATTGACTGGAATGGTACCAGCTGATTGGAGAAAAGCCAATGTAGCACCAATATTTAAAAAGGGCCCAAAATACATCCCTGGGAATTACAGACCAGTCAGCCTAACATCAATAGTATGTAAACTCTTGGAGGGGATGATAAGGGACTATATACAAGATTTTAGTAATGAGAACGGTATCATTAGCAGTAATTAGCATGGATTCATGAAGAATTGTTCTTGCCAAACCAATCTATTAACCTTCTATGAGGAGGTGAGTTGCCATCTAGATAAAGGAAGGCCCGTAGACGTGGTGTATCTGGATTTTACAAAAGCATGGCAATAACTTCTCCACAGGATGTGGAAATCTTGCAAAAAGACCTGAACAAATTAATGGGGTGGGCAACTACATGGCAAATGAGGTTCAATGTAGAAAAATGTAAAATAATGCATTTGGGTGACAAAAATATGAATGCAATCTATAGACTGGGGGGAGAACCTCTGGGGGGATCTAGGATGGAAAAGGACCTGGGGGTCCTAGTAGATGATAGGCTCAGCAATGACATGCAATGCCAAGCTGCTGCTAATAAAGCAAACAGAATATTGTCATTAAAAAGGGGATCAACTCCAGAGATAAAACGATAATTCTCCCGCTCTACAAGACTCTGGTCCGGCCGCACCTGGAGTATGCTGTCCAGTTCTGGGCACCAGTCCTCAGGAAGGATGTACTGGAAATGGAGCGACTACAAAGAAGGGCAACAAAGCTAATAAAGGGTCTGGAGGATCTTAGTTATGAGGAAAGGTTGTGAGCTCTGAACTTATTCTCTCTGGAGAAGAGACGCTTGAGAGGGGATATGATTTCATTGTATAAATACCGGACTGGTGACCCCACAATATATAAATACTGGACTGATGACCCCACAATATATAAATACTGGACTGGTGACCCCACAATATATAAATACCGGACTGGTGACCCCACAATATATAAATACTGGACTGGTGACCCCACAATATATAAATACCGGACTGGTGACCCCACAATATACAAATACCGGACTGGTGACCCCACAATATATAAATACCGGACTGGTGACCCCACAATATATAAATACCGGACTGGTGACCCCACAATATATAAATACCGGACTGGTGACCCCACAATATATAAATACTGGACTGGTGACCCCACAATATATAAATACCGAACTGGTGACCCCACAATATACAAATACCGGACTGGTGACCCCACAATATATAAATACCGGACTGGTGACCCCACAATATATAAATACCGGACTGGTGACCCCACAATATACAAATACCGGACTGGTGACCCCACAATATATAAATACCGGACTGGTGACCCCACAATATATAAATACCGGACTGGTGACCCCACAATATATAAATACCGGACTGGTGACCCCACAATATATAAATACCGGACTGGTGACCCCACAATATATAAATACTGGACTGGTGACCCCACAATATATAAATACCGGACTGGTGACCCCACAATAGGGAGAAAACGTTTTCGCGGAAGGGAATTCAGTAAGACTCGTGGCCACTCATTAAAATTAGAAGAAAAGAGGTTTAACCTAAAACTATGTAGAGGGTTCTTTACTGTAAGAGCAGCAAAGATGTGGAATTCCCTTCCACAGGCGGTGGTCTCAGCGGGGAGCATTGATAGCTTCAAGAAACTATTAGATAAGCAACTGAATGACCACAACATACAGAGATATACAATGTAATACTGACACATAATCACACACAGAGGTTGGACTTGATTGACTTGTGTTTTTTTTTTTTACCTCACCTACTATGTAACTATATGTAATTAAGCTGCCAAGCCAAACCCCTGAAAAACAACCCCACACCATTATCCCCCCTCCAGCAAATGATTTGGACCAGTGCACAAAGCAAGGTCCATAAAGACATGGATGAGCGAGTTTAGGGTGGAGGAACTTGAGTTCTGACCTCAACCCAATAGAACACCTTTGGGATGAATTAGAGCGGAGACTGCGAGCCAGGCCTTCTCATCCAACATCAGTACCTGACCTCACAAATGCACTTCTAGAAAAATGGTCAAAAATTCCCATAGACACCCTCCTAAACCTTGTGGACGGCCTTCCCAGAAGAGTTGAAGCTGTTATGGCTCTAAAGAGTGGGACAACTCAATATTGAACCCTACGGACTAAGACTGGGATGTCATTAAAGTTCATGTGCGTGTGAAGGCAGGCGTCCCAATACTTTTGACAATGTAGTATATATGACTTATTGCATATTACTATAATGTGATCTTATATCCAACCAGCAACATCTTCATGTTTCCTGGCATTTACAGAGCTCAAAAGCACAAGCAGATGAGTTAGAGCACTGACTCCTCCCCCTCCTCCCCTCCCTTCCTATGGGTACTTCCTATGGGTAATTCTTACAATACTTAGGTTCCTATAAGGGTCTTTCATGGTTTCCAGGAGTCCCAGGACCCCTAGTACTCACAAGATCCCTGCTGGGTCTTCTAGGATTTCCAGGAGTCCCAGGATCTCCAGTACAAACAGGATCCCTTCTGGGTTTTCAAGGACTTCCAGAATTCATATAACCTCCAGTATTCAAATGATTTCTGTTGGATCTTCCAGGATTATCAGGAGTCCCAGGACCTCCACTACTTGCAGAATTCCAGCTGGGTCTTCTAGAATTTCCAGGATTCCTAGGATCTCCAGCACTAACAGGATCCCTGCTGCATCTTCCAGTATTTACAGGATTCCTATGACCTCCAGTACTATTCACAGGTTCCCTGCCAGGTCTTCCGGGATTCCAAGGACCCCCAGTAGTTACAGGATCCCTACCAGGTCTTTCAGGATTTCCAGGATCCCCAGTACTCACAGGATCCCTGCCAGGTCTTCCAGGATTTCCAGGATTCCAAGGACCCCCAGTACTCACAGGATCCCTGCCAATTCTTCCAGGATTTCCAGGATTCCAAGGACCCCCAGTACTCACAGGATCCCTGCCAATTCTTCCAGGATTTCCAGGATTCCAAGGACCCCCAGTACTCACAGGATCCCTGCCAGGTCTTTCAGGATTTCCAGGATTCCAAGGACCCCCAGTACTCACAGGATCCCTGCCAGGTCTTTCAGGATTTCCAGGATCCCGAGGACCCCCAGTACTCACAGGATCCCTGCCAGGTCTTCGAGGATTTCCAGGATTCCAAGGACCCCCAGTACTCACAGGATCCCTGCCAGGTCTTCTTTCCAGGAACCCCAGTATTCACAGGACCCCTGCCAGGTTTTCCAGGATTTCCAGGACTCCTATAAACTCCAGTAATCAAGGGATCCCTCTTTGGGTCTTCCAAGATTTTCAGGATTCCTAAGACCTCCAATACTCACAGGAGGACCCAGACAGGAATCCTGTGAGTACTGGAGTTCCTAGGAATCCTGAATCTCTTGGAAGACCTGGCAGGGATCCTGTGATTACTGGAGTTTCTAGGAGTCCTGGAAGACCTGGTAGGGATCCTGTGAGTACTGGGGGTCCTGGGAATTCTGGAAATCCTGGAAGAGCTGGCAGGGATGCTGTAAGTACTTGGGGTCCATGGAATCCTGGAAGACCCGGCAGGGATCCTGTAAGTACTGGAGGGCCTGGGAATTCTAAAAACCTTGGAAGACCCAGGCATGATCCTGTGATTTCCAGGATTCCTAGGACCTCCAGTACTCACAGGATCCCTGCCGGGTCTTCCAGGATTTCCAGGACTCCTAGAAACTCCAGTACTCACAGGATCCCTGCCTGGTCTTCAAGGATTTCTAGGCCCTCCACAACCTCTGGAACTTCTGGAGTCCCCTGAAAAGATGTTGGAAAAATCCTCTGACCAGAAGGGTATTAAGCACTAGCCTTTAAAGTGACTGATCCTGTGCGTTAGTACCAGCTACCTGAGAACAAAAGCCCTACAATACTTATATGACCATTACCTGTTTGTTCCTGACCCAAATTGACCTGATTACTCTCTTGCTTGCCACCTGCCTAGACCTCAGCTCTAATCTCACCAGTGCCGGCACGTGCTTTGTGGGCGCACAGGCTTCGCCCCCTCTATTCCTGCCAACGCCCCCTATCCATGTGCCTGGGCGCTTTTAGGACGCCTATGTCGGGGGTGGGAGGTGGTGGTTTCTTTTGAAGCACCTGATTAGAGCCAGAGGCTCTAATAGGCTTTAAAAAAGGGTGGGCTTGAGGTGCAGAGAGTGCGCCCCGCCCCTGTGGACTGGTGTGAGTTTGCAACACAGGATACCTGCCGGGACTTCCAGAATTTACAGGAGTTCTAGGATCTCCAGTACTAACAGGATCCCTGCTGGGTTTTCCCAAACTCCCAGAACTTCTAGAAACTCAAGTAGTTACAGGATCTCTTTTAGATGCTCCAGTATTTTTAGGATTCCTAGGATCTCCAGTACTCACAGAATTTCTGCTGCATCTTCCAGTATTTTTAGGACCCCTACCACCTCCAGTATTTACAGGAACTTTGCTTGGTCTTCCAGGATTCCCAGGACCTCCACAACTCACAGGATCCCTGCCAGGTCTTCCAGGATTTCCAGGACTCCTAGGAGCTCCAGTAATCATAGGATCCTTGTCTGATTCTGGGCCTTGCTGAGGCAATACTGAGGGCTGTGGCCTGGTGCCAGTTTGCAACACAGAAAACCAGGACCACTAGGGTTCTCAGCCCATCTCCACCCTCAGGAACTCTGGTGAAGACCAAATGTCACTTAGACTCTGAACCATGGGTGAGCTTGTGTCACTTGCCAAGGGACCCCATAACACTTGGTCCAAGAAAGAAAACCACTACTGCTGTACTCTATGTTTAAACAAAAAACAATAGTGCGCTAGTGTAGCAAAGCCCCAGGCCTCCTTTAGTCTACTGAGAACCTCCAGAGCCAGGGATAGCTGACATCCTTCTGTGTAGAGTGGGTTGCAAGGCTTGGGGGGTGTAATGCAAGGAAGATTCATGGGCGCCAGACACTTCTTGAATGCAGAGATTTATTTTCTCTTAAACAAAATGATGGGAGAGAGAGTTAGGGCCAAGACACTCTTAAGTAGTAGCAATGTTAATTGGCAGACTCCGAGACTTCTACAGTTAGACAGCCATGCAGGGAAAGGCATCCAGCAAGACACCACATCTGCATAAGTAGGATTGCTGTCTCCTATGGCAACAGTCTTTTAACAGTTTCTAACACGAGTTGTAACAAACTTCTGTACTAAATCTACAATCACTTCTTGTAGATCTTCACTCAACCTGAGCTCCCAGTCTCTCTCACTAGACCTGCCGATCCACTGCCACTGGATCCCCTGAGCTCCTCCGATCTTGATACTCAGTATCCTCCTCAAGTTTCACCCCCACATCCCTGCTGGGTCTCTAACTTGGCACTCACAGTTACTCTTCAAGCGTCACCACACTGGTTGGGTCCCTGGCTTGGCACCTGCTGAAGTTTCCCAATTCTTCCCCGGTTGGTGAGAATGCTGCTCCGGTACTTGTTTCAGCTACTTAGTGGTGACAGCTTCCCCTCTACCTCCGACCATGACAGGTCCTCCGGCTGGCAGAAGTGTCACTTCTGGATGGACTGTTTTTTTTTTTCTCTCTAAATGTACTGCAATCACAACCCTGCACTGCTCTCCTGCTTCTGGATAGGCCCTCAGAAAGCCTGGCAGCCAGATGTGCCCGGGATAGGCCCAAACTCCTGTCTAGCAGTAGAACGGGCAGTACAACACACGTCCACCCAGACAGCCATCCAGGTGGCACAGAACACTGATCACCTAAATCTAACCAAATATATAGGTTCTCCCAGCAGACCAAGGGATTTAAGAAAACCCTTGCTTATTGGCTGAGATACCCCATATACCCATAATCTGACCTTGCTTTGCCCTTGTCTTATCTAATGCCACTGGCTACCCGGCTACCCAGAAGAGAGAAGTGCAGCAATTCCAGACTTAGGGTGAACTCAATTGAGACCTAACAATTGGCCAAGGCAAATACACCTGGCAGGTAGATTTAGGAGTAACCCTGCCTAAACATCAGGGTGCTACACTAAGGAATGTAACTGCATCTCTTTGCATCCAGATCCAGCTCCTCTTCCCCTGATAATAAAGGTCAAAATAACAGTAAACTGTACTAAAAGTGGTCAAATAATATCAATAACAGAAAAAAGCAGAAGCCGCCAGCATAGAGCTCAGGCACCATTTATAAACACCACTGCAACACTATTGGATAATAACACCATGTGGTGGAGGAGTGGGCAGAACAGAACACATGCAGGAGTTTGAGGTCCCTTGACTACAGGGTTCTTTTATTGCAGGGTTCAACAAAGAAGGGTAGGTTGCACAGATCAGCAATCACATGTCGAGCAAGGTCATAAATGGTAATAGGCCACCACAAACAATAAGTCCAGGGTGGAGACACAAGCAGCCAATTGTAAGTCCAGGGTGGAGACACGGTACCGAAAGTAGTGAGTCCAGGGATCCAAAGCAGAAATATGGAATGGCAAGGGCAAGTCCAGGGGGCACCAGGCCAGGGATCCAGAGTGGAGACTAGTCCGTCCGTGACGACGATGTGGTGGTGACCGACGGAATCCGTGCACCGCGTGACGTCCTCTCCCCGGCCCGACCCCGTCCCGCCCCCGCTCAGGTCTCTCTCTACGAGGCTCAGTCTTCCCGCTCGGCCCCACCTGTTTATAGGGCTGGCGCTGGCCGAGGGCCGTGTTGGAGCGAAAATGCGCTTAAATCATTGGCTCTGGCTGGGGTGGGCTGGCTGTTGCTGGGCAGAGCAGAGAGGAGACTCGGCGGCGGCTCAAGAAGATCGGATCTTCTCTGGGATTTCTGGAATTGCGCATGCGCAGTTCTGACCCGAGCCGATCGCCGCCATTTTTACGGGCACTTTTCCCTTACTACCGACTTTCATGGGCACCGGGAAAATGCCTTCTTTTTACGGGCTGCCCGTAAATCTACGGGCGGTTGGCAACACTGATCCAGACCCAACACTTTGGCTTGTTTCTCTAGCCTCCAACTCTTCTTGCTCCCAGAGCCCCGGCACAAACTACATGTGGCTCAGTAAAGGAATCCACCTAGTGGCAAAAACAGGGAAATGTCCTACCACCCCCTTACAGGCTGCTGCTAGGACATCGTCCCTCTCTGCACATAACTGGAGGGTGGATCTAACCCTGCCCCTCCCCCGCCAGCTTCATCCAAGATTTAAAAAGTCTCATAATATACTTTGATTCTATCTCTAACAGTAAGTTTAGTATTTGAGTTCCGTACAATTTATTTCATGTTGGATGAAGATGCCGAATTTATAAGGCGGCAGAGAGAAAACCGAATCTCCGGGGTAATCTGTGGATACGCTGTATTCAAATAATAGAGAGGGCATTTATAATTGGGCCTACATCCCATAGGGCAGTGCTGGATAGATTATTTATTGATACCATTTCTATTCATGCCGGTTTTAATTGCCTCTTTGAATATTTTGGGAATTGTGCAGTAATAGGAACAGATGGAGCGGAGTGTTCCGTCAGACAGGGCTGAGGACCTCCAGGCATCTTTAAATAGATTCAGCCATGCCAAAACCTCTGAAGATTACAAATTTATTAGACTTTATTAGCCTTTATATGGCTTTCAGTGTTCCAATGATTGGCCCATCAAGAAACCAGAACATCTAAGGTTGTGACCTATAACCTCTATCCTCTGTCTGTCACCCGCCCCCTTTTGGCGGGTGACTCTTTGGCTCCTTTAGTTCCTTCACGCCATAACCGGTATGGTTATGCTGTCCCGTTGCTAAATAATAATTCCTTGGCCTCTTTTTAGTAATAAATGCTGTGTTTTTGGTTGAAAGATGTCTCATTTTTTTACATCTTCTTCCACACGGGAAGCCATTGAATGGTACAAGAGGGGCTATCGAGCTAGAGGCAAAAACAGCGGGGGATTACAGGGAATTGGAATCCACCTTTCAACCAAAAACACAGCATTTATAATACTAAAAAGAGGCCAAGGAATTATTAATTAGCAAGGTGACAGCATAACCATACAGGAACTAAAGCAACCAAAGAGTCTTCCAACCAAGCACAGAAGGTATTCCAGAAGGAAGGAAAAGAAGTTCCAGGAGCCAAACTTCACACGAAACCCTCATGTAAACAGTGGAAGCAGCCTAGACTTTGTCCAGGCCACACCTCTAAAATGTTTTGCCCCGCCTTGCCCATGACTTAGCCCGGTGGGAGGGGCAAAACATGTCAGGGGTGTGGCCTGAACGTAGTATAGGCTGAGACTGCTTCCTCTCTTTAAGTCTAGTTTCACATCTATGCGGCTGCGCTTGATGCGTTTTTCAGGCACTTTTTGCAGTGTATTTTGCTTTTTTAAACCCAAGTTCTTTATGCATTTTTGCATGCAGTTTTCATGAATGAATGAATGAATGAATGAATGAATGAATGAATGATTTGTAAAGCGCAGCAAATGCGAACTGAATCGCCTCAAGGCGCTAATGCTCATGCATTTTCAGTTTTTTTTTTCTCTCTAAATGTACTGTAAACACACTGTATATAGCTGGTTGCTAAGGAGGGGGCCAGGAAGCCAACCGCCGCATCCTTAACAACCGATGAGTCATCAGCTGTCAGCGGGATTCCACGCTGAAAGCTGAATGTGAACAAAAAAAAAATTGCCGGCAAAAAACTTTGTGGAAAAAAATGGCGTGGGGTTTCCCCCCCCAGGTCCATGCCACGGCCTTCGGATCTAGTATGGATTCGGAGGGAACCCCCCTCACGCCAAAATCCATACCAGAGCCTTAACCAAGCATGCAGCATAACCCCCCCCCCCTCCTGAACCATACCAGACCACATGCCCTCAACATGGGGGGTGGGTGCTTTCATGTGACGTCACAAGGGGCAGGCTCTCCGGGCGATGTCATTGGATGGCCACGCCCCCACGCCTATATAAGAGGTGCCGGACAGCGGGAACATCACAGCAGAGAAAGACAGCTTCAGGACAAGACAGGCTTTTTTTTAGCGGGTAACCGGTGACGATGAAGAAGAAGAAGAATACGGCAATGGTGAGGAAGAAGATGGTGGCGGCGACGAAGAAGAAAATGGCGGCACCGAGGAAGAAGATGGTGAGGAAGAAGATGGTGGCGGCGATGAAGAAGAAAATGGTGGCACCGAGGGGAAAACAGCTCCACAGGAGGTGACAGAACCGGAAGATGACGGCTTCGGGAGAAGATAGCTCCGGGCTTCTCATTTATTAAAGGACTTGTCAAAAACGGACTCTTGTAGTTTGCTAACGTTTCACAGTTTGTTTGGTAAATGGGTTGGGGGTACGATGTACCCAATACCAATTCACATGGTGGCGGTCGGGATCTGGGGGGCCCCCTTGTTAATGGGTGCTTACAGATTCCGATAAGCCCCCCGCCCGCAGACCACCACCAACCACCGGCCAGGTGGTGCAGGGTCCACAGCCACCCCTCTCTCCATGTTTTTGCTTACCTTCTCTTAGAAAGAAATCAGATTTGTTTGACAACTTTGTTTTTTTGTGTGTTGCCTAAAATATTGCTTTCTAACCAAAACTCTTCTATGTGTTCTTTAATCAAGCTCTCGATTATCTTCCCAACTATGGAAGGTAAACAAACCAGTCTGTATTTACTTGGTAAAGACTTTGACCCCTTTTTAAATATAGGAATCACATTGGCCTTCCAGTCATTAAAGCGTCTCAAAAAATTGGAAACAATGGCTTTTGAAATAACAGAACTCAACTCCTTGAGCATCCATGGGTGTAAGCCATCTGATCCAGGTGCTTTATTCACCTTTATTTTGTCTATGTGTTTCCAGAGCATATCCATTTTGAGCCACTGGGGTTCCACTTGGACTATGTCAATAATATCCCCATTAGGTACGTGAGCTTCCCCATTTTCCTTTGTATACACAGAGCTGAAGAAGGTATTTAATGATTTGCCTTCTATTTACCTTCTCCCCTTCACCAACTGTGAATCATCTTGCAGAGGACCTACATGCTCAGACTTGACTTTTTTTTACTATTAATACTGCGCTACACATGTTACATATCTCTGCGCACACCAGAGTGAGGGCAGTAATTCTAGGCCCAATACTCATAGATAACTTTATCACCCAGGGGGGGTTTTTAAGGCATCACCTTTATAAAATATAGGGTACTGTAGTTTGTCGCTGTTTCATGGGCGCACACAATTTTAGAGCTAAATTCCATGGGGGGGGGGGGGGGTTCACGTTAAATTGTACATGTACAATTCGTTTTGTTCTGAGTTCATTTTTTAACAAATTTCAACAAATTCGTTAATTATGGAAATATCCGAATAAAAGAAAACCTGTTTAACGAATTTTTCCGAATATTCGTAAATTCAAAAATTCGTAAATTCAATAATTCGAAAATTTGGTAATTCGTCAACTCGGAAATTCGTAAATTCAATCATTCGAAAATTCTTTAATTCGTCAGTTCGGAAATTCAGAAGTTCGGAAATCCCAAATCCCGAAAATTTGAAAATCTGAAATAATAACAAACTGATAATAACTTAATTATTACTAACTATTAAATTATAGGTATTGGAATTTCCTTTCAAATTTGGCTGTTAGTAAACATAATGAATACGAATTTATCCGAAGTTACGAATTATTCAGAAATAACGAATGCCGCATCTAAACTAATGGAATGTAACTAATTAATAATAGTAAATAACAATAATAATAATAAAAACTTTATTATAATTTATTATTAATTCGGTATTCCGTTCTATTTGTTTGTATGCGGCATTCGTTATTTTGGATGATTTGTAACTTCGGATAAATTTGTATTCGTGGCGTTCACTATTTCACTACACTTTGAAAGGAAATTCCAATACCTAGAATTTAATAGTTAGTTATTCTTTCGAATTTTCTGATTTTCTTGCTTATTTTCGGATTTTCAATTTGCGGATTGCGATCATAACGAGTGACCCAAAAAACGGATGCACACAGAAGGTTTTTTATCTTAATGCATAGAATGCACCTTCTGCCTTTACAGCTCCTTTAACCTCTTTTGGACGGCCCCATGCATCTATAATGGTGCAGGGCGGCCCTCTCAGTTCCGGGTCTGGGGTGCGCACATGCGCCGCCGGCAACCCTGCTCCCGCTATGATTGAAGACAGTGGGAGCCAATCAGCGGGTCCGGTGCGCCCGATGTTCGCCATCACCCCAACAGTCATTCCTGAGAGAGGCAGAACGGCGGTCTGCCGATGTAACCAAGGCAGGTCGCTTTTCTGTGAGAGGGGAAGATGGAGATCTTGTGTTTCTGCTAAGCAGGAACACGGATCTCTGCCTTCCCCCAGTCAAAGCACCTCCCCCCACACAAAGCACTTCCTAGGGGCACATTAAACCCTTTGATGGCCCCTGATGTCTCCCTCATTCCCTGCCAGTGTCATTAGTACAGTGACAGTGCATTTTTTTAGCACTGTATTGGTGTCACTGGTCCCCAAAAAAAGTGTTGCTTAGTGTCAGATGTGTCCGCCGCGATGTTGTAATCCCAATAAAAATCGCTGATTGCTGCCATTGCTAGTAAAAAAAAAAAAATGTAAATAAAAAATCCATAAATCTATATCATAGTTAGTAGGCTCTATAACTTTTGTGCAAACGAATCAATATTCACTTATTGGGATGTCTTTTTTAACCAAAAATATGTAGCAGAATACACATTGGCCTAAATTGATGAATAAATTCGATTTTTTAAATTTTTTTATTGGATGTTTTACAGCAGAAAGTAAAAATTATTGTTTTGTTTTTTTTTTTCCAAAATTGTTGGTCTTTTTTTTTTTTGTTTATAGAGCAAAAACTTAAAACCGCAGAGATGATCAAACGCCACCAAAAGAAAGCTCTATTTGTGGGAAAAAAAGGATATCAATTTTATTTGGGTACAGCGTCGCACGACCGCGCAATTGTCAGTTAAAATAACGCAGTGCCGTATCGCAAAAAAATGGCCTGATCATGGGGGGTGGGGTAAAACCTTTTCGGGGCTGAAGAGGTTAACTATATTGTATTTTTATTGAAATTTTACATTTTTAAAAACTGTTGCACTAATATCACGTGACATTAAAAACAATTGACACTACCATTTTTTTATTCTTCTCTCAGAAAATATATAATGTTCGGGGTGTTTGTGTAATCTTCAGGCCTAAAATAATATATATATATTTTTTTTTTAGTTTAATCTTTTTTTATTATTATATAGAAAGAAAAGAAAATCATAAAATTTCAAGCAGATACAAAACCGGAAATTTCATAATAAAATGTAAGACTTTGGGGATATTCCAATGGACTAACATACACAGGACAACCACTTTAATCTCGTATGCCGCGTACACACGGTCGGACTTTACGGCATACTTTGCCCGGCGGACTTTTCAACGGACTTTCCGAATGAACGGACTTGCCTACACACAATCAACCAAAGTCCGACGGATTGGTACGTGATGACGTACACCGGACTAAAACAAGGAAGTCCATAGCCAGTAGCCAATAGCTGCCCTAGCGTGGGTTTTTGTCGATCGGACTAGTATACAGACGAGCGGACTTTTCCACCGGACTCGAGTCCGTCGGATAGATTTGAAACTTTTGAGAAAACAAATTCCCCTTGAGCCCACACACAATCGAATTGTCCGACGAACTCTGGTACGCCGGACCAAGTATGCCGTACAGTCCGATCGTGTGTACGCGACATAAAAGTATACTTATGAATAAAAAGGTACCTAAGCACCCCATGGTGGTCATGCCGATCCCAAAGTCTCATAGGTTATAAGATAAGCAACTAACAAACTGGGCTCCATGTCAAAAACGAGCCTATAGCATAACAAAGTACTGTATAGTAAATCAGAGCAAAACAAAATAATAAAAATAATTATTTAAATAATAAAATAAATATTTTTTTTTTTTAAACATGTGTGCTAACTAATGCAAGCTATGGCAGGTTTAAAAAAAAAAATCAAATAAATAAATATGTAAATATATATTATAAATATATATATATAGTGTGACGGGAGTCACTTTGGGTGGGGGGCTTGTGGAACCCAGCTTACCTTGGAGAGCTCTGGAAACTCAGTGTCCAGCTTCCCCGGCCCCTCTTATGTGTAAATCACTCTGTGTCCATTAGGGGCGCAGGGTGACCGAGAACCCCACTATGATCTGTGCTATTTACACACACTGTACAGCCACACTGGAATGTTGTATATATGTATATATTGTGTGTTGTCTCATTCTGTTGCGGACTGTTTGCTGGGATCGTTTGGGGTGTGGCTGTGTCCCATTGTTCTGTTGTGTCTGTCTGCCTTAGGAGAAATGTATTATGGGATGGATGTTTTGTATTTGTGTTCCTGGCATGTGGACTGGCGGCTGGGTGGAGAGGGGGGGGGATTCTCCCAACAACTCTCCCTGCTGATTGGACAGTTTACCCTGCCCTGAATCAAAGGGAGGGGGAGGGGTTGTCCCTGAGTGTTGCCTCTCTGTACATGTGTTTGAATAAACAGATTGAAGTTTTTCACCCTACATTGAGTTACGGCTAATGACTGGGTGAGCTAAGGGGTCTTGGGTAGTGCTGGTTCTGGACAAAGGAAGCATTTACAGCGGACATAGTCCTGTTGAGGATGGGGGTTATGAGCAAGAATGCTTGTAATCCAAAGCACTCGTATATCAAAGCGAGTTTCCCCATAGGAATCAATGGAAACTCAGGAATTCATTCCACAGCCACTGCTTGACTATGCAGTACCACATGTGGCCAGAGGTGGGGGGGCGTCGGAAACACTTGGAGAAGCTCGAAAACCACTCGGAGCCACTCGGAGACACTTGGGAACTGAGTGCCTCCGAGCGGCTCTGAGTGTCTCAGAGCTTCACCGGCTCCTCTGGCCAAATGTGGTACTGCACACCCCAGAGGCTTGAATCCTGCTTGTCTTGCGAGACAACGCTCGCAAATCGAGTCAAGATTTTTTTTTTAAACACAGCTTGTATTGCAAAACGCTTGTAAACCGCATTCCTCGCAATCCAAGGTTTTACTGTATACTGTATATTAGGCCCTTCTCTTTGTTATTCATTATGCAGAAGGCCAACTGGAATGCGTAATCCCAGGGCCCTGGGACTAGTTGGGCTCCATGGGGCACTTTTCTAAGTTGATTGATTGGTGGTCTTCCATAGGCATGAAAGGGGAGGTCATAGGGAACTATGATGACATCATCACACATTATGATGTCACGGTTTCCAGGGCCTGTGAACACAAACGTTCCCCTCCTCCGGCACAGAGATGTGATGGTTCAGTGTTCTCAGCACCGTGCGGTGGAATGTTCTCCTTCCATATAAATGAATATAAATTTCTTTCATTTTTCCATATTTACTACAAAGTAACATTTTACTCTTCAGGAGAAACTTTCATAAAAAAACCCATAAATATATATCCTGGACTTACAAATAAAAATGGAAAGAAGAAAAGCTCAGGGATGGAGATGAATGGGTTTCTATTCATTTGTTATCACAGTCTGTCCTGTTCCCGAGCGCGGCGTTCGGTACAGAGGAGAGCGGAAAGGTCACGGCTCTATTTTGTGGCCTTTACAGCTTAAGTGGCGGCCGGAGAGAGATTAACGGAACAGTAAATAGTCCTCTAACTGGCGTTTTATGAGTGCGCGGTGAATGGGAATCAGGCGTCGCCATGGATGGAACGCCGGCTAATTGAGGGCGATTGTTTCGATTTTTACACTGAATCCTTTATTGGAATGTCGTCAGGCGGGGAGCTTTCGTCGCCGTAGGTTTTCCCATAGAGACGCATGGCGCTTGTTTTTGGATCGGTGATCCGTTTCCATGCAGATTTATTTGACATCTTTAGTCTGTGATCGTTCTCAGCGCGTTTTTGGACATTCAAATGTATTTACAACTTCTGTCAAAAAAAAAAACCTGTTTAGATTTAGAACTAGGAATAGGAGGGATCTTTTTTATGCACATAACCCTCACTGACGCGTTTCTGGGCTTCTATGACTATCTATCCTTTGTTACCATCTGCGTGAGTCACTTATGACAGGCTATGGTGACACCAGGGAATTCTGGGAGATGACCAGCCCCCCCTCCCCTCCTTCCTCCAGCACACAGCAGGTGATTGAAAGCCTTAGCTCAGCTGTGCATGTTTTCCTATGGGATGGTGTAGGGGAGGAGGGGGGTTTCAATTCCTTCCACTCAGGTCTCAGATTACACTCAGTTCCCCGCTCTATGCTGTGACATCCGATCCCTGCCCCCCCTGCCTTCTGGAGCTGAGGAATGCTGTGTAAATTCTGGACTGATGAAGATAAGAAAGGGCTGCAGATAAACAGGTACAACCAATGAAAGTGGATTTGCTTCATCTCTGTGTATCACCCGAGGTCAGTCACTTCACTGGGTATATGGAGGGTTTATAACCACTTTAAAGCTGAACAAAAGGCAGATACAAAGGACACAAATGAATCCAGCTTTGTATTCATTAATACACCATTGTAGTCCCTGACTGTACAGCAGACTGGCAGAGGAAGAAACAGCACAAGGAGCCAATCAGTGTGCAAACAAGGAACATGCAGATAGGAGGAAAGAGCAGAGTGACAGGGAGATGAACTCATCCATCCCCTGATTCTCCTTCACTGCCCAATCAGAGAATGGGGGGAGGGTTAAGACCTGTTAAAGTTACAAACAGTGGTGGCTCAATATTTTAGGCGGGGGGGCAAACAAACCCGCCCCCCTTACTCGCAGTACAGCGACCGCAACCCCCCCCCCCCACTGTGGGAGATGGAGGGGAAGGGAGTAGAGCTGCATGATTAATCGTTAAAAAAATTAAAAAATCGAGATCTCGATTCAACCCCCCCTCATGATCTCTATGCAGAGTTTTCCGATTCATTCGTGTAAAGTGTAGCGACTTCTCTGCTCAATCAGATGTCAAAAGAAAAAAAAATGGGCAGCCTGCCAAGTTTTTCACAACATTGTCTGCGCTGGGAGATAACTATAAACAAAGTAACGTTTCGTTCTTAGATCAAAGGAATGAACTTCGGTCTGTAAATGAGGTCAGTTTGACCCCTTAAAGGCTAAGCCTTTTTCTGACAATTGTTTCTTACAAAGTTAAAATCAGTATTTTTTTGCTAGAACCCCCCAAACATTAGATATGTTTTTTTAGCAGAGACCCTAGGGAATAAAATGGCGTTTGTTGCAATATTTTATGTCACACTGTATTTGCGCAGCCGTCTTTTAAACGCAATTTTTTGGGAAAAAATAAACTTTTTAAAAAAAAACTAAACAGTAAAGTTAGCCCTTTTTTTTTTTGTATAATGTGAAAGATGATGTTACGGCGCGAGAATCGTGATCTTTATTCTGAGCAAAAAAAATCGCGATTCTCATTTTAGTCAGAATGGTGCAGCTCTAGAAGGCAGCGATCGGTGGCCTTACCTTAGGCTGCTCCTCGCTCCAGCTTGTCGTGGGAAGTGCCGGGGTCGTTGCTTCACCTCCCGGCCCGAACAGGAAGTGGGTGCTGAGACCCGATTGGCCGGGAGTCCTAAGACTCTCTGGCCAATCTGGTCTCAGGACCCGCTTCCTCCGGGTCTAATCATGTGCTTCTAAAAAAATAAAAAATAAATAAAAAATAAAAAAAAAACATTAAAATCCATGCGTCCGGCACCCCGCATGTAGATTAGGGGCCAGGCGCATGGATTAGGGGGGGCGGCGCCCCTAATGGAGCGGCCGACACTGGTTCCAAAAGACAAAAAGTCAAGTCTCCTCCCCTGCCAACCAAGGCGGGTATTTGTAGATCTCAGAACTGGATGGACAGAAATATAAATCCTTTATAAGGATGAGCCAAGGTTAGTTGCATTGACCGTGATTGGACAAGCATTATGCTGGGAGGAGCAGACAGATGTTACTTTTGGGGAAAACTAGACATGTGCACTGCCAATAAATCTGTTTGTTTTCGTTTCCTTCGTTTATTTTTATTTTTTCGTTTTTCGGGTCATTCGTTATTATCGCTATTCGTACATTCATACATTCGTAAATTAGAAAATTCGTATATTTGTAAATTAGAAAATTCAGAAATTTGTAAATTCGAAATTCGAAAATCCAAAAACCTGAAAATTCGAAAATTGGGAAATCTGAAATAATAATTAACTAATAATAACTTAACTATTACTAGTTATTAAATTATAGGTATTGTAATTTCCTTTCAAATTTGGCTGTTAGTGAACGTAACGAATACGAATTTATCCGAAGTTACGAATTATCCGAAATAACGAATGGAAGGTAATGAATTAATAATAATAAATAACAATAATAATAATAAAAACGTTTTACTATTATTATTTATCATTAATTTGTTCCGTTCCATCTGTTTAGATGCGGCATTCGTTATTTCGGATGATTTGTAACTTCGGATAAATTCGTATTCGTTACGTTCTCCAACAGACAAATTTGAAAGAAAATTACAATACCTATAATGTAATAGTTAGTAATAGTTAAGTTATTATTAGTTAATTATTATTTCAGATTTCCGAATTTCCAAACTTCCGAATGTACGAATGCACGATCTCTCAAATTTTTCAAATATTCGAATTTACAAATATTTGGAAAAATTCGTTAAACGGGTTTTGTTAATTCTGATATTTCTGAATTACCGAATTTGTCGAAATTTGTTAAAAAACGAATTCGGTACGAACGAATTGCACATGTCTAGGGAAAACCTCCTTTAAGGAGAGGAAAGACAAGGCTATCCTGAGTAGTTTGCTTTTTGGCCAGGCCGTGGCTTTCCTTAGTCTACATAATAAAAAAAAAAAAGTACATCATAAGGTTCTCCTGAGCTTTGAGAAAATGGGAACATTTAATCATCCCATCCTACTTAAATGTGCAATTATTTAATATTAATAAACTAAAAGGCAAGCAGGAGATGACGGATATACTTAATAAGGGCAAGCGGGTCCGCCGGTTACTGTAAAGGCCATCGAGAGCTTCCGTCTTTCCGCCATATTTCCTCCCCATCGAACGCCTTTATTTGCATTGTGACACTAAGGACCGGAGTAATTGTAAATGGCTAAATTATTTGGCAATTATGGGGTAATGACATACAATAAGGAACAGAGCTGCATTCTAATTCGCAGTTGATAGGTGTTAATGTAACGATGCCGCCGCAGCTAAAACAGCCGTGATTGCCTTGGCAGTCTCTTAATGGTAGAGAGGGAGCGTATGAGAGCGTCCTGGGAAAGGGGATATAAAAGGAGAGATTATGGTTGGGCTGGGGATGTATGAAGACTTTTATGGACTGTTATTTATTTATTTTAGGACCGCTGGCTCTAGAGGTTCCCCAACTGTATATGATGGCATGGTTCAACAAGGACTAAGGTGACCCCAATGGAGGAAATATGTGTGTGACTGTGGGGGGAGGGGGGCATTAGAGTGTACATTTTTGTTTATTAAAAATCTTACAAACATAATAAAAACATATTTACATATATACAAAATAAATAAAAAAAATATATATAAAAAAAAATAGCTTACATCAGCATAAAAAAACATTAAAAAAATAGATATACAATCCAAGACACATTTTCATATTATTATTATTATCATGATTCAACTAAACAAAGCCCTAACCTTCACTTAAACACCGCCCTCAGGCTAAAAAAACGATTACACATGTAACCCATACATGCCGCCTTTTTTTCAAATATACAAACTTATATGAAAATCTAGGGGATGTGAAAGGACAGAAAGAAAAGCCGCCCACCCAGAGACTGACAGACAGCAGCTACGGGGACCTGACATTCCTCCACCCCCTTGTCCAGGACCCCCGGCCGCCACCTGTCCTTCTCAAGACCCCGAATCTTCCCACCCTCACCCAGAATGTCGCGCACCACCACGTCGACAGGAAGGAATTTTTTTTCGAATGGAAACCTGACGCCGTGCATTCCATGTGAAGAAATAGACTACTAAGCTAACCAAGCTAAGTCTCAAAATCAAAATCCTGATGTGTTTTAGAGGCCCTGTACGACCACTCCGCATAACTTAAGCGGGAAAGGAAAGGGATACCCAGAGCCCCACCCACCCGCTTATAGACTTCTATATTGAAGTGGCACTGAAGCAAGAAATGGTCCATTGTCTCCTCCACCCCTCTCCGCTGAGTTGCCCTTCACATAAAGTCTGCCATGGAACGAGCGCTAGGCCAAATCCCTAAACTTTAAAAGGATTCTCTCTAGACTGAGCAAACGCAGACCCTCCCTCATAACAGGGCCTGGGCAATCCCTCAAGGCCAGTGGCTCGCTAAAGGCAGATTCAACAACCCTCCTCTCCAGGGCCTTCTTAGGAAGAGACCTAAAAAACAAAAAGAGACCCTCTGGTGGGACTTTGTAGGGCAATGGCTCCAAATAGGCGAAAACAGATTGAATAAATATAATTTTTTAATATGACAAAATATAAAATGGGACACAGAATTAATTTATGTCAAGCAATATACTTGTATTTTATATTTTGTAAAATTAAAAAATTATATTTTACTTATTCAGTCTGTTTAGGCCAATTTGGAGTCATTGCCCTACAAAGTCCCACCAGAGAGTCTATTTTAGTTTTTTAGGTCTCTTCCTAGGAAGGACCTGGAGAGGAGGGTTGTTGAATCTGCCTTTAGCGAGCCACTGGCCTTAAGGGATTGCCCAGGCCCTGTTATGAGGGAGGGTCTAGAGAGAAACCCTTTAAAGTTTTGGGATATGGCCTAGCGCTCGTAACGTGGCAGACTTTATGTGAAGGGCGACCTGAAGCATCGCTCTGCTGAGAAACGTGGTTGTCCAAGAGTGGAATCTGGTGGGGTGGATCTCAGAGGGTCTCTTTTTGTTTTGTGGTTCATATTAGGGGTGTGGGCAATTTCTCCTACACCCCACTAGAATTGAACTATCCTATCTATAGGAAGAGACCTAATTTCCTCCGCCGTCACTCTCCACTGCCCAAGCATTTTTAGGCACGGAGCGACATAAGCTGGGAGCTTACCATGTTAGACCCTCAGGCTTTTCACTGGCCCACCATTCTCCCAGCTTTGTAGAAAAGGCCTAAACCAGGACTGAAAAATACCAACCCGCCCAGGTGGTTCCTCTGTCAGCATGTTAGCAAAATTATGTTTCAAAAACATCTGAGAAAAAAATACCACCGGGTTGATCATATCTAGGCCACCCATCTGCCTGGCAAGGTAGGTTACAGACCTCTTAATGAGATTCAGTTTGTTCCCCCATAACAGTTGGAAGAAACAGCTGCAGATTCTCACATAGAGAGACACGGGCAAAACACAAACAAAGCTGACATACATAAATACCGGGATCAGGTAAGTTTTAATCAGGTCAATCCTTTTCCTATAAGAGAGTTTTCAATCCTTCCAGCTGGCAACCTTGGCATTGGCATCTTGTAGCCTTCTTTCCCAATTTGCAGGGACCAAATGTGATGCCTAAAACTTTAATTTCCTGTCAGGGCTCTGGGAAGACATCCAGAAGCTCGAAGCCGTCGCCTTCCTCTCCCATCCAGAAAACATCACTGTTATCCTGATTGATCTTTGAGCCAGAAGCCTCAGCATATTGCTCCATCACAGAGACCACCTCCTCTGCCTCCTCTGTCCCAGAGATGAAAACAGACACATCATCAGCATAGGCCATGACCCTCAGAGGAGGCTCACTAGGAATGGCCAAAGGCACTCCGTACAACTGCCCGCTCTCTAACCTCCGGATGAAAGGATCGATTGTGAACGCATATAGCAGAGGACTCAAAGGATTCCTCTGACGAACACCTGAGCCAACCTCAAAAGGCCGTCCCATCCAACCATTCAAAAGCATGAAGCTTTCAGCCCCTCTGTACAAGGTCTTTAGCCAGTCAATAAAGCCCCCCTCCAGGCCATACTTGCCAAAAAGCAGCCATAGGTACTCATGATTGAATTCTAATGTGAATAGAACAGAAAAGAATAGATGAGAATAGGAAGATTATAATATTCTTTCTATTATATTCTATTCTACTCTATTCTGTTGAATTCTGGGAAATGGTTATATTATTTCTATTCTATTGTTTTTTTTAATTATTTTCTTTTCTATTCTTTTCTTTTCTATTTGAATTCCAGAAGATGGTTATATTGTATTCTATTCGTTTCTATTCCATTATATTCTATTCTATTTTGTTCTGTTTTAATCTATTATATTCAATCCTTTTATTTACTGTTATATTGTAGACATGTGCGGTTCGTTTCGTACAAATCGAAAATTCGTAAGAATTTCGAAAATTCGTTCATTCGGAAGCATCCGAAATACGAATTTCTATGCTTCCGAATTGTATACGACAAACGAAATTTCGTTGACGAATTTTGGATTCAAATTCCGTTACAACAGAAACGTGACGGGTGTTTTGTTGACCAATCAGAGGTTTTCTTCTGCTGCTGAGTGAGGGTTGGGAAAATGACCTTTTTTAATATGGGAGTGGGAGAGGTGCTGGTAGTCGATGGGAGATTCCGAATTGGACAAAATAAGAATGTTCGTTTATATTGTTTTATTATTGTCATAATAATTACGATTATTTGTTATGATGAAGTTAAAAACCCAGGAAGTCATCACAGCACAGGGATGGTGGGGGCCCCTCATAATGAGCACAGCACAGGGATGGGGGGAGCCCTCATAATGAGCACAGGGATGGGAGGAGCCCCTCATAATGAGCACAGGGATGGTGGGAGCCCCTCATAATGAGCACAGGGATGGGAGGAGCCCCTCATAATGAGCACAGCACAGGGATGGTGGGGGCCCCTCATAATGAGCACAGGGATGGGAGGAGCCCCTCATAATGAGCACAGGGATGGTGGGAGCCCCTCATAATGAGCACAGGGATGGGAGGAGCCCCTCATAATGAGCACAGGGATGGTGGGAGCCCCTCATAATGAGCACAGCACAGGGATGGGGGGAGCCCCTCATAATGACCACAGCACAGGGATGGTGGAGCCCCTCATAATGAGCACAGCACAGGGATGGTGGGGGCCCCTCATAATGAGCACAGCACAGGGATGGTGGGAGCCCCTCATAATGAGCACAGCACAGGGATGGTGGGGGCCCCTCATAATGAGCACAGCACAGGGATGGTGGGAGCCCCTCATAATGAGCACAGCACAGGGATGGTGAGGTCCCCTCATAATGAGCACAGCACAGGGATGGTGGGAGCCCCTCATAATGAGCACAGCACAGGGATGGTGGGAGCCCCTCATAATGAGCACAGCACAGGGATGGTGGGAGCCCCTCATAATGAGCACAGGGATGGTGGGAGCCCCTCATAATGAGCACAGCACAGGGATGGTGGGAGCCCCTCATAATGAGCACAGGGATGGTGGGGGCCCCTCATAATGAGCACAGCACAGGGATGGTGGGAGCCCCTCATAATGAGCACAGCACAGGGATGGTGGGAGCCCCTCATAATGAGCACAGCACAGGGATGGTGGGAGCCCCTCATAATGAGCACAGGGATGGTGGGAGCCCCTCATAATGAGCACAGCACAGGGATGGTGGGAGCCCCTCATAATGAGCACAGCAGGGGTACAAACCAAGGAAGTCATCACAGCACAGGGATTGTGGGAGCCCCTCGTAATGTGCATAATGAATCAGACGACATATTGCCATATTGAGAAAAGTATTTTTTGCTTTTTAAATTCATCATAAAGAATGTTCGTAATTGTTACGAAAAGTTAACGAACCTAACGAAAATTCGTATTTCGTACGAATGCAAATTGAGTTTCGGACACGAATTACGAAATACGAATTAACAGCTAATACGAAACAGAACAAAACAAATTTATTGACGGCGCACATGTCTATTATATTCTTTTCTATTCTATTATTATTATATTTTTATTCTATCTCTTTTTTTTCTATTCTATTTTATTCTCACAGCCTACTCCCCAGCATCGCACAGCCTGCTCCCCAGCATTGCACAGCCTGCTCCCCAGCATCGCACAGCCTGCTCCCCAGCAACGCACAGCCTGCTCCCCAGCATCGCACAGCCTGCTCCTCAGCAACGCACAGCCTGCTCCCCAGCATCGCACAGCCTGCTCCCCAGCAACGCACAGCTTGCTCCCCAGCATCGCACAGCCTGCTCCCCAGCATCGCACAGCCTGCTCCTTAGCATCGCACAGCCTGCTCCCCAGCATCGCACAGCCTGCTCCCCAGCATCGCACAGCCTACTCCCCAGCAACGCACAGCCTGCTCCCCAGCATCGCACAGCCTGCTCCCCAGCAACACACAGCCTGCTCCTTAGCAATGCACAGCCTGCTCCTTAGCAACACACAGTCTGCTCCTCAGCAACGCACAGCCTGCTCCTCAGCAACACACAGCCTGCTCCTCAGCATTGCACAGTCTGCTCCCCAGCAATGCACAGTCTGCTCCTCAGCATCACACAGCCTGCTCCTCAGTAACGCACAGCCTGCTCCTCAGCAACGCACAGCCTGCTCCTCAGCAACGCACAGCATGCTCCTCAGCAACGCACAGCCTGCTCCCCAGCATCGCACAGCCTGCTCCCCAGCAATGCACAGCCTTCTCCTCAGCTTCGCACAGCCTGCTCCTCAGCAACGCACAGCCTGCCCCTCAGCATCGCACAGCCTGCTCCTCAGCATCACACAGCTTGCTCCTCAGCATTGCACAGTCTGCTCCCCAGCAAAGCACAGCCTGCTCCTCAGCCTCCTCAGCAACGCACAGCCTGCTTCTCAGCATCTCACAGCCTGCTCCTCAGCAACGCACAGCCTGCTCCTCAGCATCGCACAGCTTGCTCCTCAGCAGAGCACAGCCTGCTCCCCAGCAACACACAGCCTGCTCCTCAGCATTGCACAGCCTGTTCCTCAGCAACGCACAGCCTGCTCCTCAGCATTGCACAGCCTGCTCCTCAACATTGCACAGTCTGCTCCCCAGCAACGCACAGCCTGCTCCTCAGCATCTCACAGCCTGCTCCTCAGCAACGCACAGCCTGCTCCTCAGCATCGCCCAGCCTGCTCCTCAACATCGCACAGCCTGCTCCTCAGCATCGCACAGCCTGCTCCCCAGCAACGCACAGCCTGCCCCTCAGCATCGCACAGCCTGCTCCTCAGCATCGCACAGCCTGCTCCCCAGCAACGCACAGCCTGCTCCTCAGCAACGCACAGCCTGCTCCCCAGCAACGCACAGCCTGCTCCTCAGCAACGCACAGCCTGCTCCTCAGCATCGCCCAGCCTGCTCCTCAACATCGCACAGCCTGCTCCCCAGCAACGCACAGCCTGCCCCTCAGCATCACACAGCCTGCTCCTCAGCATCGCACAGCCTGCTCCCCAGCAACGCACAGCCTGCTCCCCAGCAACGCACAGCCTGCTCCCCAGCAACGCACAGCCTGCTCCTCAGCATTGCACAGCCTGCTCCTCAACATTGCACAGTCTGCTCCCCAGCAACGCACAGCCTGCTCCTCAGCCTCCTCAGCAACGCACAGCCTGCTCCTCAGCATCTCACAGCCTGCTCCTCAGCAACGCACAGCCTGCTACTCAGCATCGCCCAGCCTGCTCCTCAACATTGCACAGCCTGCTCCTCAGCATCGCACAGCCTGCTCCCCAGCAACGCACAGCCTGCCCCACAGCATCGCACAGCCTGCTCCTCAGCATTGCACAGTCTGCTTCCCAGCAAAGCACAGCCTGCTCCTCAGCCTCCTCAGCATCGCACAGCCTGCTCCTCAGCATCGCACAGCCTGCTCCCCAGCAACGCAAAGCCTGCCCCTCAGCATAGCACAGCCTGCTCCTCAGCATCGCACAGCCTGCCCCTTAGCAACGCACAGCCTGTTCCTCAGCATTGCACAGCCTGCTCCCCAGCAACGCACAGCCTGCTCCTCAGCATCGCACAGCCTGCTCCTCAGCATCGCACAGTCTGCTCCCCAGCAATGCACAGCCTGCTCCTCAGCATCGCACAGCCTGCCCCTTAGCAACGCACAGCCTGCTCCTCAGTATTGCACAGCCTGCTCCTCAGCATCGCACAGCCTGCTCCTCAGCAACGCACAGCCTGCTCCTCAGCATTGCACAGTCTGCTCCCCAGCAATGCACAACCTGCCCCTTAGCAACGCACAGCCTGCTCCTCAGCATCGCACAGCCTGCCCCTCAGCATAGCACAGCCTGCTCCTCAGCATCGCACAGCCTGCCCTTTACCAACGCACAGCCTGCTCCTCAGCATCGCACAGCCTGCTCCTCAGCAACGCACAGCCTGCTCCTCAGCATCGCACAGCCTGCTCCTCAGCAACGCACAGCCTGCTCCTCAGCATCGCACAGCCTGCTCCTCAGCAACGCACAGCCTGCTCCTCAGCATCGCACAGCCTGCTCCTCAGCAACGCACAGCCTGCTCCTCAACATTGCACAGTCTGCTCCTCAGCAACGCACAGCCTGCTCCTCAGCATCGCACAGCCTGCCCTTTACCAACGCACAGCCTGCTCCTCAGCATCGCACAGCCTGCTCCTCAGCAACGCACATCCTGCTCCTCAGCATCGCACAGCCTGCTCCCCAGCAACGCACAGCCTGCTCCTCAACCTCCTCAGCAATGCACAGCCTGCTCTGCAGCATTGCACAGTCTGCTCCTCAGCAACGCACAGCCTGCTCCTCAGCATCGCACAGCCTGCTCCTCAGCATCGCACAGCCTGCTCCCCAGCAACGCACAGCCTGCCCCTCAGCATCGCACAGCCTTCTCCTCAGCAATGCACAGCCTGCCCCTCAGCATCGCACAGCCTTCTCCTCAGCATCGCACAGCCTTCTCCTCAGCAACGCACAGCCTGCTCCTCAGCATCCTGCAATGGAAGACCAGTCAGGCCTACTCTGTTCTCTGGCACTCCTGTCACTTTATCAGGTGTAAGAGAAACCTTCCTCCACACGTCAGGCTCCACCACCAGGTACATTACACCAAAACTCCCCTTCCAGAGAGAATACGGGAATGTGTGGTGGGTATTCTGCCCTCTGTGAAATAATATATCACTAATGATCTTCTGTACTGCTACACTTTGAAGCCGATCAATTCATTCAGCAATCAGCCCAACCCAGCAGAGATTCCTCTTTCCATGAACTGATCCGCTCATCCCTTGTAGATTCCAACATGAGCTCCGCTGGGATAAGAGAGGCTCTCTGCTCCACCTACTCCATGTACTCATTTATGGAGACAAATTCTATTTTATCACATTCACATTTTCTGTGTATTTAAGGGAAAGCTGAAGGCCAGGATGAGGAGCAAAAATATACATCAAGCCTCTTCTAAAGATTAAAAAACAACAGACACAACACACACCTAAGAAATCAGATGACTCCAACTACAGACCAACACAATATATATATATATGAAGGAAGAGAGAGAGAGAGAGAGAGAGAGAGAGAGAGAGAGAGAGAGAGAGAGAGAGAGAGAGAGAGAGAGAGAGAGAGACCAACACAAGATGTATATGAAGGGAGAGAGAGAGAGAGAGAGAGAGAGAGAGAGAGAGAGAGAGAGAGAGAGAGAGAGAGAGAGAGAAGATATACTGTACATAGCCCTGTGTGTGTACATTATGTGTGTAAATAATAAATGCACAACAACAACATCCCATCACTGGAACTCTAGAGGGTCATGTGTCCCATTCCTCAATAAATACAAAATGTATAAACAATAAATAAATAAAAAAGCAAGGAAGGAGGAAAATAATGTGTAAGGAAGACAAGGAGGAAAACAGGAACGATGAGAGGAAGGAACAAGAATGAAGGAAAGAGAAAGAATAGAGGGATGAAGGAAGAAAGGAAGACGGGAGAGAAAAAAAGAAGGAAGAGGCCAGAATGAAAGGAAGAAGGGAGAGAGAGAGGGAGGAAGTAAGAAAGAGGGGAATAAAAACCGGAAGAAACAAAAATGGAAGAGAGAGAGAGAGAAAGGGATGAAGAAAGAGAGAGAGAGAACGGAACGAAGAAAAAAAGAGAGAGAGAGAAATGGATGAGAAAAAGAGAGAGAGAAAAGGTTGAAGAAAGAGAGATAGAGAAGAGGATGAATAAAGAAAGAGAGAGAGAGTGGGGTGAATGGAGAGAGAAAGGGGGGGGGGTGAAGAAAAAGAGAGAGAGAGAGAGAGAAAGGGATGAGGAAAGAGAAGAGAAAAAAAGAGAGAGAGAGAGAGAGCGAGAGACCAACACGGGATATATACTGTACATAGCCAGAGAGAGAGAGAGAGAGAGAGAGAGAGAGAGAGAGAGAGGAGAGAGAGATGGATGGGGGGGAGAGGGGGGAGAGACCAACACAAGATATATACTGTACATAGCCCTGTGTGTGTACATTATGTGTGTAAATAATAAATGCACAACAACAACATCCCATCACTGGAACTCTAGAGGGTCATGTGTCCCACAGGAAGGATGAGAGGAAGGAACTAGAATGAAGGAAAGAGAAAGGATAGAGGGAGGAAGGAAGGAAGATGGGAGAGAAAAAGGGAAGGAAGAGGCCAGAATGAAAGGAAGAAGGGAGAGAGAGGGAGGAAGGAAGAAAGAGAGGAATTAAAACCGGAAGAAACAAAAATGGAAGAGAGAGAAATAGAGATGAAGGAAGAGAGAGAGAGAGAGAGAGAGAGAGAGAGGGGGGGGGGTAGCGGAATGAAGAAAAAGAGAGAGAGAGAATGGGATGACAGAAGAGAGAGAGAGCAGGATGAAGAAAAAGAGGGAGATAAATGGATGAATAAAGAGAGAATGTGATGAAGAAAGAGAGAGATAGAAAGGGATGAAGGAAGAGATAGAGAAAGGGAAAGAAAAGGGAGAGAGAAGGAAGGAAGAAACAAAAATGGAAGGAAGAGAGGAAGGAGTTAGGGAATGGAAAGAAGGAAGGAGTTAAGGAATGGAAAGAAGGAAGGAAGGAAGGAAGGAAGGAAGGAAGGAAGGAAGGAAGGAAGGAAGGAAGGAAGGAAGGAAGGAAGGAAGGGAAAAGAATAGAAGGATTGGAATAAAGGAAAGAAGGGGCAAGAATCAATGAAGGGATGAAGGAAGAATGGAGAGAAAAAGAAAGGAAATTTGGAAGGAAGGAGGGGGAGAAGAAAGGAAGTAAGGAAGGAATAGGTCTAATGCATAAAGGAGCCAAAGCAGATATTATTTTTTGGTTTATAATGAGATTTAGGAATAAAATATAAAATTCGATGAAATATTTGGGATGAGGGAACTGGCAGAATATTTGGGAAAATCCGATGTGCTTTAAATGAGTCCTGATATTTTTCTGTGCTGTTACTTGTTTATATTTTTGGTTTATTTTGTTATCTTTTACACAGTAGGAAGAAAAGCATTAAAGTAAAAAAATAAAAAAAAAATTAAATATCACTCTAGGGAACATAAATCTGTTTGTGTTTTTGTTTTCCTCCTCGTCTTTGAATATTTTATCACACAAACATTTCACATAAAAAAACATTCTTCTGTACGGCCTTTTTTTCTTTTCAATAATTTATATATAAATATATATTTTTTGTGCAAAAATAATTTACATACAAAGAAAAAGCATTCGATGTGCTGATTGATTACATGTCTGTATAACACGAATCATATCGAAGATATCCGAGTTCTCTGCAACCTTTTAAATTTTTTCCTGTTATTATTTTCCTTTTCCATGTAAAACAGAAAAATCTTTATTTTTGGCGTATTTTATTGATGTTTGATGGTACGTGATCAAATGGCTGAGATTTATAAAAATACATTGATCGTCGTGTCCATGCTGACATCATAATCAATGGCCTTGTCTATAAACATGAGCCCTGTGACCCCAATGTGCCAATGTCCCCGTCTGACCCGGTGATCATCAATGGTTTCCTCCATGAGAACAAGCCAAGTCATTAGAGATTTAAGGGGGAACTTGAGTTTTCGACAAATCACTCCACCTATTTTTATTGTTTAATTAAAGTATTTTTAGTATTATACCCAAAGCCAAAAATGTATTATATTGCTGCTTTACCAATCCTTAAATGCGCTGGCTGCATTCGTTTTCTATTTCAGGCTTTCTTTTCGCCTGGTGCGCCTGGCCGGAAACACATTTCCTGTGTAGTTAAGCAGACACCTTTGGGCAGCTCTGGGGGGGAGGGGGGACATGTTAGATGAGCAGACTTAGATGGACCGACCTGCTTGAACCCCTTTATCCCCACACTAGCGCACTGCAACCAACTGCGCAGTTGCAGGGTGTTTGCAGAGGGGACCCTCTCTCCTAAATGAGTCCCGTTCATGGGACTCCACACCCCCTGAAAGAATCAAAAAGCTTCTCACTGGACATGTGCAGAGCGAAAAAAAAATGAATTTAGTTTTGTTTTGTTTTGATTCGTTATTTACATAAATTAGTTCAGTTAAATTTGTTTCATTCGTTTTATTTGTTTTTGGAATTTGTTTTGTTTATTAATTTTCGAATCTATTCAAATTTTTCTGAATTCGAATCGATTCGAAAAGTTTTAATCCATTTTGAATAGTTTTCAAATTCGAAGAATTTTCCAATTTAAAATTTTTTCTAATTCGAAAAGCTTTCCAATTCGAAATTGCTTCCAATTCGAAAAGTTTCCAATTTGAAAAGTTTTCTAATTGGAATAGTTTTCAAATTAGAAAAATGTTTCTAATTCAAAAAAAAATTTAATTCGAAAAGTTTTCGAATTCGAACAGTTTTCCAATTTCCAAAGAGAATAAAATAGAATATAAAATAAAGGAGTGGAATAGAATTTTTTTTTTTAATAGAATAGAAAAGAATATAACAGAAAATAAAAGAATAGAATATAATAGAGTAAAATAGGATATAAAATAAAAGAACAGAATAGAATGGAATAGATTAGAAAGTAATAGAATAGAATAAAAAAAATAGAATAAAATAGAAAGATTATAACCATCTTTTGAAATTCGAATAGAACATAATAGAATGGAATAGAATTAATATCACTATTTTCCAAAATGCAAATAGAATCAATTAGAATTTGAATAGAATAGAAAATAATAGAGTAGAATTGAATAGAAAATAACACAATAGTATAGAAAAAAAAAAATAGGGTAGAATAGAATAGAATGAATATAACCATTTTCCTATTTTAATCTATTCTTTTCTATTATGGGTGGGTGTATGGTATGTATGGGTGGGTCCGGCTGGGTGGCTCTAGGTCACAGTGGGTGGAGTTGAGGAGAGTGAGCTGCGCTCTCACACTTAGTTTGTTACAGTGCGCTGGTTGAGGATGTCTCTGATCTCTCCTTCCACTTCTTATCCTCCCTGCGACCACCACCAACCGGCATGCCAAGCATTGGAACCTCCAACTATCAGTGAGCCTGTGGGAAAGGAGAGTTATATGGAGGTGGGGTGCACAATAAGGGGGAGGAGACTCGGAAGTGATGTCAAGCACGTCGCATTACAGGTCAGCAACAAGGAGGGGAGGAGACTCAGAAGTGACATCAAGCACGTCGCATTTCAGGTCAGCAACAAGAAGGGGAGGAGACTCGGAAGTGATGTCAGGCACATCGCATTCTGGGTCAGCAACAAGAAGGGGAGGAGACTCGGAAGTGACGTCAAGCACGTCGCATTCCAGGTCAGCAACAAGGAGGGGAGGAGACTCAGAAGTGATGTCAGGCACGTCGCATTCCGGGTCAGCAACAAGAAGGGGAGGAGACTCGGAAGTGACGTCAAGCACGTCGCATTCCAGATCAGCAACAAGGAGGGGAGGAGACTTGGAAGTGACGTCAAGCATGTCGCATTCCGGGTCAGCAACAGGGAGGGGAGGAGACTCAGAAGTTACGTCAAGCCCGTTGCATTCCGGGTCAACAACAGGGAGGGGAGGAGACTCAGAAGTGATGTCAAGCACGTCACATTCCAGCTCAGCAACAAGTAGGGGAGGAGACTCGGAAGTGATGTCAGGCACGTCGCATTCCGGGTCAGCAACAAGAAGGGGAGGAGACTTGGAAGTGACGTCAAGCACGTCGCATTCCGAGTCAGCAACAAGAAGGGGAGGAGACTTGGAAGTGACGTCAAGCACGTCGCATTCCGGGTCAGCAACAAGGAGGGGAGGAGACTCAGAAGTGACGTCAAGCATGTCGCATTCCGGGTCAACAACAGGGAGGGGAGGAGACTCAGAAGTGACGTCAAGCACATTGCATTCCAGGTCAGCAACAGGCAGGGGAGGAGACTCAGAAGTGACGTCAAGCACGTCACATTCCGGCTTAGCAACAAGGAGGGGAGGAGACTCGGAAGTGATGTCAAGCACGTCGCAATCCGGGTCAGCAACAAGGAGGGGAGGAGACTCGGAAGTGATGTCAAGCACGTCGCAATCCGGGTCAGCAACAAGGAGGGGGAGGAGAGCGGATGTGTGTCTACTCAGCTCACTCTCCTGTACCCGGTGGCACCTGCTATGTTGCTCTCGGGCCCTCAGATGGCCAAATGGAGCCCAGGATACATGGCAGGGCGCGTGTTTGGGGGCGGGTGTTACTACTGGGGGAGTGTGGAAGCAATCGGGTGGCAGCACGGCCACCTGAATGCCTCCACCTAACAGCCAGGAGTCTGCTTGTCAGATATATAGAATAGTTCAATCCCAGTGGGGAAATTGGAGAAATCAATACATCCCTAATACGGCATAAGAATAGCAGACAAGAACCCTCTAGCGGGACTTTAAAGAGGTGAGAACTCCAAAATGCGTATGCAAGCAAGAAATATGTAAAATTTATAAGTTTAATGGTACAAATATCTAAAGGAAGAATCAATACATAGAGAGTTTGTAGAAAAAGACTCACCCAAACTCTACCGCATGTTTATAGGACGATGAGCTGGATAACGATGCTCAGGCCATTGTGTCCCATACATCAAAATTGCAAAAAGAATGCTGGCAACTCGATTGCGTCTTCTTAAATCTTTATTGAGCACAGACAGCAGTGCAACATCAATAGAATCAATACATAGAGAGTTTGTATCTCAAGTTTACAAGTACAATATAATATAACCGCATGAAATCATAAAAAAATGAGTTGACATCACTCTTGTGCAAGTGTACAGAGTGAAACTCTCTACGCGTTTCGAGATTATACGTCATTCCTCTTCATCAGGAGGAGGGGTAAAGAGATTTATGATATCTACAATTCAAAAAATACCAATAAGTACAGAATATATGCATACAAGTGTTTGAAAAACAGAAAATTCCTTTATCTAAAGGCAGGCACCTGATTTTATAGATTAAAGATTAAAAACCATATCTACTGACCAGTTATGTGGAAACAGATATCTTGAGTACGAAGTAAAGGATAAAAGACAAAACACAAAGAGAAAAAAGCTGAGCTGTCCCAGAAGACAGGAGCACGACCGGCTGGACAGCAATGGACATCAATAGGGGGGAACAATAGTGAGGGGAAGAGGCCCGACCTAAAGCCAAAACGTCTGTGGCTGGGATATAGATGGTCCAGATCTATTAGTCATATAGAAGACATAAAAGGGTAAAAGGGAAAAGCTCAAAATTTGGTGAAAAGGCAGATTTCAAAAGGAACATCATATATTCAGAGAAATTGTATTTATTAATAATATCCAGACTTACCTCACTTAGAAATAAATGCTGAACTTGAAATATGCAGGTTGAAGAAAGTAAGGGAAGGAAGGATGAAGGGCACCAAAAAGTGACCCTAGACCAGTACAGAGGTGTTATGGTGGCTCATTAAGTGATCTACAAAAAAAGGAATATTATTTACAGCTTTTAACACTTACCCAAATTGGAAAGCATAACCATTTGGGAAAATATGTATAATATAGCAGATTAAAAGTATATGCTTACTTGTAAATTGTTATCGCAAAGCAGCGGCCTCCGATGGAATAGCCACCAAAGAAGGAGGGATCACCTAAATGGGTAAGTGTATCCACCCAAAGAGAAGAGGGCATAAATCTATGGCAATGAAATGGAAAATCATTCGATCAATCTAAAAAATAGATATCAGTATACAAGCCAGAAAATGGCTAGAAGGAAATTCAGGAGTTGGGTGAGCATTGCTGCTCTTCCAACAACCTACAAGTATACATCAGAAACATAAGCTTACAAAGTATCTTGCCAAGGTGAGTGACAGCCATCGATACAGAGCCAAGGTCCCTACTTTTTGAAGAACGCAGGTCACCTGAGACCAGATGACAGATGCACTCCGTAGGAGTCGGAAGTGCACCGCTAAGATAGTGGACCCTAGGACTGACTGCTGCGGATAGTACCCAGGGAGATTCAGGAAACAGGTCTACTGGATCACTAACACAGGTCCCAGTGGGAGCTAGAGCATAGATTCCCCAGGGCGCGGAGTCTAAGAGCCAGCAGGTGTTCACCAGAGCCTCTAGTGGTGAGGATGGACTGCGCTGCAGTCTGGCTCCAGGTCGCGGCCCCCAGGGTCTCACAGCTCACGGTAGACTACAGGAGAAGGAAGCAGCAGGCTAGAACAACAAGGATAGTAAAGGGATAAGGCAGAGGTCAGGGCAACTAGCAGACAGGAACAACAGAGTACACGCCAAAGGTTCAGGGTCACAGGCAAGCAGGGATAGTCGGGGACACGCCAAAAAGGTCAGGGTCACGAGCAGACAGGAATACGGTTACATGGACAAACGGAGAGCACACGGCAAGCAGGAAACAGGAAGCCAAACACACAATGGTTGATCGGCAAGGTTGGCTTGCAATACCCAGGTTAATACAGTTTTCCTAGAGGACGGGGTGGAGCTATGCACAGGGAAGATTATTTAAACAGTCAGGTGAGATTGGCTGGCCTCTAAAGGTGAACACAGAAGGAAAGGTAAGCTGACAGACACACATTACTGCATAACCATGACACGCAGCATAAGTGAAATGGAAAATGATTTGATCAATCTAAAAAATCCTCTTCCCTTTTCTTATCATAGTCAGACACTTATCATGACCAATTATGTGGGTAAAAACTGGGACACCACCATGTCCGGCTTCTGCAAGGATTTTGTACAAAATGAGCAGAAAGACACGGAACTATCATCCGCGTTCTTTAATCTAAGGAAACTTTTGGTGAAAAAAAGTCATCCATTCATTGGCGCATACACTCTTTTGAGCAGTACATCAAAAGCAAAGAACAATCCTTTTGGCCTACGGGGTACAGATATTCCCTACCCTGGATCAGATGGAGACATCATTTAAAGAAAAATAGGAAAATAATCTCTTAGTTTGCTCGAGGGAGATGATGTCCCTCTTGATTAATGAATATCAATATAAGACTTAAGGATCTGGATAGGGAGATTGATTTGATATATACCCAGTTGGCCAACTTTAAAAGCCATCTAGTATACACACAGTTCGAGAAGGATCTAGATGAACATTTAGAACAATTTAATCAGGATATCCTAATCACTAAGGAGAAGCAGCGGCCTCCAATGGAGAAAAAATTGGAGAAAAATGGAGAAAAAATTCCTTAGGGATAAGGTCGCCTTTCAAGAAAACAAGGCATATTCCTGGAAAGATACAAACTCAAGAAGAAGATCAAATTATAGAAATAAGAAGGAACAGCCTTTATCAGATGCTTCGTCTATGTCTTCTCTTTCTGGTTCCTCTAGAGGATCATCTAGATTTAATAAATCACAAAAAACCAAAAGGAAGTCACCAGGCGGCAGGACTAATACAAACCCAAACAAAAAACATAAAACGGAATCCCTGCCCAACAGCAGCACAAGTAAAATCACATAGAGTACGTGGTGTTAGGTAACTCTTCTGGTGGTTTGGTTTCTACGCACTCTACCTCTATAGCTCCTTCAGTTACTAACCTTTCTTTTAATGTACCTTTGAAAACGACTGTATCCCACACGGAGGTCCAAATACCCTCAGCATTACTATGATGGGATCATAGGCGTGCGCACAGGGTGTACCAGGTGTGCCATGTGCATTAGCATTATCCAGGGACAGCACCAGGTGGGTGGTTGGGGGTGCCAGTGACCAGTGTAAATGCCCTCATTATATTAAAGGCTAAGGTTCAACAGTAGGAACACGTTACACCTGTATTTAGGGCGTAACGTAATATGCTCCCTATCAACTGTCTCCCACCACCAGAGCCTCCTTTCTGTGACAGCAGGTGGCGTTCATGTGTGTGTTGAGAGTTGGGGTGCACACCCTAATGTAATACATCTATGGATGGGATCCTTCCCGATCGAGCACTGAATTACGTTTAGATCACCTTGCCCATACCGATGTAACCACTGACTCTCAATCTGAGACGAATTTAAATATTGTCAATGTATCCACTTATACTCTTACACCAGCTGAAACTGATGTCTTAGCATGTGGTCTAAGTTTTTGTCCCAGTAACGATCTCGACAAATTTGAGGTGATAAAAGACCTTCAATTTGTTTGCGAAGGAAAATGATACTGAAACAGCTTTATTCCAATGACGGGTCAAGTAATCCCCGTCTTGGACCTCAGGAATTACAGGCAATTGACTCTCTCATTGCCCTTTTGGCAGAAAACGATCCTCCTGATCTAATCGATCGAATTGACTTGGAGCTCTTGCTCCAGCGTTTGGATCAACCTGAAAAAAAAACATTCACCCTACGAGACCCGTTAATAAGAAAAAGTCGGATAAATTCCCAGCACTTAATGTCAATTCTAATGTCATGGCATTTATTAGATTAACATGGGATGAGATCAAAAGACTTAAAGTTTAACGGGGTACCCCCAAAATTCTTCCTGTTAGTGAACGCAATGCTTTTCAATCACTGGCATCAAGTCCTACAATCACGATGAAACCCTCTGACAAAGGGGGGGGACATCGTGATTATGGATAACCAAAAATATATTGATACAGTGGGGAGGGAAAGTATTCAGACCCCCTTACATTTTTCACTCTTTGTTAGATTGGAGCCGTTTGCTAAAATCATTTAAGTTCATTTTTTTCCTCATTAATGTATACACAGCACCCCATATTGTACACACAGCACCCCATATTGTACACACGGCACCCCATATTGTACACACAGCACCTCATATTGTACACACAGCACCCCATATTGTACACACAGCACCTCATATTGTACACACAGCCCCCATATTGTACACACAGCCCCCCATATTGTACACACAGCCCCTCATATTGTACACACGGCCCCCTATATTGTACACACATCACCCCATATTGTACACACAGCACCCCATATTGTACACACAGCACCCCATATTGTACACACAGCTCCCCATATTGTACACACAGCCCCCCATATTGTACACACAGCCTCCCATATTGTACACACAGCACCCCATATTGTATACACAGCACCCCATATTGTACACACAGCACCCCCATATTGTACACACATCACCCCATATTGTACACACAGCCTCCCATATTATACACACAGCACCCCATATTGTACACACAGCTCCCCATATTGTACACACAGCCCCCATATTGTACACACAGCCCCCCATATTGTACACACAGCCCCTCATATTGTACACACGGCCCCCCATATTGTACACACATCACCCCATATTGTACACACAGCACCCCATATTGTACACACAGCACCCCATATTGTACACACAGCTCCCCATATTGTACACACATCACCCCATATTGTACACACAGCCTCCCATATTATACACACAGCACCCCATATTGTACACACAGCCCCCCATATTGTACACACAGCACCCCATATTGTACACACAGCTCCCCATATTGTACACACAGCCCCCCATATTGTACACACAGCTCCCCATATTGTACACACAGCCCCCCATATTGTACACACAGCCCCCCATATTGTACACACAGCACCCCATATTGTACACACAGCCCCCCATATTGTACACACAGCACCCCATATTGTACACACAGCCTCCCATATTGTACACACAGCACCCCATATTGTACACACAGCCCCCCATATTGTACACACAGCACCCCATATTATACACACAGCCCCCCATATTGTACACACAGCACCTCATATTGTACACACAGCCCCCCATATTGTACACACAGCACCCCATATTGTACACACAGCACCCCATATTGTACACACAGCACCCCATATTGTACACACAGCAACCCATATTGTACACACAGCCCCCCATATTGTACACACAGCTCCTCATATTGTACACACAGCACCCCATATTATACACACAGCCCCCCATATTGTACACACAGCACCCCATATTGTACACACAGCCCCCCATATTGTACACACAGCACCCCATATTATACACACAGCCCCCCATATTGTACACACAGCACCCCATATTGTACACACAGCCCCCCATATTGTACACACAGCACCCCATATTGTACACACAGCACCTCATATTGTACACACAGCACCCCATATTGTACACACAGCACCCCATATTGTACACACATCACCCCATATTGTACACACAGCACCTCATATTGTACACACAGCCCCCCATATTGTACACACAGCACCCCATATTATACACACAGCCCCCCATATTGTACCCACAGCACCTCATATTGTACACACAGCCCCCCATATTGTACACACAGCACCCCATATTGTACACACAGCAACCCATATTGTACACACAGCCCCCCATATTGTACACACAGCACCCCATATTGTACACACAGCACCCCATATTGTACACACAGCACCCCATATTATACACACAGCCCCCCATATTGTACACACAGCACCTCATATTGTACACACAGCCCCCCATATTGTACACACAGCTCCTCATATTGTACACACAGCACCCCATATTATACACACAGCCCCCCATATTGTACACACGGCACCCCATATTGTACACACAGCCCCCCATATTGTACACACAGCACCCCATATTGTACACACAGCCCCCCATATTGTACACATAGCACCCCATATTGTACACACAGCACCCCATATTGTACACACAGCCCCCCATATTGTACACACAGCTCCTCATATTGTACACACAGCCCCCCATATTGTACACACAGCACCCCATATTGTACACACAGCCCCCCATATTGTACACACAGCTCCTCATATTGTACACACAGCACCCCATATTATACACACAGCCCCCCATATTGTACACACAGCACCTCATATTGTACACACAGCCCCCCATATTGTACACACAGCACCCCATATTGTACACACAGCCCCCCATATTGTACACACAGCACCCCATATTGTACACACAGCTCCCCATATTGTACACACAGCCCCCCATATTGTACACACAGCCCCCCATATTGTACACACAGCCCCCCATATTGTACACACAGCCTCCCATATTATACACACAGCACCCCATATTGTACACACAGCACCCCATATTGTACACACAGCCCCCCATATTGTACACACAGCACCCCATATTGTACACACAGCCCCCCATATTGTACACACAGCACCCCATATTGTACACACAGCTCCCCATATTGTACACACAGCCCCCCATATTGTACACACAGCCCCCCATATTGTACACACAGCCCCCCATATTGTACACACAGCCTCCCATATTATACACACAGCACCCCATATTGTACACACAGCTCCCCATATTGTACACACAGCCCCCCATATTGTACACACAGCACCCCATATTGTATACACAGCACCCCATATTGTACACACAGCTCCCCATATTGTACACACATCACCCCATATTGTACACACAGCCTCCCATATTATACACACATCACCCCATATTGTACACACAGCCTCCCATATTATACACACAGCACCCCATATTGTACACACAGCTCCCCATATTGTACACACAGCCCCCCATATTGTACACACAGCTCCCCATATTGTACACACAGCCCCCCATATTGTACACACAGCCCCCCATATTGTACACACAGCACCCCATATTGTACACACAGCCCCCCATATTGTACACACAGCACCCCATATTGTACACACAGCCTCCCATATTGTACACACAGCACCCCATATTGTACACACAGCCCCCCATATTGTACACACAGCACCCCATATTATACACACAGCCCCCCATATTGTACACACAGCACCTCATATTGTACACACAGCCCCCCATATTGTACACACAGCACCCCATATTGTACACACAGCACCCCATATTGTACACACAGCACCCCATATTGTACACACAGCAACCCATATTGTACACACAGCCCCCCATATTGTACACACAGCTCCTCATATTGTACACACAGCACCCCATATTATACACACAGCCCCCCATATTGTACACACAGCACCCCATATTGTACACACAGCCCCCCATATTGTACACACAGCACCCCATATTATACACACAGCCCCCCATATTGTACACACAGCACCCCATATTGTACACACAGCCCCCCATATTGTACACACAGCACCCCATATTGTACACACAGCACCTCATATTGTACACACAGCACCCCATATTGTACACACAGCACCCCATATTGTACACACATCACCCCATATTGTACACACAGCACCTCATATTGTACACACAGCCCCCCATATTGTACACACAGCACCCCATATTATACACACAGCCCCCCATATTGTACCCACAGCACCTCATATTGTACACACAGCCCCCCATATTGTACACACAGCACCCCATATTGTACACACAGCAACCCATATTGTACACACAGCCCCCCATATTGTACACACAGCTCCTCATATTGTACACACAGCACCCCATATTATACACACAGCCCCCCATATTGTACACACAGCACCTCATATTGTACACACAGCCCCCCATATTGTACACACAGCTCCTCATATTGTACACACAGCACCCCATATTATACACACAGCCCCCCATATTGTACACACGGCACCCCATATTGTACACACAGCCCCCCATATTGTACACACAGCACCCCATATTGTACACACAGCCCCCCATATTGTACACATAGCACCCCATATTGTACACACAGCACCCCATATTGTACACACAGCCCCCCATATTGTACACACAGCTCCTCATATTGTACACACAGCCCCCCATATTGTACACACAGCACCCCATATTGTACACACAGCCCCCCATATTGTACACACAGCTCCTCATATTGTACACACAGCACCCCATATTATACACACAGCCCCCCATATTGTACACACAGCACCTCATATTGTACACACAGCACCCCATATTATACACACAGCCCCCCATATTGTACACACAGCACCCCATATTGTACACACAGCACCTCATATTGTACACACAGCACCCCATATTGTACACACAGCTCCCCATATTGTACACACAGCCCCCCATATTGTACACACAGCCCCCAATATTGTACACACAGCACCCCATATTGTACACACAGCACCCCATATTGTACACACAACACCCCATATTGTACACACAGCACCCCATATTGTACACACAGCACCCCCATATTGTACACACAGCCCCCCATATTGTACACACAGCACCCCATATTGTACACACAGCCCCCCATATTGTACACACAGCACCCCATATTGTACACACAGCACCCCATATTGTACACACAGCACCTCATATTGTACACACAGCCCCCATATTGTACACACAGCCCCCCATATTGTACACACAGCCCCCCATATTGTACACACAGCACCCCATATTATACACACAGCCCCCCATATTGTACACACAGCACCCCATATTGTACACACAGCACCTCATATTGTACACACAGCACCCCATATTGTACACACAGCACCCCATATTGTACACACAGCCCCCCATATTGTACACACAGCACCCCATATTATACACACAGCCCCCCATATTGTACCCACAGCACCTCATATTGTACACACAGCCCCCCATATTGTACACACAGCACCCCATATTGTACACACAGCAACCCATATTGTACACACAGCCCCCCATATTGTACACACAGCTCCTCATATTGTACACACAGCACCCCATATTATACACACAGCCCCCCATATTGTACACACAGCACCTCATATTGTACACACAGCCCCCCATATTGTACACACAGCTCCTCATATTGTACACACAGCACCCCATATTATACACACAGCCCCCCATATTGTACACACGGCACCCCATATTGTACACACAGCCCCCCATATTGTACACACAGCACCCCATATTGTACACACAGCCCCCCATATTGTACACATAGCACCCCATATTGTACACACAGCACCCCATATTGTACACACAGCCCCCCATATTGTACACACAGCTCCTCATATTGTACACACAGCCCCCCATATTGTACACACAGCACCCCATATTGTACACACAGCCCCCCATATTGTACACACAGCTCCTCATATTGTACACACAGCACCCCATATTATACACACAGCCCCCCATATTGTACACACAGCACCTCATATTGTACACACAGCACCCCATATTATACACACAGCCCCCCATATTGTACACACAGCACCCCATATTGTACACACAGCACCTCATATTGTACACACAGCTCCCCATATTGTACACACAGCCCCCCATATTGTACACACAGCTCCCCATATTGTACACACAGCACCCCATATTGTACACACAGCACCCCATATTGTACACACAACACCCCATATTGTACACACAGCACCCCATATTGTACACACAGCACCCCATATTGTACACACAGCTCCCCATATTGTACACACAGCCCCCAATATTGTACACACAGCACCCCATATTGTACACACAGCACCCCATATTATACACACAGCACCCCATATTGTACACACAGCCCCCCATATTGTACACACAGCACCCCATATTGTACACACAACACCCCATATTGTACACACAGCACCCCATATTGTACACACAGCCCCCCATATTGTACACACAGCACCCCATATTGTACACACAGCTCCCCATATTGTACACACAGCCCCCCATATTGTACACACAGCCCCCCATATTGTACACACAACACCCCATATTGTACACACAGCACCCCATATTGTACACACAGCACCCCATATTATACACACAGCTCCCCATATTGTACACACAGCACCCCATATTGTACACACAGCACCCCATATTGTACACACAGCCCCCCATATTGTACACACAGCACCCCATATTGTACACACAGCACCCCATATTGTACACACAGCACCCCATATTGTACACACATCACCCCCATATTGAGAGAAAAAAACAGAATTGTTGACATTTTTGCAGATTTATTAAAAGAAAAACTGAAATATCACATGCTCCTAAGTATTCAGACCCTTTGCTCAGTATTTAGTAGAAGCCCCTTTTGATGAGTCTTTTTGGGAAAGATGCAACAAGTTTTTCACACCTGGATTTGGGGATCCTCTGCCATTCCTCCTTGCAGATCCTCTCCAGTTCTGTCAGGGGGGATGGTAAATGTTGGTGGACGGTCATTTTTAGGTCTCTCCAGAGATGCTCAATTGGGTTTAAGTCAGGGCTCTGGCTGGACCATTCAAGAACAGTCACGGAGTTGTTGTGAAGCCACTCCTTCATTATTTTAGCTGTGTGCTTAGCGTCATTGTCTTGTTGGAAGGTAAACCTTCGGCCCAGTCTGAGGTCCTGAGCACTCTGGAGAAGGTTTTCGTCCAGGATATCCCTGTACTTGGCCGCATTCATTTGGGGTACTGCGGCTTTTTTTTTTTTGCAATTCCACAGATGTGCAAAATTAGGTTTGACATGTTTAGTATCTATTTACTCACGGCAACACAATTTGTTACATTTGACAAAATATTTGACCAAAATATATTTATACTTTTAGATTTGACCAAAACGTTGGGTATAATATTGTGGTTTTTTTTTGTTTTTTTTTTCATTATAGTGTATTTTGTTCCTGAAAATATCCATTTGAGAAATAACCTCGCAAATATTGTGTTACATTTAATAAAAAATTGCAACCCACTATTTTATTCTCCAGGGTCTCTGTTTTCAGAAATAAAAAAATAAAAATGTGGGTTTTTTTGGGGTGGTTTACAGAAGTTTCTAGCAAAAAAATGCAGATTTTAACATGTGTGAAAAATTTTTAAAAAATCAGTAGGCGTTTGGTTAAAAATGTGCAAGCGTTTTCTGTGCGTTGTGCTGTAAACGCGCCCCTAGAGCGCGCTGGTACTTGCAGTTTTTCAGCAGCTGGCAGGTCGCAGTTTTTTTTTTTTGTTTTTTTTTTTGGGGGATTTGTTGTCATAACGGTAAAATACACAAACAGAGCGGGAGAGCTCAACTGATCGGGAACATTTTCCTTTTTCATTTTAAGTATTAGCAAATATTCATACAGCTTGCTTCCAGATATTCGGCGGCGGTGTCCCGCTGGTGATCGCTGGCACTGTAAATTGGGACAGAATATGCCCACTGCGTGAGGATTGCAGATGCTTCACATAAAAGAAAGAAAGAAAGTACAAGCTGCATTTTAATGGGCGGTTTGTGCTGTGTCATATATTATTGCATTAAGTTATGGAGAAACGCAGCGTGGAATAAATTAATTAACGGCCCCCAGAGATTGATATGTTGATTGCCGTGTTTATTTTAGAGGGTTCGGGAAAGTAACATAAAATGCTTATGCTTGACTACATGGGAGGGCGCAGGAAAAAATTAAATAGTCTGACTTTACCAAGATAATATTATTTAGGTGTATATAAAAACATTATTTTTTTTTTTTAAGTTTTGGATAGAGTGACGGGGATATTCCCCCCACGTCCCGTCACTCTATCCAAAACAAACAAAAAAAATCTTTATATACACCTAAATAATATTATCTTGGTATTGGGGGGCAGAAGTGTGTTACTGGCAGGATCGCCAGGTGAAAATAAAGGGGAAAATGGCAAAAAAAAAAAAAAAAAAGAAAACTAATGCAGCCCCCATATACTGTATAAGGACTGGCAAATACTGTATATTACATTGTTGTTCTTGGGTTCAGACACACTTAAGCACCCATCACCCGACTGAATGAATAAATGAATAAATAAAAACTAAATTTATGAATAAGATAATAATAATAATAATGCTACAAAAATATTAATTATAATATAAATGATAATAAATAATTATAATATAATATAAAAAAATATAAAATGAGTGTGTGTGTCACTGCGCTAAAGACATGAAACAAAACTATATTGAAATGAATAACATGAGTGCTGCTACTTTAAAAATTAAAAATACCAAAAAACACGTGTCATTAATATTAGTGTAAAACCAGGAATCAATTTCACAGTAGTGCTGCGCAAACCACCAGATATAAGTAGTGCTAAAGTTCACACACACACATTATATATATATATACACACACACACATTTTATATATATATACACACACACACACACACATTATATATATATATATATATACACACACACACACACAATATATATATATATATATACACACACACATTTTATATATATATATACACACACAATATATATAGATATATACACACACACACAATATATATATATATACACACACCAACAAAGTGAAAACAAATTCAAAACAAAGAATATATATGCAAAAAATAAATAAAAAAACCTAAAACCCTTTTTTCCTTTATATGTTTTGGATTTTTTTAAGATTTAATATTGCATGTATATTTTTTTGTGTGTTTTGTATTTGTTTCCACTTTGTTGGTGTGTGTATATATATATATATATATATATATATATATATATATATATTTTTTTTTTTATATTAAAAAAAATGTGTGTCATTAATATTAGTGTAAAACCAATTTCACATTTGCGCAAACCACCACAAATAAGTATAAATAATATATATATATAAATATATGAACTTATTAATGACACACATATTTTTTTTTATTATAAAAAAATATGTAAATTACAAATGATAAATATCATATACATATTATATTTTAATTTAATATTTTGTATTATAATTACAAATTATAAATATAATGTAAATGTTATAAACTCTATAAATATATTAAAATTATAAATCATAAACTATAATTAGATTATAATAAATATGTTTGTAAACAAATAAAAGCTAAAATGTATTTAAAAAAAAAAAAATAAAGGTGTAGGTTTAAACTGTATTTAAATCCAAAATGTATTTTCCGTTGTGTTTGGCCTCATTGTCATAGTTTTCAGAAGAAAATCTTTCGATTTTCCAAAGTTGTCTAACTTGGAGATCCTGCCAGTGACAACATTTTTTTCCTTTTCAGGCTGACAACAATATGGGGTCTGTTTTATAATAAATAAATAAATAAATAAATAAATCTGAATGCAAATGTCTCAGAATAATCCCTCTAATGTGTCTAATATTTTTACTTCCTGTGATCTCCGGCTCCATCTAGTGGCCTTATTGCAGTATTTTCCTGATGGAGGCATTTGAGGAAAATGCTGGTTTATGGCCGCTAGATAGAAGGACAATCAGTAGACACATTATGGGGAATATTTGTGTCGGCTGCGTGAATGCTGAGACATTTTCAGAGCATTTTTTTTTTAAATTAAAACACCCCTAAGCCTCTGCCTTGCAGAAATCAATTTCATTATTATTATTATTATTATTATTATTATTATTCATTCGTTATTATTAATTTGTTTAAAGCTTCTTTTTTTTTTTTTGCTAATATAAAAAAGAGGTTATATAGCTACTCTGTGCACCAATATTGCCCAGAGGGGCCCCTCCTCTGTTTGCAGTCCCCATACCAGCACTGACCCCTCCTCCTCCTCCCCCTGGGTACTTCCTGGTCAAGCTGGGTGCTAAGGAGGAACCCGTGTGCACATGCATTCCTGACTCAGGCTGTGTGCATCCATAGACATGCACAGCACCGGTATGCCACGCCCACGCTGCATCCCCCACAGGATTTGACTGACAGCAGTCGAAGCCTAGGAGTCTCACTGCCCTCAGTGTCTCCTGTGAGACCAGCAACTGAGAGGAGCGGTGCTGCAGCTGGGACAGAGCCGGAGGGGTGAGAGGAGCCGCGTGATGAGGGATGGGGGATGGGGGATAGGTGATGATGGATGGGGGATGGGGGATGAGGAATGGGGGATGAGGAATGGGGGATGGGGGATGGGTGATGGGGATGAGGAATGGGGGATGGGTGATGATGGGTGGGGGATGGGTGATGAGGAATGGGGAATGGGGGATGGGTGAGGATGGATGGGGAATAGGGGGGGGGGGGGTTAGGACAAATAGTGAGGGTTTTTTTTTTTACATTAATGCAGAGAAAATTTTAAGGTGTGAAACCATTTGGCTTTAGAACCACTTTAAGGGACAACACTGCTTCTGATTGGAAGGCTGAGACTTATTGCCTTCAGCCTGAAACAGGAAGTGTTGTTATTGGCAGGATCTCCAGGTAAGAAAAATGTAAGCACATCGGTGTGCGCCCCAAAACTCAAAGACAAATGTGTGTGTGTATATATATATATATACTGAGAGAGAGAGAGAGAGAGAGGGGGGGGGACACTCTTATATAAATGTAAACAAACATTTTGAAATGTATTAACCACTACGCGCCCGCACTACAAAAGACGGCTACAGCGCGGCGCTCAATTGCCGGGAGGGCGCCCCTGGACGTCCTCCTGTATACTAGTTCCCCACGCACCGCCGCGCCTCGGGGAAATTCTGTGCTGGCCGTGTCCATTGGACACAGCCAATCACAGCGGCCATTTAGCACTCAATCGGAGTGTCCAATGAGAGATGATGTCAAGTGTAAACATATGAAATCATCTCTCATCGCCGGCTCTCCCTCCTCACACAGAGACAGAGTGTGAGGAGGGAGAACGACCTGCGGCTGCAGCGTGAGTGGCACACACACAAACACCCATGCCCACAGTGCCTATCAGTGCCATCTGTCCCCAGCGCCACCTATCAGTGCCATCTGTCCCCAGTGCCACCTATCAGTGCCACCTGTCCCCAGTGCCACCTATCAGTGCCATCTGTCCCCAGTGCCACCTGTCCCCAGTGCCATCTGTCCCCAGCGCCACCTATCAGTACCATCTGTCCCCAGTGTCACCTATCAGTGCCACCTATCAGTGCCATCTGTCCCCAGTGCCACCTGTCCCCAGTGCCATCTGTCAGTGCCATCTGTCCCCAGTGCCACTTGTCAGTGCCATCTGTCCCCAGCGCCACCTATCAGTGCCACCTATCAGTGCCATCTGTCCCCAGCGCCACCTATCAGTGCCACCTATCAGTGCCATCTGTCCCCAGTGCCATCTGTCATCAGTGCCACTTGTCAGTGCCATTTGTAATCAGTGTCATGTGTCACCAGTGCCACATATGAGTGCCATCTGTCATCAGTGTCACCAGTGCCACGTATTAGTGCCATCTGTCATCAGTGCCACATCAGTGTCACATGCCATCAGTGCCATGTATTAGTGCCATCTGTCATCAGTGCCACATCAGTGTCATGGGTCATCAGTGCCACGTATCAGTGCCATTTGAGATCAGTGTCATGTGTCATCAGTGCCACGAATTAGCACCATCTGTCATCAGTGCCACGTATGAGTGCCATCTGTCATCAGTGTCACCAGTGCCACGTATTAGTGCCATCTGTCAGTGCCACGTATTAGTGCTATCTATCATCAGTGCCACATCAGTGTCACATGCCATCAGTGCCATGTATTAGTGCCATCTGTCATCAGTGCCACATCAGTGTCACGTGTCATCAGTGCCATGTATTAGCACCATCTGTCATCAGTGCCACATATTAGCACCATCTGTCATCAGTGCCACGTATTAGTGCCATCTGTCATCAGTGTCACATGCCATCAGTGCCACGTATCAGTGCCATCTGTCATCAGTGCCACGTCAGTGTCATCAGTGCCACATATCAGTGCGATCTGTCATCAGTGCCACGTGTCATTGTCCTGGTGCTCCAGGGCCTTCAAAGGTGTAATAGGTAGTCAACAAGTTAGATGTGTAATTTATGCTCCTAGAACACTTCATGGTGCTCCCTGCATGTTGGACCTCTGTATGTGGCCAGGCTGTGTAAAAGTCCGACACATGTGGTATCGTAATACTCAGGAGGAGTAGCAGAATGTATTTTGGGGTGTCATTTGTGGAATACACATGCCATGTGAGAGAAATAACCTATTACAATGACAATTGTGTGGAAAAAAAAATCTTAATTTTGCAAAGAATTGTGGGAAAAAATGACAACATCAAAAACCTCACCGTGCATTTTACTAAATACCTTGGAATGTCTACTTTCCCAAAAAGGGGTCATTTGGGGGGTATTTGTACTTTCCTGGCTTGTTCGGGTCGCAAGAAATGAGATAGGCCGTCAGTACATCAGGTGTGATCAATTTTTTATGATTTTCACCACAGCTTGTAGACTCTCTAACTTTCACAAAGACCAAATAATATCCACTAATTTGGGTTATTTTTACCAAAGAGATGTAGCAGTATAAATTGTGGCCAAAATTTATAAAGGAAAAATTAATAATTTGCAAAATTTTATCACAGAAACTAAGAAAAAATGTGTTTTTTTTTTTAAATTTTCGGTCTTTTTTCATTTATAGCGCAAACAAATAAAAAACCCAGAGGTGATCAAATACCACCAAAAGAAAGCTCTATTTGTAGGAAGAAAAGGACAAAAAATTCATATGGGTACAGTATTACATGACTGAGTAATTGTCATTCAAAGTGTGAGAGCACTGAAAGCTGAAATTTGGTCTGGGCAGGAGGGGGGTTTAAGTGCCCGGTAGGCAAGTGGTTAAAACATTTTTTAATGTCTTAATACATTTTACATCTTATGGCAGAGCCGGTCAGAGGGAGAGAGTGGGAGGAGAGAGCGGGAGTGTGAAAGAGAGGGGGGATTGAGGGAGGGGGCGAGAGAGGGGGAGGGGGGGAGGAGAGAGAGGGAGTGTGAAAGAGAGGGGGGATTGAGGGAGGGGGCGAGAGAGGGGGAGGGGGGGAGGAGAGAGCGGGAGTGTGAAACAGAGGGGGGATTGAGGGAGGGGGCGAGAGAGGGGGAGGGGGGGAGGAGAGAGCGGGAGTGTGAAACAGAGGGGGGATTGAGGGAGGGGACGAGAGAGAGTGAAAGAGAGGGGGTGGGACAGAGAGAGGGGTTTAAGGGAGGGGGTGAGAGAGGGGGGAAAGAGAAGGGGGTAGAGGGGGAGGGGGGGAAAGAGAAGGGGGTAGAGGGGGAGGGGGAGAGAGGGGGGATAGAGGGGGAGGGGCGAGAGAGAGGGGGGAGAGAATGGGGGGAGAGAGGGGGGAGGGGTGAGAGACAGGGTAGAGGGGGGAGAGAGGGAGGAAAGAGAGGGGAGGGGTGAGAGAGAGGGGGAGGGGGGAGAGAGGGGGGATAGAGGGGGGAGGGGTGAGAGAGAGGGGGAGGGGGGAGAGAGGGGGGATAGAGGGGGGAGAGAGGGGGGATAGAGGGGGAAGAGGGGGGATAGAGGGGGGAGGGGTGAGAGGGAGGGTAAAGGGGGGAGGGGTAAGAGAGAAGGGGAGGGGGGAGAGAGGGGGGATAGAGGGGGGAGGGGTGGGAGAGAGGGGGAGGGGGGAGAGAGGGGGGATAGAGGGGGGAGGGGGAGAGGGGGGATAGAGGGAGGAGGGGTGAGAGAGGGGGAGGGGGAGAGGGGGGATAGGTGAGAGGGAGGGTAGAGGGGGAGAGAGGGGGGTAAGAGGGGGGAGGGTGGTGTTCAGATTGCCTGCTACTCACAGTCATGGCCCCAGGCTGGTCTACCCTTAGCTCAGGCAGCCAGGATCTACAGCTGCCATGTCCTCTAGATTTAAATCTGCCACCTTCATTACAAGCCCTTACACAGCAGTGTGTGCAAGTTAGGGGGCGGAGTGTGGGGGGGGGGAGACTCAGCAGGGATGGGAGGCGGAGCATATTGAGCCTCCTCCGTCCTATTAGTACACATATTGTACTGGGCACTACCAATCAGATGGGCACTGCACAGCGCACCCACCCCCCACCCCCTACACACACCTATGGTGACACATTATGATGCCAAACACTTGCATATTAAAGCTCACAGAGAGAGATTGCAATGATCAGGTTTACAGCTATTTGTATCGTTATTTTTTCCAGCAGCTCCATACTAACTGCCATTTACAGACTGCCATTTTTTTTTACCTTCTTATTATTATCAGCTCCCTTGGAACAGTCCATTACCTCTCAGGAATTTAATTGTGAAAAGTGAGCACATCTCTATCAAACTTCAATATAACTTTCTTATATTTAAATCCGATCCTCTGCGGCTCTAATACTTGTTTGACATTTAATAGAAGTGCGCGGAGAGATGGAGGGCGGAATGGTTGCGGCAGCCTTTATTCCCGGGATTTACGGCGCTCAATCTCTCGGTGTCAGGCAAAGCTCTGATGGACTAAGTCTGCAATCAGAAAAGGGTAGCGGCAGCTCCCAGCACCTCATTATAGGAAGGCTGTTCGGTGCTTCTCGGGGCTCTCTACAGCTGATCCCCATTTCTCAGCACATGAAGAAAACACTAAATAAGGTGACCTCAGACATGCTGAGCTTCCAACTCCACACAAAGAGAAAATCGCCAAATACAAGACGTGATTTCCGACTCTGCTGGAGAAATATCTCCCTATAAATACTCTGGTACCGCTCTCAGCCAATCACAGAAGGGTAAAAACTCATCGCTGGAGATTTACTAAAACTGGTGCCCACCGAATCTGGGACAGGTGTGCAGAGTAACCAATCGGCTTCCAGGTTTTAGCCCCCCGTTTACAATGTTGCAACTCGTCATGCGATTTGACAGTTCCAAATCACATGAAAAGTCGCACCCGATTGTCCACAATGGAACTGTTTAAATTGGAGCAACTCCGACTCCGCAGTGCCACACCGATTAAAAAAAAAAAGGTTCCTGCACTATATTTCGGGTGCAACTTGCAGAGACATCGGTGCAGGAAATCACTCAGATGTCAGGAAAGTCTCACCTGAAATCGCACCGACCTGCGGCTTTGAAATTGTGCTACTTCAAGTGAAGTCTCATTCAGTGTGAACGGGAATAATTGTCAAAGCTTCACTGAACAAGCTGAAGTTAGAAGCTGATTGGTTACTATGCACAACTACACCACGTTCTCTGTGTGTCAGTTTTAATTATTTTATCCCAAAGTAACATTGTTTATAAACATTGATCAGACCGGAGATAAAGAGATACAAAGTAACATTGTTTATAAACATTGATCAGACAGGAGATAGAGAGATACAAAGTAACATTGTTTATAAACATTGATCAGATGGGAGATAGAGAGATACAAAGTAACATTGTTTATAAACATTGATCAGATGGGAGATAGAGAGATACAAAGTAACATTGTTTATAAACATTGATCAGAGAGGAGAGAGAGAGATACAAAGTAACATTGTTTATAAACATTGATCAGAGAGGAGAGAGAGAGATACAAAGTAACATTGTTTATAAACTTTGATCAGACAGGAGATAGAGAGATACAAAGTAACATTGTTTATAAACATTGATCAGACTGGAGATATAGAGATACAAAGTAACATTGTTTATAAACATTGAATCAAACGGGAGATAGAGAGATACAAAGTAACATTGTTTATAAAAAGTGAATCAAACGGGAGATAGAAAGATACAAAGTAACATTGTTTATAAAAATTTATGAGATAGAGAGATACAAAGTAACATTGTTTATAAACATCAATCAGACCGGAGATAGAGAGATACAAAGTAACATTGTTTATAAACATCGATCAGACGGGAGATAGAGAGATACAAAGTAACATTGTTTATAAACATTGATCAGACATGAGATAGTGAGATACAAAGTAACATTGTTTATAAACATTGATCAGACATGAGATAGTGAGATACAAAGTAACATTGTTTACAAACATTGATCAGACAGGAGATAGAGAGATACAAAGTAACATTGTTTATAAACATTGATCAGACAGGAGATTGATTAACATTGTTACTTTTGCATCTACTCGGCTTCATTCATTTGCAGACCAAAGGGAGGAGCTTCTACACTGGGCGTGGCCCACTGTGGTTTTGTTGGCTCCATTCCTTTTGGCTGAGCCAAAGGCCGTAGCATACAGCACATGCGTGAGAGAAAAAAAAATGCGTTTATTTTACAAAAATTTAAGTCTAAACACTCGCCATGCCTCTTACTAAACCCCTTGGACTGTTTGCTTTCCAAAAAGGGGTGAATTGGGGGGGTTATACTGGGGGGGATGGTTTTGGGGGGGGTTGTACTGGTGGGTGATTTGGGGGGTATTTGTACTGGAGGGTGATTTGGGGGTATTTGTACTGGTGGGTGATTTGGGGGGTATTTGTACTGGAGGGTGATTTGGGGGGTATTTGCACTGGAGGGATGATTAGGGGGGTATTTTTACTGGGGGGTGATTTGGGGGGTATTTGTACTGGAGGGTGATTTGGGGGTATTTGTACTGGGGGGTGATTTGGGGGGGTATTTGTACTGGGGGGGTGATTTTGGGGGTATTTGTACTGGAGGGTGATTTGGGGGGTATTTGCACTGGAGGGTGATTTGGGGGGTATTTGCACTGGAGGGATGATTAGGGGGGTATTTTTACTGGGGGGTGATTTGGGGGGTATTTGTACTGGAGGGTGATTTGGGGGTATTTGTACTGGGGGGTGATTTGGGGGGGTATTTGTACTGGGGGGATGATTTTGGGGGTATTTGTACTGGAGGGTGATTTGGGGGGTATTTGTACTGGAGGGTGATTTGGGGGGTATTTGCACTGGAGGGTGATTTGGGGGGTATTTGCACTGGAGGGATGATTAGGGGGGTATTTTTACTGGGGGGTGATTTGGGGGGTATTTGTACTGGAGGGTGATTTGGGGGGTATTTGTACTGGAGGGTGATTTGGGGGGTATTTGTACTGAGGGGTGATTTGGAGGGTATTTGTACTGGGGGATGATTTGGGGGGTATTTGTACTGGGGGGATTTGGGGGGTATTTGTACTGGGGGGGTGATTTGGGGGTATTTGTACTGTAGGGTGATTTGGGGGGTATTTGTACTGGGGGATGATTTGGGGGGTATTTGTACTGGGGGGATGATTTGGGGGGTATTTGTACTGGGGTGGATGATTTGGGGGTATTTGTACTGGGGGGTGATTTGGGGGGTATTTGTACTGGGGGGTGATTTGGGGGGTATTTGTCCTGGGTGGATGATTTGGGGGGTATTTGTACTAGAGGGTGATTTGGGGGGTATTTGTACTGGGGGGTGATTTGGGGGGGTATTTGCACTGGAGGGATGATTTGGGGGGTATTTTTACTGGGAGGTGATTTGGGGGGTATTTGTACTGGAGGGTGATTTGGGGGGTATTTGTACTGGAGGGTGATTTGGGGGGTATTTGTACTGGGGGGTGATTTGGAGGGTATTTGTACTGGGGGATGATTTGGGGGGTATTTGTACTGGGGGGGATTTGGGGGGTATTTGTACTGGGGGGGGGGTGATTTGGGGGTATTTGTACTGGGGGGATTTGGGGGGTATTTGTACTGGGGGGGTGATTTGGGGGTATTTGTACTGGGGGATGATTTGGGGGGTATTTGTACTGGAGGGTGATTTGGGGGTATTTGTACTGGAGAGTGATTTGGGGGGTATTTGTACTGGGGGGATGATTTGGGGGGTATTTGTACTGGGGTGGATGATTTGGGGGTATTTGTACTGGGGGATGATTGGGGGGGTATTTGTACTGGGGGGTGATTTGGGGGGTATTTGTACTGGGGGGGTGATTTGGGGGTTATTTGTCCTGGGTGGGTGATTTAGGGGGTATTTGTACTGGGGGGTGATTTGGGGGGTATTTGTACTGGGGGGATGATTTGGGGGGTATTTGTACTGGGGTGGATGATTTGGGGGTATTTGTACTGGGGGATGATTGGGGGGGTATTTGTACTGGGGGGTGATTTGGGGGGTATTTGTACTGGGGGGGTGATTTGGGGGTTATTTGTCCTGGGTGGGTGATTTAGGGGGTATTTGTACTGGGGGGTGATTTGGGGGGTATTTGTACTGGGGGGTGATTTGGGGGGTATTTGTACTGGAGGGAGATTTGGGGGTATTTGTACTCGGTGGGGATTTGGGGGGTATTTGTACTGGGGGATGATTTGTGGGGTATTTGTACTGGGGGGGGATTTGGGGGATATTTGTTCTTTCCTGGCATTTTCGGGCCTCAAGAAATGAGATCGGTCGTCAGTAAATCAGGATTGGTGGATTTTCAGATAGACTGCGTATCCCATAGATTGTGGACTGTATAACTTTCCTACAGACTAAAAAATATTCACTGATTTGGGGTATTTTCATAAAATATGTAGCAGAATACAGTTTGGCCTAAATTTATGAAGAAATATTATTTATTTGCAACATTTTATAATAGAAGCAAAGAAAAAAAATATTTTTTTTTTCAAAATGTTCTGTCTTTTTTTTTTGTTTATTTAACAAAAAAAAAACCCAGAGTTAAATACCACCAAAAGAAAGCTATAGTATGAAAAAAAATGATAAAAATGTCATATGGATACAGTGTAGCATGACCGCGCAATTGTTATTGAAAGTGTGAGAGCGCTGAAAGCTCAAAATTGGCCTGGGCAGGAAGGGGGTGAAAGTGCCCGGTATTGAAGGGGTCAAAAGAAGAGGAAAAAGCAGAAAAAGAAACATAAAGCCCCATTCACATCTGAGCGATTTGGTATCAGTGCAATTTTACCCACTTTTCCAACTGCCCGGTATTGAAGGGGTTAAGCAATAGGAGACCACAAATGATATAGCAGGGTAAAATTGGTCAGCAACAGGTCTTTCTTGTGGGCCAGGATTGGTCAAAATCTACTAGGGAAAAGGAGTAAGGGCAGTTTTTTTTGGCTACAAGAATTACGAGACTACAGATGAAAGAGTAATGTGACCAGCAGAAGGACAATTGTAATGGACAAGGCTAGACCTTTATTTACTAGAGACAAGGAGCACAGCCTGGGGGCTTTTCTACAAGAATTAGGATATGGCAGAAGATATAGCAATGTAAAGCTGGCCAGCAGCAGGACAGTTTTATTCAGGGATAATGGGCCTAACTGGTGTGTGTCTAACTTTTATGTTATCTATGGGAATAGGGAGTGAAAGCTTTTTTGCAGTTATTTTTTTATGTGTGCTGCAAAATAAAACTCAACTCCATGAACAGATAGGCAGTAATAAGTGAATGTTTTGCTCTTAACACCCCAAACTAAAAAAGGCCTAAGCAACTAAAAAAATAAAAATAAAAAATAAATAAATAAATTAAAACAACATAATAGCCCCCCTTCCCGAAACACAAGCCATAAAAATAATAAAGGGAAGCCTTGAAAAAAAAAACAAGCACTTTAACTTAAAATAAAGTCCCTAACAACATAAAACAAAATTAAAACACCAAAATTATTGTCATGGTCAGGGGTCAGGCTCGGAGAGCAGTAGCTATAGCAGTAGAAAGTTTTCCACTGACCAACTAGATAAGTGAACAAGCAGGTCACCCTGGTGGATGATGCGGGCTCACTCGAGGTGCGGGGTCTAAGCACTAACCGGAGTTCACGAGAGCTCCTGATTGTGGGGATAGGTTTTGCTGTGTGTTAGTACTAGGTTGCGGTCCTCAGCGATGCCCCACCAGGAGGTGAGCAAGCCAGGGTCCCGTAGCAGATATAGCAGGTATATCACAGGCAGATGCATAGTCACTATACAAGTCAAAGGTCAGTAACAAGAGGTTGCAGTGGAAGCATAGGTGAGGAACGAGCCAAAGGTTGGTAACGAGTGGTTGCAGGTTGGGATCAAGTGGAAGCGTAGTCGAGGAACAAGCCAAAGGTTGGTAACGAGAGGTTGCAGGTTGGGATCAAGTCGAAGCATAGGCAAGGAACAAGCCAAAGGTTGGTAACAAGAGGTTGCAGCTTGGGATCAAGTGGAAACGTAGGCGAGGAACAAGCCAAAGGTTGGTAACGATTGTTTGCAGGATGGGATCAAGTGGAAACATAGTCGAGGAACAAGCCAAAGGTTGGTAAGAAGTGGTTGCAGGATGGGATCAAGTGGAAACGTAGTCCAGGAACAAGCCAAAGGTTGGTAACAAGAGGTTGCAGGTTGGGATCAAGTGGACGCGTAGGCGAGGAACAAGCCAAAGGTTGGTAATGATTGGTTGCAGGATGGGATCAAGTGGAAACGTAGTAAAGGAACAAGCCAAAGGTTGGTAACAAGAGGTTGCAGGTTGGGGTCAAGTGGAAGTGTAGGCAAGGAACAAGCCAAAGGTTGGTAAGGAGTGGTTGCAGGTTGGGATCAAGTGGAAGCGTAGTCCAGGAACAAGCCAAAGGTTGGTAACAAGAGGTTGCAGGTTGGGATCAAGTGGAAGCGTAGTTGAGGAACAAGCCAAAGGTTGGTAACGAGTGGTTGCAGGATGGGATCAAGTGAAAGCGTAGTCGAGAAACAAGCCAAAGGTCAGTTACTATGGGTGGGACAGCAGTTGTAATTGACTTCAGATCTCAAATTAACCACCAAAAAAAATGAAAGGCAAAAAAAATCTCCAAATAATAAAAACAACAAGAAAAGACAGGAAAGGGCTTGATTGGCCCGAAGAGCTAGCAATCAGAATTAAAGACGCTTGTCTCTCCCTGTGCGGTTTGTCAGCTTCCAGTTCACTGATGCTATAGCTGCTCTGTACCCCCTTTTATAGTGGGGCGGGTCTGACTTCTCCAAAGCCCCCTTATTGCCCCTTTAAAGCCACAGTTGGAAGGCCATGCGGTGCATTATGGTAAAAAAATATATATTTTGCACATAAATTTGATGGCGCCGTGAATCTTTAAAGCGGCAAACGTGATCCTCACCCCTACTAGACAGAAGCATTGTATAACCCACACCGTGACTGCACAGTGATCAGGAAGGGAGGGCGGAAGGCCGGCATTATCTCTCGTCTATGACTCGCCTAATCCCGACTACGGCAATCACCGGATTTACATTGAACTGCAATTACAGAGAAACAACAACCATTATCTGAGGAAAAACACAACACTCAAAGTTTATTTAATCCTCCGGAGAGGAGCTTCAGTGAGGTCAGGGCTGAGAGGAGTTTATACTTTGTTTATTTTTCCACTGGGAATGCATGGCAAATTCCGGGTAAGTTCACTTCAAACAACTGTGCACTCTAGGGGGCATATTTATATAAAAAATGGGCAGAGCTATCCAGCCTGAGAAACTGCATGTACATTCGTTCTGGGTGAATGTGGGCAAAACCAAAGTTTCTCTCCAGGTCAAATGTTCGTCGTAGAGTGAAATATCGCACTGCGGCCACTAGAGGGAGCAGAGGATCAATAAGAATTTAATTGCTACTATTGTCAGCTCCATCTAGTGGCCGTAATGTAATATTTCACTGATTCACTCTATTCTGTATGAATGAGGAACATTCAAACTGGAGAGAAAACAGCTGAGTAACATTCGCTGTTGCTCCTATAGTACAGAAGGAATGTAAATGCAGTTACACAGGATGTCTAGCTCTTTATAAGTACACCCATGGGTCTTGCATATATGGAAGTATTTAAACACTAGGACCTGTGTGGCAAAACCCATGAATCAGAATTGGGGGTGCGATAGTGAGGACGGCACAGACATGTCACCACTACTACTGACTCCAGGCAAACAGCTAAATACAAAGATGAGATTTATATATGGGAGTCGTGTGCTGCCCCATTTTTATGTAAGTTTTCTGTGTTTTATTGAACTACACAGTTGTGGCCCGTCCATACGGGGTGCAGGGGCACCCCCCCCCCCCAATCCATGTGCCCGGCCCCTAATCTACATGCACTGGACACATGAATTTCAATGGGGGTTTTCTTTGTTTTTTTTGAAGCACATAATTAGAGTTTAGGCTCTAATTGTCTTCAAAAAATGGGTGAGCTGGGGGGTGCAGTGCTCCGTCACCCACTTGTGTGACAATAGTGAATTAATAGTCGCTATTGTCTTCCTGATTCTCCTCCCGGCCAATCAGGAAGCGGGTCCTGAGACAAAATTGGCCAGGGAGTCTTAGGACTTCTAGCCAATCGGGTCTCAGAACCCACTTCCTGTTCGGCTGGGAGGAGAAGCCACGGCCCCGGAGCGAGGAGTAGCTGCCCTACCCTGAATCCTCCTCATCTGCCCCTTAAGGTAAGGAGGCCTCCGATCGCCGCCTTCCCATGTGTCTTCTGCAGGGCGGGGGGGATCGCCGCCTTCCCACCCATCTCCCCTGGGGGGGGGGTTGCTGCCTTCCCATCTGTCTCCCACAGGGGGAGATCGCCACCATCCTCACCTGGAGGGGGGTGATTGCCGCCTTCCTGTCCATCTCCTGCAGGGGGAAGGGTGATCTCCAACATCCCACCCATCCCCCCGGGGGGGTGGGGCTGGGATTGCCACATTCCTGTTCCCCCCAAAATATTAAGCACCAGCCACCACTGGAACTCCATGAGCTTATTATTGTTCTGTAGTATGCTGACATCTAGTGGAGGTTTTGGGCCATTGCAACTTGATTACTAAGTAACTTTTGTTTCTTCCTCTGTCCACCCCTTCTCTAGTTAGTTCAGTCAGACACTCCCTTCTTCTTCCACGTTCCCTCAGTCAATATTCGTACTTCCCATAGACAGGGCTCAGGAAAGTCATTGTCTTCTTACACTTCAAAGGGCTGTAGTAGGCTGACATCTAGTGGACGTTTTGGGCCACTGCAACTTGATTACTGTTTCATTTTGGTTTCTCCCTCCGTCCACCCCTCCTGTTTAGTGCTAGTTAGTTCGTTCCTAGCTAGACCATCCCTTCTTTCTCCACATTGCCTCATTCAGTGTTAGTAGTTCACAGAGACAGGACTCAGGAAAGTTATTTGTCTAATGCCGCGTACACACGGTCGGATTTTCCGATGGAAAATGTCTGATCGGAGCGTGTTGTCGGAAATTCCGACCGTGTGTGGGCTCCATCGGACATTTTCTATCGGATTTTCCGACACACAAAGTTGGAGAGCAGGCTGTAAAATTTTCCGACAACAAAATCCGTTGTCGGAATTTCCGATCGTGTGTACACAAATCCGACGCACAAAGTGCCACGCATGCTCAGAATAAATAAAGAGATGAAAGCTATTGGCCACTGCCCCGTTTATAGTCCCGACGTATGTGTTTTATGTCACCGCGTTTAGAACGATCAGATTTTCCGACAACTTTGTGTGACCGTGTGTATGCAAGACAAGTTTGAGCCAACATCCGTCGGAAAAAATCCATGGATTTTGTTGTCGGAATGTCCGATCAATGTCCGACCGTGTGTACGGGGCATAACACTTCAAATGACTGGAAAAACACATCCTCTTACTGCAATTAGCTGAAATAAAATTGCGTTGGATTCAACTTTTGTGTCTTAGTGAAGAGTGAAGCTGCCTGTGGATGGTGCCAAGTCGGCAGGTGAACATACTGTCCATACAGACCGGGTCTGAGGAGGTATGGCAATGCATTAAAGGACATTTGAAACAGAACGAGTTGTTTTACCTGCAAAGGATTTGTATTCCTCTCCATCAGTGGCGGCTGGTCCTCCATTTTTTTTTGGGGGGCGGGGGGGGCGGCAAACAAACCCCCCGCCCACTCGCCTGCTTGCCGGCCCCGCTCTTACCCCATCTGGGTCACCACGGACGGCTTTGGCAGCTTCCCTGGCTTCTCCTCTCGGCCAATCCTCCGGATCCGCTTTCTGTCCTGATTGGCCGGGAGGAGAAGGAAGACAATAACGAATGTTCATTTGCTAATGTCACAAGTGGGTGACAGTCAGTCAATCAGCCAGTGTCAGTTAGCACCAGATTTCCCACCACACTACCACACTGTCATACTATAGGTTGCTGATCACCTCCATTACCAGTATAGTGTCATAGCGGCATCATTTCCAGTATATATACCACAGTTTGTAGACTCACTTCCACACAAACCAATGAATATAAACTTATTGGTATTTATTTTTGTATACCAAAGACATGCAGCATTTTGGCCTAAATGTATGAAGAAATTCGATTGTTTGACTCTTTTATTGGATATGCTTTATAACAGAAAGTAGAAAATATAGATTTTGTTTTTTCTGCCTTTATTTGTTTATATAAAAAATACAAAAACCCAGCTGGTCAGTGGCAGCTGGTGCTCCATTTTTTTTGGGGGGGGAGGGCACCAAACAACCCCCCCCCCCGCCAGGTCCGCACTTACCCCATCCAGGTCACGTCTTCCCCGGCTTCTCCTCCCGGCTAATCCGGTCTTAAGATCCACCTCCTGTCCTGATTGGCCGGGAGGAGAAGCCGGGAGACAATAGCGTCTATTGATTCGCTAATCTCACAAGTAGGTGGGTTCACTGCGCCCCACCGAGCCCAACCTTTTTGAAGCCAATTAGAGCCTCAGGCTCTAATCATGTGCTTCAAAAAAAAAAAAAAAAATCTTAGAAACCTATGAGTCCGGTGTTCTGCCGAAAACTCCAACACGCCAAAATCTCCAACCACATCACTTTCCATGACTTGGCTGTTTTCACAGAATAGCGGCAGCGCGTACACTGCAGTACACGACGAGTTGGCTGTTTTGACAGAACAACGGGTAAGGAGGTAAAAAAAGCTGTCGCCGCCCTGGAGGCGGCCATGTTGTTGGTTAGTATCGGACAATGTCTACTCATTATATGGTGTACCGTAGTGCAGTGGTCATCAACCCTGTCCTCAGGACCCACTAACAGGCCAGGTTTGCAAGATAACTGAAATACATCACAAGTGATATCATTCGCTGATCAGTGATTGGAGTATTCTAGTCTTCATCTCCACCAAGGTAATACATAAAAACTGGCCTGTTAGTGGGCCCTGAGGACAGGGTTGATGACCACTGCCGTAGTGTATACGCTGCCGCGGTGTGGCCCATCCATTAACATGAATCTATCAGCGGCGGGGGTGTTTTTTTTTTAAGCACCTGATTAGAGCCAGAGGCTCTAATAGGCTTCAAAACAGGGTAGACTCGGAGCGCAGAGCTTTGCACTTGGAGCCCACCCAGGTGCGTTAGAAAGACAAATGAATATTCGATTTTCTAACACTGATTCTCCTCTCCACCAATCAGTAAGCGCGGGTCTGATACGCGTTTCCCGATTGGCTGAAAGGTCAGGCGATCCTATTGAACACCAAAGAGGAGGAAGAGGAGGCGGGAGCCGCCGTGATCCACACCACAGGAGGAGGAAGAAAGCCGCCGGACCCACCCGCCCGCTTCCTAGATGAGGTAAGTGCGGGGCTTTGGTGTCCCGACTCTCCTCCGGGGGGGTGGAGTGGTTGCAGCTGTGGGGGGGGGGGGGGGTTGCTGTTTGCCCCCCCCCCCAAAGACAAAAACACCAGCTGCCACTGCACTGCCGGTGTTCTGTGAAAACAGCCAACTCATCCAAATCTCCAATTATTGCTGCTGGAGAGTCACCGGACGTGACGTGGGTTGGAGATTTTGGCGAGTTGGCGCCCCACATGGAGAATAGGATGGGCGGCACCCCAGTGGTGATCAAATACCACCAAATGAAAGTTCTATTTGTGTGAAAAAAAATGTTATAAATGTCATTTGGGTACAGCGTTGTATGACCGAGCAATTACCAGTTAACTACTTGCCAACCGGGCCATAGCTGAAAGACGGCTACAGCGCAGTCGGCTTATTCTGGGTGGACGTCTATGGGTGCGCACCCGGCAACATCCGTGACTGCCGGGTCCTTCATGGATCACGGTAAATAGCCGCTGATAGCGGCCATTTACCGCGTGATTGTTCCGTCAAATGATGGAGCGATCGCATGGAAACAAACCGGCGTCACGTCATGACGCCGGTTCCTCCCTCCCCTCTCTGTACTAATCAGTACAGTGCGAGGGGAGAGAGGGAGAGATGGCAGCAGCGCTGTGGGCTGGATGTGTAGTGCCCACAATGCTGCTCAGTGCTAATAATCTGCAATACTCTGCAATACTCTGCAACACTCTGCCAATACTCTGCCAATACTCTGCAACACTCTGCCAATACTCTGCAACACTCTGCTAATACTCTGCCAATACTCTGCAACACTCTGCCAATACTCTGCAAAACTCTGCTAATACTCGCCAATACTCTGCCAATACTTGCCAATACTCGCCAATACTCTGCCAATACTCTGCAAAACTCTGCTAATACTCTGCCAATACTCTGCCAATACTTGCCAATACTCGCCAATACTTTGCCAATACTCTGCCAATACTCTGCCAATACTCTGCCAATACTCTGCAAAACTCTGCTAATACTCTGCCAATACTCTGCCAATACTTGCCAATACTCGCCAATACTTTGCCAATACTCTGCCAATACTCTGCCAATACTCTGCCAATACTTGCCAATACTCGCCAATACTTTGCCAATACTCGCCAATACTCTGCCAATACTCGCCAATACTCTGCCAATACTCTGCCAATACTCGCCAATACTCACCAATACTTTGCCAATACTCGCCAATACTCTGCAACACTCTGCCAATACTCTGCCAATACTCTGCAACACTCTGCCAATACTCTGCCAATACTCTGCAAAACTCTGCTAATACTCGCCAATACTCTGCCAATACTTGCCAATACTCGCCAATACTCTGCCAATACTCTGCAAAACTCTGCTAATACTCTGCCAATACTCTGCCAATACTTGCCAATACTCGCCAATACTTTGCCAATACTCTGCCAATACTCTGCAACACTCTGCCAATACTCTGCCAATACTCTGCAACACTCTGCCAATACTCTGCCAATACTCTGCAAAACTCTGCTAATACTCGCCAATACTCTGCCAATACTTGCCAATACTCGCCAATACTCTGCCAATACTCTGCAAAACTCTGCTAATACTCTGCCAATACTCTGCCAATACTTGCCAATACTCGCCAATACTTTGCCAATACTCTGCCAATACTCTGCCAATACTCTGCCAATACTTGCCAATACTCGCCAATACTTTGCCAATACTCGCCAATACTCTGCCAATACTCGCCAATACTCTGCCAATACTCTGCCAATACTCGCCAATACTCACCAATACTTTGCCAATACTCGCCAATACTCTGCAACACTCTGCCAATACTCTGCCAATACTCTGCAACACTCTGCCAATACTCTGCCAATACTCTGCAAAACTCTGCTAATACTGGCCAATACTCTGCCAATACTTGCCAATACTCGCCAATACTCTGCCAATACTCTGCAAAACTCTGCTAATACTCTGCCAATACTCTGCCAATACTTGCCAATACTCGCCAATACTTTGCCAATACTCTGCCAATACTCTGCCAATACTCTGCCAATACTTGCCAATACTCGCCAATACTTTGCCAATACTCGCCAATACTCTGCCAATACTCGCCAATACTCTGCCAATACTCTGCCAATACTCGCCAATACTCGCCAATACTTTGCCAATACTCGCCAATACTCTGCCAATACTCGCCAATACTCGCCAATACTCTGCAATAAATTTTAACAGAAACAAAGAATTTTTTTTTTTTTTTACTGAATTTTCAGTCTTTTTTGATTTATAGTGCAAAAAATAAAAAACCCAGCGGTGATTAAATACCACCAAAAGAAAGCTCTATTTGTGTGAAAAAAAGGACAAACTTTTCATATAGATACAGTGTTGCATGACTGAGTAATTGTCATTCAAAGTCTGAGAGCACCGAAAGCTGAAAATTGGTCTGGTTAGGAAGGGGGTTTAAGTGCTCAGTGGGCAAGTGGTTAAAGTAGCGCAGTCATGAAGGGGGGGGAGGGGTAAAACCATTCCGGAGCTGAAGTGGACAAAGCAGGTTGGACAAAGTCTTGCAAAACAAGTCTATAAATATGATTTAAAATATTACACGGCAAGCAAGCTTGGATGCAAAAATCGTAATAAATGGGGATTTATCAGAGCCGGTAAAGCGGGAAGGAAATCGCGCGCGTCTCCTATCCTTCAGTGAAGACAGTCTGGGGGTTTCGTAGATTGCTTCGCTCCATTTGACGGCCGGCATTTAAAATGTCATCGTTCATGAGCCAATAAGTAATATGTTTTAAATAGTTGACCACTGGTGACTGGTTGTGGCATCTAAGTGCTCCTATTCCTCATCTGTGACAGACCATAGTAATTACCGCTCTTCAACGGGTGAGAGGGTTGGAGCCGGCACAGGTCAGAGTTCCCCCATTTCCCTGGAATGAAGGGGATTCTGCCGCGTGCTCAAGTATCCAAAACATTTACAGGGGACATGTGGCGAGGTCCGCTACCCTTTATGATGACTTCGACATAATAATAGGCTGCGGTCGCTGAGCAGGGGGGACCTTGGCCTGGGAAGATTACAGGACATTGTGGTTGTCAGTGCGGATAGAATGTATACATTATCTCTGATATATGGAGGAGGAGGACTAGGACTAGGCTGAGAATATATTACGGTATGTATACACGTTATATTTGTAGAGATCAGCCTGGATGAATAACAGGCCTCTGGGATTTCATACCATACATGATCATGGCCGGCCGTCTAATGTATGGAGTTCCTCAGAGTGTCATCTTTATATAGACCAAGGTTTCTCAAGCAGGGTTCCATAGAACCTTAGGGTTCCTCCAGGGGTTGCTAGGGGTTCCTTGAGCAATGACAATTTCTGCCTCTCAGATAAGTTTTCACTGACACTGTTGATCTTTTTAGCGATCTGTAAGGGGGGAATTCCTCCCAATGACCACAAGTGGAAGGAGCATTCTCCCCACTGACCATCACACTAATGTATCATGAGTTGCAGATATAGTCATTTTTAGCAGGAGTTCCCCGAGACCGGAAAGTCATTTCAAGGGTTCCTTTGTGTTGAGAAAGACTGATATAGACCATGAACTGGCACCATGTTCCAGGCACTAGCAGTCCAAGCACGATCTAAACATTAAACGATCAGACGGATATTACTGTCATATTTAAACTCAGTCACAGACAACGGCTGCACACATGTATCTGCTCCCTACTATGCCAAGGTTTGTACCATTGGCTATTAACCTATACTGCACTATTAGATGTAATACTCTTCTGCAATATACCTAGCGTCCATACAGCGGATACCATTTCAAATGATGCTAATATTCCAGATGCTTCAGTCATGGACACACTATATAGTAAGGATTACGTGTCACTTTCCATCGGTCTAGATATTCCCACCCCTCTGTAGTATCACCTCATCTTAGTGGGTGGTGGTCTGAAGCGCTCATGGGATCTGTCTTAAGAATATATAAGTGTATAACACAAGCTGAAGGAGCCAGTACTCCTAGGCTCTGAGGAAGAAGGTACTCCTTCGAAACGCGTCGGCCTGGAGAGGTCCTGATGTCTTCCCCTCTGCTACTTGGAGACTGTCAGTTCCAGGACTGATTGCCACAAACAAGTGTTCTTTACAGGCTTTTATTCATCACATGTTTGTGAGTAGTTTTTTTTAATTGTTTTTATTAATAAATTATCTTGGGATAATGCAAAAGGCTGGTGCTCCCTCTTCTTTAGATCTTTTTTTGGGACTAGTAGGATATCCACTATCCCGGAGGGCAGCAGGGCCAGAGAGACGCAATCCTTTGATTCACCAATTATCCTGTCATCACGCTAATGTGCAAGAGTGTTTGTTTGCTATCACTGTGCTTTATAGACATGTCCAGGTAATAATGGATCCAACCTGGTCCTCCAGTTCCCAGATTCACTGCTCTGCTTATATGCCATTGTTAGATTTGACTTGCTGTGACTCTATAGGTGAGACACAGATAGAGAGGTAGGTAGATAAATGTGGTGGGCCGGGCTATCCCGCTATCCGGCAGTCAATCAGTGTCCTCTCTGCTCCATTGCTAAGGGCGGGCATCTGCCAATCCAAATCCTCCTGTGTTCACCCTCTGTCCTTCCGAAGGGAGGTCAAATAAATTGTGCAGCCTGGGCAGAATGTTCTGGTAGGTGGCTTAAAGGGGCCTCTGAAGAGAGAAAGAAAGAGAGAGAAAGAGATAGAGAGAGAGAGAGATGGAGAAAGAGGGCGAAGGAGAAAGATGGCGAGAGAGAGAGAGAGAGAGAGAGAGAGAGAGAGAGAGAGAGAGAGAGAGAGAGAGAGAGAGAGAGAGAAAGAAAGAAAGAAAGAGAAAGAGAAAAAGAAAGGAAATAAAGAAAGAGAGAGAAAAAAGAGAGAGAGAGAGGGAGAAATGGAGAGAGAAAGAAAGAAAAAGAAATAGAGAAAAAGACAGAGAGAGAGAAAGAAAGAACAATAAAGAGAGAGAAGGAAAGAGAGAGAGAAAGAGAGAGAAAGAAAGAAAGAAAAAGAGAGAGAGAGAGGAAAAAAAGAAGAGAGCAAGAAAAAAGAAAGAGAAGAAAGTATCTCTGGGAGCCCAGCACTCTGACTATATGGCAGCCCTCTATCTCCTAATTCAAGCTCTTTTGTCCTCCAGGGTTCCAGCCACAGACACACAACATCAGCCCAATGTATCTGTCCCTGTGCCTGGCCCCACTGTGTCCTCCATTCAGGTGGTGGGTGAGGCTCTGCCTCAAATGATCAATCAGTCCTCCCTGCCCCATTGCTGGAAGCTGGCATCCACCAATCCAAGTCCTTCTGTGTCCTCCCTCTACCTGTGCTCTGTCACTAGCAGGTAGAGTAAACAGCTGTGCTGCCTGGGAGTAATGTTCTGTTTGAAAGCTTAAAGGGGCCTCTGGCCAGTAATGCAGATAGATAGATAGATAGATAGATAGATAGATAGATAGATAGATAGATAGATAGATAGATAGATAGATAGATAGATAGATGCCATCCATACTGGATTTGTGAAGGCAGTCCTGTATCTGAGGGGATCGCAGTGGTGAGTGGAAGATTTCTGCATACTTAGAGGTTGGACCACACCTGAAAAAGGACATGGTCTGGATATGACCACCCAGAAAGCGGAATGTCAAGTGTGGGCTGTGGGCAGGGGTACTGGGACTTACATGGTAAGATACTGTAGATGAGGAAGGAAGGAAGGAAGGAAGGAAGGAAGGAAGGAAGGAAGGAAGGAAGGAGAGAGGGAGAGAAGGAAGGGTGAAAGAAAGGAAAAACGTTAGAAAGAATAGAGGAGGATGGATGGAAGAAAGAAAGGATAGAGGGAAAGAAGGAAGAGAGGAAAAAGGAAAGAAGGAGGGAAGGAAGAAGAAGGAATGAAATAAGGAAAGGAAAAACGAAGGAGAAAAAAAGAGAAAGAAGGAAGAAAGGAAGGAGGGAGAGAAGGAAGGAAGGAAGAAAAAAGGAAGGAGAGGGGGGAAAAGGTTGAAGGAAAAGAAGGACAGAGAGATAAAAAGAAGAGAGGAAGGAAGGAAGAAAGGAAGGAAGGAAGGAAGGAAGGAAGGAAGGAAGGAAGGAAGGAAGGAAGGAAGGAAGGAAGGAAGGAAGGAAGGAAGGAAGGAAGGAAGGAAGGAAGGAGAGGAATTAAGGAAGGAAAAGGGGGGACAGGAAGGAAGGAAGGAAGGAAGGAAGGAAGGAAGGAAGGAAGGAAGGAAGGAAGGAAGGAAGGAAGGAAGGAGAGGAATTAAGGAAGGAAAAGGGGGGGCAGGAAGGAAAGGGAAGGAAGGAAGGAAGGAAGGAAGGAAGGAAGGAAGGAAGGAAGGAAGGAAGGAAGGAAGGAAGGAAGGAAGGAAGGAAGGAAGGAAGGAAGGGAAGGAAGGAAGGGAAGGAAGGAAGGAAGGAAGGAAGGAAGGAAGGAAGGAAGGAAGGAAATGAAAGGGGGTGGAAGGAGGGAGCAAGAGGAAAGAAGGAAGAAAGGAGACGAAAAAAGGAAAGAAGGAAGGAGGGAAGGAAAGAAGGAGATAAAGAAGAGGGGAACAAGGAATTAAGGAAGGAAAGAGGGAGGAAGGAACAAAGGAAGGAAGAAAAAATAAAAAGAAGAGAAGAAGAAGGAAGGAAGAAAGGAAAGAGGGAGGAAGGAAAGATAAAAAGAAGAGAGGAAGAAGGAAAGAAGAAAGGAAAGAGGGAGGAAGGAAAGATAAAAAGAAGAGAGGAAGAAGGAAGGAAGAAAGGAAAGAGGGAGGAAGGAAAGATAAAAAGAAGAGAGGAAGAAGGAAAGAAGAAAGGAAAGAGGGAGGAAGGAAAGATAAAAAGAAGAGAGGAAGAAGGAAAGAAGAAAGGAAAGAGGGAGGAAGGAAAGATAAAAAGAAGAGAGGAAGAAGGAAGGAAGAAAGGAAAGAGGGAGGAAGAAAAGATAAAAAGAAGAGAGGAAGAAGGAAGAAGGAAGAAGGAAGAAAGGAAGGGAAGAAGGAAGGATGGATGGAAGTTTACTTTTTGCCTGTAATGTTGGTTTCCCTCCTTTGAATGTTCTGGGTCCTTTTCATCGTCTTTTCAATACTTAAAGTACTTCCCACACTGGATCTCCACGCCAAACCGCCCACCTGCCCTGACAGGCATTGTAATTTGCTGTACTCACACAATCCCCGCTGATGTAAAGTAGCCCTGACAGCCGCAGTAATAAAATGGCATTAAAATAAAATAAAAAGTACAAAAAGAGAAGCTTGCGCTCAGCGGTAATCCTCCCAAGCATGCGTCCACGTGTGATTAGATGAAATCAGGGACTGGATGACGCACAACAAAGTCCTGACATTCAATGGCTGGAAATTATTAGCATTAAATAAAATAACATAATGGAGGGAATTCTACACCTTCAGAGCGACTTTCACCTCCACCAGCCCTGACGCCATAATATTCCTCTACAGAAACCGCGGGGCTCTTTCTGAAGCTGAACTCCGGCCAGATATCAAAGATCCAAATGAATGCAGCTCAATAGTCAGTGTACGCACCTAATTCTGACCTGGTATTGTCAGTCCCTGTATAGCAGAGCCCAGACTGGGAGAAGGAGAAGCAGCACAAGGAGCCAGTCAGTTGTACTGCAGTGTAAAGATTAGAAAAATGAACAAACTTTCTTTCCTAAGAATTTTCTTTAGAAAATTCCACCCATCTGTGGCCAGCTTTACACATCTCAACGTGCCGCAGCACAGGAAATCAAGGCTCCATTCACACCTAAGGGCCAATTCACACTATGTGCGGTGACAGCTATTACTGCATGGCAAAATGTCTGTCACCGCAGGGACACACAGAAAACAATTGTTCCCTATGTGTCCCATTCACACTGCAATGTAGCCTAGGGTTGGGCTGCAGACATTTTATCGCAGAGCACCGGTACCAATCACACTGCGATGTCAGGCATTGCAGTAAATGAAGTGTAGGTTTTGTACACTTCAAATAAAGCTCATACAAAAAAAGGAAGCAGTGTGATGCAATAAACTGGATTGAATGGGCTGCCCTGTGGATGTAGTGCAAAACAAACAAAAAAAGGGCGCCCAAACATATAGGCGCGTGAGATACTAGGTGTAAACCTGTGCTTACACATCGCAACATGTTATCACAAATTTAAAAAAAAAGTGAACTGCAATGTATTATAACACTGTATTGCATCGCATGTCTACACCGCACATGCGTGTGGATGTGAATGGGCCCCCGGGACTACTTATCTGGGAGGTTTTTGCTGTTCTGCATTTTACTGCATAATGACTGTTCCACCTCGGTCTGGTAGTGCTGAGCTCCAGCACCATAGAAAGATCCAGTGCTGAGCTCCAGCACCATAGACAGCTCCAGTACTGAGCTCCAGCAACATAGACAGCTCCAGTACTGAGCTCCAGCACCATAGACAGCTCCAGTACTGAGCTCCAGCACCATAGACAGCTCCAGTACTGAGCTCCAGCACCATAGACAGCTCCAGTACTGAGCTCCAGCACCATAGACAGCTCCAGTACTGAGCTCCAGCACCATAGACAGCTCCAGTACTGAGCTCCAGCACCATAGACAGCTCCAGTGCTGAGCTCCAGCACCATAGACAGCTCCAGTGCTGAGCTCCAGCACCATAGACAACTCCAGTACTGAGCTCCAGCTTCAAAGACAGCTCCAGTGCTGAGCTCCAGCTTCAAAGACAGCTCCAGTGCTGAGCTCCCGCACCATAGAGAGACCCAGTGCTGAGCTCCAGCACCATAGACAGCTCCAATGCTGAGCTCCAGCACCATAGACAGCTCCAGAACTGAGTTCCAGCTTTATAGACAGCTCCAGTGCTAAGTTTCAGCACCATAGAAAGATCCAGTGCTGAGTTTCAGCACCATAGAAAGATCCAGTGCTGAGTTCCAGCTTCATAGACAGCTCCAGTGCTGAGCTCCAGCACCATAGACAGCTCCAGTGCTGAGTTCCAGCTTCATAGACAGCTCCAGTGCTGAGCTCCAGCTTCATAGACAGCTCCAGTGCTGAGCTCCAGCACCATAGACAGCTCCAGTGCTGAACCCCAGCACCATAGACAGCTCCAGTGCTGAGCTCCAGCACCATAGACAGCTCCAGTGCTGAGCTCCAGCTTCATAGACAGCTCCAGTGCTGAGCTCCAGCACCATAGACAGCTCCAGTGCTGAGCTCCAGCACCATAGACAGCTCCAGTGCTGAGCTCCAGCTTCATAGACAGCTCCAGTGCTGAGCTCCAGCACCATAGACAGCTCCAGTGCTGAGCTCCAGCACCATAGAAAGATCCAGTGCTGAGATCCAGCACCATAGACAGCTCCAGTGCTGAGCTCCAGCACCATAGACAGCTCCATTGCTGAGCTCCAGCTTCATAGACAGCTCCAGTGCTGAGCTCCAGCACCATAGACAGCTCCAGTACTGAGCTCCAGCACCATAGACAGCTCCATCACTGAGCTCCAGCACCATAGACAGCTCCAGTGCTGAGCTCCAGCACCATAGACAGCTCCAGTACGGAGCTCCAGCACCATAGACAGCTCCAGTGCTGAGTTCCAGCTTCATAGACAGATCCAGTGCTGAGTTCCAGCACCATAGAAAGATCCAGTGCTGAGTTCCAGCACCATAGAAAGATCCAGTGCTGAGTTCCAGCACCATAGACAACTCCAGTGCTGAATTCCAGCACCATAGAAAGATCCAGTGCTGAGTTCCAGTACCATAGACAGCTCCAGTGCTGAGCTCCGGCACCATAGAAAGATCCAGTGCTGAGCTGCAGCACCATAGACAACTCCAGTGCTGAATTCCAGCACCATAGAAAGATCCAGTGCTGAGTTCCAGTACCATAGACAGCTCCAGTGCTGAGCTCCGGCACCATAGACAGCTCCAGTGCTGAGCTCTAGCACCATAGACAGCTCCAGAACTGAGCTCCAGCACCATAGACAGCTCCAGTACTGAGCTCCAGCACCATAGACAGCTCCAGTGCTGAGTTCCAGCTTCATAGACAGCTCCAGTGCTGAGCTCCAGCACCATAGACAGTTCCAGTGCTGAGCTCCAGCACCATAGACAGCTCCAGTGCTGAGTTCCAGGTTCATAGACAGCTCCAGTGCTGAGCTCCAGCACCATAGACAGCTCCAGTGCTGAGTTCCAGCACCATAGACAGCTCCATTGCTGAGTTCCAGCACCATAGACAGCTCCCGTGCTGAGTTCTAGGCTACACAGGCAGCTGAAGAGGGCCAAAGGTTTGGCTTTCTGCAAAGCTCATGCTCCCTGCTGATTGGAGAGCTCTGGCTCTGACATAGAAGGGGGAGTGTCGGAGAGACCGCTGCTTCCACACAGAGATTAAGGCTCCCTCTCTGCCGCATGCTGGCAGGGGACAGGCTTTTCTATGGGAATAAAATCTGTAAGACGTTTCACAGGTTTTTTTCTGATGGACCCGAAATGTATCTCAAATGAAGCTTTAGTTTGGTTTTTAGCTAATGGCGATGCAGCGCTCTAAGCGCAGTTTTCAGATCGTTTAAAAGAGAACACAGAGGGGGATGTAATCAACACTATCAATGTCACTCTCATTATCCTTTCCATCAATATTTCTTGGAGATCCGGGGGTATTGATGTCGCTATGACCAATCACAGTGATCACATGATTACTTGTAAGCAAAACAGTCATGAATGACTTCCATTCATGATTGCTTCCTACTGTGATGCTGTGATTGGCCCACACAATCACAGCACCCTCCACCATGGTGATTGGCCAATCACAGATCACAATAGTAAGCAAGCTGTCATGAATGAAAGTCATTCATGTGCAGATAAAACTATTGCTCATACCATTGATCATCACTGTTATAAGCAATTAAAAAAAATCTCTGATCAACCCATCAACTGAACTACCCTGGTGACAGGATGTAAAAAAAAAAATCTTAAAAAAAGAAAGACAAATTTAAAAAAAAAGAGAAAAATGAATAAAAAAAATATATGTTTTTTTTGTACCTACAGACATATGATGATGCTCTACTACACTGCTGACAGTATGCAAAAAAAGTCCACATTTAGTTAATTTATTTGTTTAAAAGAAAAATTACATAGTTATATAGTCAGATATACAATATATTGTCAAAAGTATTGGTACGCCTGCCTTTACACACACATGAACTTTAACGACATCCCAGTCTTAGTCCGTAGGGTTCAATATTGAGTTGGCCCCTCCCCTTTGCAGCTATAACAGCTTCACCTCTTCTGGGAAGGCTGTCCACAAGGTTTAGGAGGGTGTCTATGGGAATGTTTGACCATTCTTCCAGAAGAGCATTTGTGAGGTCAGGCACTGATGTTCATCCCAAAGGTGTTCTATGGGGTTGAGGTCAGGACTCTGTGCAGGCCAGTCAAGTTCCACCATCCCAAACTCGCTCATCCATGTCTTTATGGACCTTGCTTTGTGCACTGGTGCACAGTCATGTTGGAACAGGAAGGGGCCGTCCCCAAACTGTTCCCACAAAGTTGGGAGCATGAAATTGTCCAAAATGTCTTGGTATGCTGAGGCCTTAAGAGTTTCCTTCACTGGAACTAAGGGGCCAAACCCAACCCCTGAAGAACAACCCCACATCATAATCCCCCCTCCACCAAATGATTTAAACCAGTGCACAAAGTAAGGTCCATAAAGATATGGATGAGCAAGTTTGGGGTGTAGGAACTTGACTGGCCTGCACAGAGACCTGACCTCAACCCGACAGAACACCTTTGGGATGAAATAAAGCAGAGACTGAGAGCCAGGCCTTCTCATTCAACATCAGTGCCTGACCTCACAAATATACTTCTGGAAGAATGGTCAAACATTCCCATAGACACCTTCCTAAACCTTGTGGGCAGCCTTCCCAGAAGAGTTGAAGCTGCAAACGGTGGGCCAACTCAATATTGAACCCTACGGACTAAGACTGGGATGCCATTAAAGTTCATGTGTGTGCACACTCCATGGTCCACCAAAGAAGTTGAGGTCACGTGATCAGCGTCATATCCAGAGGTTGTCTTTGGGAAATAGACGTATGAGTGCTGCCAGCATTGCTGCAGAGGTTGTAGGGGTGGGGGGTCAGCCTGTCAGTGCTCAGACCATACGCCGCACACTGCATCAAATTGGTCTGCATGGCTGTCGTCCCAGAAGGAAGCCTCTTCTAAAGATGATGCACAAGAAAGTCCACAAACAGTTTGCTGAAGACAAGCAGACTAAGGAGATGGATTACTGGAACCATGTCCTGTGGTCTGATGAGACCAAGCTAAACGTATTTGGTTCAGATGGTGACAAGCGTGTGTGGGGGCAACCAGGTGAGGAGGACAAAGACAAGTGTGTCTTGTCTACAGACAAGCATGGTGGTGGGAGTGTCATGGTCTGGGGCTGCATGAGTGCTGCCGGCACTGGGGGGCTACAGATCATTGAGGGAACCATGAATGCCAACATGTACTGTGACCTACTGAAGCAGAGCATGATCCCCTCCCTTCAGAGACTGGGCCGCAGGGCAGTATTCCAACATGATAACCACCCCAAACACACCTCCAAGACCACCACTGCCTTGCTAAAGAAGCTGAGGGTGAAGGTGATGGACTGGCCAAGCATGTCTCCAGACCTAAACACTATTGATCATCTGTGGGACATCCTCAAATGGAAGGTGGAGGAGCGCAAGGTCTCTAACATCCACCAGCTCCGTGATGTCATCATGGAGGAGGGGAAGAGGACTCCAGTGACAACCTATGAAGCTCTGGTGACCTCCATGCCCAAGAGGGTTAAGGCAGTGCTGGAAAATAATGGAGGCCACACAAAATATTGACACTTTGGGCCCAATTTGGACATTTTCACTTAGGGGTGTACTGACTTTTGTTGCCAGCGGTTTAGACATTAATGGCTGTGTGTTGAGTTATTTTGAGGGGACAGCAAATTTACACTGTTATACAAGCTGTACACTCACTACTTTACATTGTAGCCAAGTGTCATTTCTTCAGTGTTGTCACATGAAAAGATACAAGAAAAGTGACAGAGGGGTGTACTTACTTTTGTGACATACTGTTTGTCTGAGTGTTGTCAGCATAGAAGTGATCTAAGCAGTTGGCCAAGTGGAATCCTGGAGGTATTTACAATGTTGTATTGTATATACTGAATGTTCCACCTTATGAATATTTCCCTGCAGTTGTGCAGTCAGTGGCGGCTCCTCTGGGGTTATATAATCTTCATCTTCTCAGTCTTCTCTCCATGACTCTCCGATGTTCTCCTCCGCTCCCGGCTCATCTGCTCATGGCCGGCTCTCCTCTGAATTTCTCTCACTTGCTCTCAGCCTCATGGAAGTCCGTCTGCGTCTGCTGACAAAGATCGGCCCTGACAGCGCTCTCCTGGCGCGGCTCATGTGACTCCGGTCTGTCAGCGCTCCGCCGCTCATCTTCAATGGAAACTACCAACGACATTCCCAGGAAATTTTCCTCAAAGTCGTTTTTGAAACAATATTTTTACATATTTTGATACATTTTGTTTTCTGTACAGACCAGCAGCTTCTCCCTCTAGTGGTGATCTGTATGTCAAGCAGTACAGGCAGCAAACTGGCTTAACCACTTCCCTTCAGGGGCAATAATTTTTTTTTAAATTTGCACATGTTTACACATTTTTTTTTAGTTTTATTTTTTTTACTTAAAAATTCCCAAAAAAGTATATATTTCTGACCGCAAAGATCCTGGAGAATAAAATGCTGGTAGTTACAATTTATACATCGCACGATATTTGCACAGTTATTTATTAAACGCGCCTTTTCAGGAAAAAAAATACACTAAAATGAAAGTTTAGTGCAAACAAACACAATATTATACCCAGTGTTTTGGTAAGATACAAAAGATTAGGTTGCGCCGAGTAAATGGATACCCAACACGTCAAGCCTTAGGCTTGGTTCACATATGTCAGGTGCAAATTTCCCCTCCATTTTCACTGCAAATTTACAAAGCAAGTCTTCAACGGGTCAGATAGATAACATTGACATCTTTAACATTAGATGGTTGTTAAGGAGCAGGCCGGGGAGCCGGACGCCACGTCCTTAACAATGGATGACTCATCAGCTGTCAGCGGGGTTCCCCGCTGACAGCTGAATGTAAAAAAAAAAACATTTCTGGCAATGAAAAAAATGTGAAAAAATTGTGAAAAAAAACAGCGTGGGGGTCCCCCCAATCCTTTTTGGGCCACACCAAAATGTAAAAAAAAAAATGGTGCAGGGTCCTCCCCTCCCAAAAAAATTCACACCAGACCTAATAAGGGAAACCCTCACACCAAAATGTAAAAAGAAAACAACATGGGGTCCCCCTCCAAATCCAGACCCTTATCCAAGCATGCAAGGAAATGGGGGAGACAAGCGAGTGTCCCCCCCTCAACCATACCAACCTACATGCCCTCAACATGGGGGGTGATTTGGGTCAGGGTGGGCTCTGTCCCTCCCCCACCCCAAAGCAGCTTGTCCCCATGTTGATGGGGACAGGGGCCTCTTCCCCACAACCCTGGCCAATGGTTGAGGAGATCTGCAGGCAAGGGGCTTATCGGAAACTGGAAGCTCCCTTTAACAAGGGGACCCCAAGTTCCTGCCCCCCCCCCCATGTGAATGAGTAGGGGTACATTGTACCCCTACTCATTCACCAAAAAGAGGGTAAAAAATAACTAAAAACCCAGACAGTTTTTGACAATTTCTTTATTAAAAAAAAAGAAAAAACAATGTCCCCCGATGTAGATCCATCGTCAATCACGATGAACGCCGTCACCGACCTGAAAACAGAAAGAAAATCTCCGTCATCTGCCACTTCTTAAAAAACTAAGGGGAGGGGCCACCCGGCAACATCACTGGGTGACCGTCGCCCCCTGTGATGTCACCAACCCAGCATGCACTGGTCAATGATGTCACAAGGGGGCGGTGCCTTTTTTTTTTGCGTGTGCCTGTGAGATTTAAAAAAAATCTATGGTACCCATAATTCTCATAGGCGACGCTTTACAATCCTTTACAGGTGATCAGTTAAGAGTGACCTGTGAATGGCGGCCCCAGAATTATCGCTCTCCCTCTGACGGTCACAACGATACCTCACATGTGGGGTGCAAGTTATGTTTAGATACACATACTCGCCCTACATTGGAAATGGGATGTTTAGGGGGGGGGGGGAGTGCTTTCATTTTATCTATTTTTTATAATATTTCAATGAAATATTTTTATTCCTTTTACATCTTTTTATTTATTTATTTTTTTGTCTTCATTTAACTTTATTAAATTCACAAGAGGGGATAACAAGCTCTCTATGTGATAACATAGGCAGGTGACAGGTCCTCTTTATGGTTTATTAGATCCCCAATGTCTCCCATGTTCTCCACCGCAGCTAATCAGCCACAGATCGTGCTTGATTAGCGAAGGAATGACAGCTGTGACCACGGAAGTGAGGTCATTCATGCTGCTTTTGGGATCATTAGTCATTGGCCTCCCGGCCAATCGGGAAGCGAGTCGTGAGATCCGTCACCCGACTGGCTGAAAGGAGATCTGACCAGATTGGCCACCAGGAGGAGGATGGAGGAGATGCAGGGAATCGTTTGCCACCTCCCCCCCCAAAAAAAAATAGAACACCAGCCACCGCTGGTATACAGGGCAGGGACCAGAAGTATGTAATGTACAACACAGTGTATAGAATATAGGAACCAGAAGTATGTAATGTACAACACAGTGTATATAATATAGGGACCAGAATTGTGTAATGTAAAACACAGTGTATATAATATAGGAACCAGGAGTGTGTAATGTAAAACACAGTGTATATAATATAGGGACCAGGAGTATATAATGTACAACACAGTGTATATAATATAGGGACCAGGAGTGTGTAATGTACAACACAGTGTATATAATATAGGAACCAGAAGTATGTAATGTACAACACAGTGTATAGAATATAGGGACCAGGAGTGTATAATGTACAACACAGTGTATATAATATAGGGACCAGGAGTGTGTAATGTACAACACAGTGTATAGAATGTAGGGACCAGGAGTGTATAATGTACAACACAGTGTATAGAATGTAGGGACCAGGAGTGTATAATGTACAACACAGTGTATATAATATAGGGACCAGGAGTGTGTAATGTACAACACAGTGTATATAATATAGGGACCAGAATTGTGTAATGTACAACACAGTGTATATAATATAGGAACCAGGAGTATGTAATGTACAACACAGTGTATAGAATGTAGGGGCCAGAATTGTATAATGTACAACACAGTGTATAGAATGTAGGGACCAGGAGTGTATAATGTACAACACTGCTTAGAAAGTTTAGGATTTAAAAGTATGTTATGTACAACAGTGTATAGAGTTTAGCAATCAGGAGAATGTAATGTACAACATGGTGTGGGGGTCAAAGAATGTAATGTACAAAACAATGTATAGAGTGCAAGAGTCAAGAGTATATAACTTACATGACAACGTGTAAGATGCAGGAGTCAGGACTATATTATGTACAGCATAACATATAGATCACAAGGGTGGTGTGTAACAAACATGACATCTGTACAGTGTCCTGGCTCTGGAACCAAAGCGTGACCCCCCCATACATTGTACATCATCGCTGTATGTATGAAACCAATTATCATACAGAGGAAGGACCAGGCGATGACTCTTCTCTGACTTTAATCACTCTCTGACTCCAGACACTCTCTGACTTCTCTGACTCCATGCACTCTCTGACCTCTCTGACTCCAGACACTCTCTGACTTCTCTGACTCCAGACACTCTCTGACTTCTCTGACTCCAGACACTCTCTGACTTCTCTGACTGCAGGCACTCTCTGACTTCTCTGACTCCGGACACTCTCTGACTTCTCTGACTCCAGGCACTCTCTGACTTCTCTGACTCCAGGCACTCTCTGACTTCTCTGACTCCAGGCACTCTCTGACTTCTCTGACTCCAGGCACTCTCTGACTTCTCTGACTCCGGACACTCTCTGACTTCTCTGACTGTGGACACTCTCTGACTTCTCTGACTTCAGACACTCTCAGACTTCTCTGACTCCAGACACTTTCTGACTTCTCTGACTCTAAACACTTTCTACAAAAACATATTTGGGGGGCTCACCCTACAATGTGTTTAAATTCAAGATGGTGCTGCTATAAGACCTACAAACAGTACAAAATATTTTACAGCGCACACATACAAAAATGACATTTCCTGCAGGGCTAGTTAAAAACACCTGAACATCTTCAAAAAATACGGGGGGGTTTGGTCACACTGATATGGTCATATAGTGCTAAGCCCACTTACTGCGACAATGTACCCCAAATTAGTGGGTCCTACACTAGTAATAGAATGGAAGATCCTTTGTCTCAACCATGGGAGCTGAACCCCTCTATGTGGGAGAACTGAAGGGGATACATCCTAAACACTGGTGGCCACTAAATAGGAGGTAATGAGGAGGGGGAGGGGTGCTCCAGCCCAAAAAACCTGGTCAGGGTCTACTACAAAAAACAAGAACATATTTGGGGGCACACCATACAATGCGTTTAAATTCAAGTGTTTAGGATGTATCCCCTTCAGTTCTCCCACATAGAGGAGTTCAGCTCCCATGGTGGAGACAAAGGATCTTCCATTCTATTACTAGAGTAGGACCCACTAATTCGGGGTATTTTGTCACAGTAAATGGGCTTAGCACTATATGACCATATAGTGTGACCAAACCCCCGTATATTCTAAACACTTTCTGACTTCCCTGACTCCAGACACTCTCTGACTTCTCTGACTCCAGACACTCTCTGACTTCCCTGACTCCAGACACTCTCTGACTTCTCTGACTCCAGACACTCTCTGACTTCCCTGACTCCAGACACTCTCTGACTTCCCTGACTCCAGACACTCTCTGACTTCCCTGACTCCAGACACTCTCTGACTTCTCTGACTCCAGACACTCTCTGACTTCTCTGACTCCAGACACTTTCTGACTCCAGACATTCTCTGACTTCTCTGACTCCAGACACTCTCTGACTCATCTGACTCCAGACACTCTCTGACTTCTCTGACTCCAGACACTCTCTGACTTCTCTGACTCCAGACACTCTCTGACTTCTCTGACTTCAGACACTCTCTGATTCTCTGATTCCAGACACTCTCTGACTTCTCTGACTCCACTCTCTGACTTCTCTGACCCCAGACACTTTCTGACTCCAGACACTCTCTGACTTCTCTGACTCCAGACACTCTCTGACTCATCTGACTCCAGACACTCTCTGACTTTTTTGACTCCAGACACTGGCTGACTGCAGACACTCTCTCTCTAGACACTCTCTGACTTCTCTGACTCCAGACAGCCTCTGACTTCCCTGACTCCAGACACTCTCTGATTTCTCTGACTCTAGACACTCTCTGACTTCCCTGACTCCAGACACTCTCTGACTTTTTTGACTCCAGACAATCTCTGACTCCTATGACTCCAGACACTCTCTGACTCCAGACATGTCTCTTGTTTTGATGTTAATTATTATTTTGTCGGGATGCACTGCGCACCTCATTCAGGAAATCTGTGTACAAACACTGAGTGCCGATGGAAGGCCACCCACAAGGATACAGAAGTGACTTTATGATTCGTCCTAGTCGGGGGTGCGTTTCCTCAATCAGCCGAGTCATAAATTATCCAGGCGTGAGGGTTCCAAAATGCTTTTTAAGTCTCTTCGAATCATGACAAGAGCCTCCTGGAAATCAATGAGTTCTGACTAAAGAGGTTCGCCCGGCCGCATTTATCAGGCTAATCTGTCCTGCCGAGCGAGGAGGAGATCATAACATCGCCGTTACATCATAACACACCAATCAATGGCAGAGCCGCCATGTTCTCCATCATTCACAGCTGCTAATAAGGCAACAATCAGCCCAATGACTGGTGGAGGTCTGCAGCATTTCTCATCCTGTCCTCAGTCACAGCACCCTCTAAAATGGACTAACAGACTAACATGGAGAGGATGTAATACAATGTATATCAATACTGTATAACAATATACTGTATATACTCGAGTATAAGTCGAATTTTTCAGCACATTTTTTTGTGCTGAAAGTGCCCCCCTCTACTTATACTCGAGTCAAGCACTTTTCTGCAGCAAAAAATTTCATTTTCCGAGCCGACTTTGGGGCCCCGTATCGCAGGGCCACTTGGTGCTAGGAACCCCAAATTTGAGATACGGGGCCCCAAAATCGGTTCGGAAAATGTCATTCTCTGCTGCAGAAAAGTGCTTGACATTTTCTGAACCGACTTTGGGGCCCCATATCTCAGGGCCAATTAGTGCTAGGAACCCCAAATTTGGTGTGCAAACCCAGTGGAACTGGTACCACAACATATCCAAAGCTAAAGTTCCTAGCACTAAGAGGCCCCGAGATACGGGGCCCCAAAACCGGTTCGAAAAATGTCATTCTCTGCTGCAGAAAAGTGCTTGACATTTTCTGAACTGATTTTTGGGGCCCTGTATCTCGGGCCCACTTGGTGCTAGAAATCCCAGCTTTGGAAATTTTATGGTGCTAGTTCCACTGGGTTTGCACACCACATTTGGGATTCTTAGCACTAAGTGGCCCTCAAATACAGGGCCCCAAATTCGGTCAACTGTGTCCATCTGCAGCAATTTCATTTCGGGACCCTTTGGGTTCAGAGACCCCAAATTTTGGCTGCAGCTAGGGGGCATCTAGGAACCCTTAACTACCAAGTTTGAAGTTCAGGGGACCTATGGCTGCAAATGGGCACAGTGATGCTGCAAATGGGCATTGTTGACCCTCTTTTCCACTTACAGTAGCTGTGCATTTCTCACCCTCGTCTTATACTCGGGTCAATACGTTTTTCCCATTTTTTTGTGGTAAATTAGGGCCTCGACTTATACTCGGAACGACTTATACTCGAGTATATACGGTATACAATGTACAACAATATATACAATATATAACAATATAAAACTACATACAATGTATAACAATAGAACATTACATGCTCAGAGCGGGCATGCCGGGAGAAGTTTTGTAGATATAGGGAAGGGTCAGAGTGGGCGTGCCGGGAGAAGTTTTGTAGATATAGGGAACGGTCAGAGCGAGCGTGTTGGGAGAAGTCTTGTAGATATAAGGAAGGGTCAGAGCTGGCATGCCGGGTGAAGTCTCCTAGATTTAGGGTAGGGTCAGAGCGGGCGTGCCAGGAGAAGTCTTGTAGATATAAGGAAGAGTCAGAGCAGGTGTGCCAGGAGAAGTCTTCTAGATATAGGGAAGGGACAGAGCGGGCGTGCCGGGAGAAGTCTTGTAGATATAGGGAAGGGTCAGAGCAGCCGTGTTGGTAGAAGTCTTGTAGATATAGGGAAGGGTCAGAGCGAGCATGCCGGGAGAAGTCTTGTAAATATAGGGAAGGGTCAGAGCGGCCATGTTGGTAGAAGTCTTGTAGATATAGGGAAGGGTCAGAGCGGGCGTGTTGGTAGAAGTCTTGTAGATATAGGGAAGAGTCAGAGCGGGCATGCCGGGAGAAGTCTTGTAGATATAGGGAAGGGTCAGAGTGGGCGTGCCGGGTGAAGTCTTGTAGATATAGGGAAGGGTCAGAGCAGGCATGCCGGGAGAAGTCTTGTAGATATAGGGAAGGGTCAGAGTGGGCGTGCCGGGAGAAGTCTTGTAGATATAGGGAAGGGTCAGAGCGGGCATGCCGGGAGAAGTCTTGTAAATATAGGGAAGGGTCAGAGCGGCCGTGTTGGTAGAAGTCTTGTAGATATAGGGAAGGGTCAGAGTGGGCGTGCCAGGAGAAGTCTTGTAGATATAGGGAAGGGTCAGAGTGAGCATCCCGAGAGAAGTCTTGTAGATATAGGGAAGGGTCAGAGTGAGCATCCCGGGAGAAGTCTTGTAGATATAGGGAAGAGTCAGAGCGGGCGTGCCAGGAGGAGTCTCGTAGATATAGGGAAGAGTCAGAGCGGGCGTGCCAGGAGAAGTCTCGTAGATATAGGGAAGGGTCAGAGCGGGCGTGCCAGGAGAAGTCTTGTAGATATAGGGAAGGGTCAGGGCGGGCATGCCGGGAGAAGTATCATAGATATAGGGAAGGGTCAGGGCGGGCATGCCGGGAGAAGTATCATATATATAGGGAAGGGTCAGGGCGGGCGTGCCGGGAGAAGTATCATAGATATAGGGAAGCGTCAGAGCGCGCGTGCCAGGAGAAGTCTTGTAGATATAGAGAAGGGTCAGAGTGGGAGTGCCGGGAGAAGTATCATAGATATAGGGAAGGGTCAGAGCGGGCGTGCCGGGAGAAGTCTCCTAGATATAGGGAAGGGTCAGGGCGGGCATGCCGGGAGAAGTATCATAGATATAGGGAAGGGTCAGGGCGGGCATGCCGGGAGAAGTATCATAGATATAGGGAAGGGTCAGGGCGGGCATGCCGGGAGAAGTATCATAGATATAGGGAAGGGTCAGAGCGGGCGTGCCAGGAGAAGTGTTGTAGATATAGGGAAGGGTCAGGGCGGGCATGGCGGGAGAAGTATCATAGATATAGGGAAGGGTCAGAGCGGGCGTGCCAGGAGAAGTGTTGTAGATATAGGGAAGGGTCAGGGCGGGCATGGCGGGAGAAGTATCATAGATATAGGGAAGGGTCAGGGCGGGCATGGCGGGAGAAGTATCATAGATATAGGGAAGGGTCAGGGCGGGCATGCCGGGAGAAGTATCATAGATATAGGGAAGGGTCAGAGCGGGCGTGCCAGGAGAAGTGTTGTAGATATAGGGAAGGGTCAGGGCGGGCATGGCGGGAGAAGTATCATAGATATAAGGAAGGGTCAGAGCGGGCGTGCCAGGAGAAGCCAGGATGCTGATTGGAGGATCGTACTTAAAGGAGAACTGCTAAAGCAGAACTCCAGGCAGATGTAAAATGCAGCTCTGCAATCATCAACATCTCATTATATCTGACCTCCATCCTCCAGGTGTACTGGCTCCTCCCCCTGGACTAAAACGGATCCCTCTAATTTCACCGCACACTGTGAGCCTCTCACAATGTGCATTAGAAGCTGCAGCTAGTCATACAGAGCCCCGCCTCATTTCCTGGCTTGAGGACATCTAGCATCATCTAGTCCTTCCTTTCTTTAGCTTGACAGTACCTAGCCCCGCCCCTTTCATTCATTGGATATTAGCTCTTTCAATCACAGAAGCTCAGCACCACATGTGAGAGTTACCAATACAAATACAGCTGCCTAGGAATGCCCACCCCTCCAGACTGACACCCACCCATCAAGGCATAACCAGCCATGATCATCCCTCCCCCCCTCATTTCTGTTTTAATGACATTCCTTATTTTATACCTGTGATGTCATCACTGGGTCTCTGTTCTTCTCTATGCAATGCAGGCAGATCATGGCTTGTGGGAGGGGCCGGCAGGGGGCGGTACATAGCTTCTTGAAAGCATCACAGGCCTGGCCTCATTACTCATCTCCAAAGCCCTCAGTCCTGATGCAATCAGTGGGAGGAGTTATGCAAATATCAAAATGCCTTGATAGGTGGGTGTCAGTCTGGAGAAGTGGGCGTTCCTAGGCAGGCTGTATTTGCATAGGTAACGCCCACATGTGATGCTGAGCCTCCATGATTGACAGAACTGAATCCAATGAGTGAAAGGGGTGGGGCCAGGGACAGTCAGGATAGGAAGGAAAGGGGTGGGGCCAATGACAGTCAGGATATGGAGGAAAGGGGTGGGGCCAAGGACAGGATATTGAGAAAAGGGGTGGGGCCAGGAATTGTCAGGATATGGAGGAAAGGGGTGGAGCCAGGCACAGTCAGGCTAGGATGGAAAGGGGTGGGGCCAGGGACAGTCAGGATAGGATGGAAAGGGGTGGGGCCAGGGACAGTCAGGCTAGGATTGAAAGGGGTGGGGCCAGGGACAGTCAGGCTAGGATGGAAAGGGGTGGTGCCGGGGACAGTCAGGCTAGGATGGAAAGGGGTGGTGCCGGGGACAGTCAGGCTAGGATGGAAAGGGGTGGGGCCAGGGACAGTCAGGCTAGGATGGAAAGGGGTGGGGCCAGGGACAGTCAGGATAGGATGGAAAGGGGTGGGGCCAGGGACAGGATATTGAGAAAAGGGGTGGGGCCAGGAACTGTCAGGATATGGAGGAAAGGGGTGGAGCCAGGCACAGTCAGGCTAGGATGGAAAGGGGTGGGGCCAGGGACAGTCAGGATAGGATGGGAAGGGGTGGGGCCAGGAACTGTCAAGATATGGAGGAAAGGGGTGGGGCCAGGGACAGTCAGGCTAGGATGGAAAGGGGTGAGGCCAGGGACAGGATATTGAGAAAAGGGGTGGGGCCAGTTATAGTAAGACTAGGATAGAAAGGGGTGGGGCCAGGGATAGGAAGACTAGGATAGAAAGGGGTGGGGCCAGGGACAGTCAGGGCACCATGAAAAGGGGCTGAGCCAGGAATTGTCAGACTAAGGAGGAGAGGACTATATGATGCTGGACGTCCTCCAGCCAGGAAATGAGGGCGGGGCTCTATCTGACATGCTGCAGCTTCTCATGTACATTGAGAGCAGCTCACAGTGTGCGGTGAAATCAGAGGAAGTCATTTCAGGAGAGAAGTGATAACAGCGGTCATTACCTCTCTGATTTAGTGTCATTTTATTACTAGGGCCTGCATTGCCCGGAGCTCATGGTTAAGCCCCCGGATGAGGAGTTGTATCCCTGCGTTGGCGTCTGAACAGCATGTGAAAAGAACATCCATTGACACGGGGCTCACAGTACAGGGTGTCAGGCCGGGGGTCCGGGGCCCCATGTAACCCCCCCTCCCCTCCCCCACATAGTGTGCGGCGGTTCTATAAATAGGACCTCCAGCCACCGCCATGGATGATCCGGGGGACGCGGTCTGGCTGTTACTATGGATGTATCCGCGGTGACACAATGAGCGGGGCACAGGTTCATCGCTCGGGGCCACCATCTGGCACGCAGCGAGGACGGGGAGGTCTGCCTTGACACACAAACCACAGAAGGTTCAAAGCTTTCTTCTTAAATTGCATTTTATCGGAGACCTTCCGATGGAAAGTGACAGGAAAGCCGGAGAGTGGGGGGGGGGGGGGGGGGGGACATGGCAGAGAAAGAAATCAAAGGAAGGCAGAGACAGCGAGACGAGTTCAGAGGGGCACACGGGAGAGACGCTGATATGACATCTAGAGGAAGGAAGAGGGAGGCCAAGTCATCCACATCTTCATTACTTCATATTATATGTGCATCACACTCTGATCACAAATGTCTGACACACATCAGCCCCTGCTGCCACCTCTCACCTTGTGACTTGCTACAAAGTTACAATGTACAGTCTGATCACTGGGGGAGGGGAGAATGAGGAAATGACCCCCCCCCCTTCTACAAAGTTACAATGTACAGTCTGATCACTGGGGGAGGGGAGACTGAGGAAATGACTCCTCCTCCTTCTACAAAGTTACAATGTACAGACTGATCACTGGGGGAGACTGAGGAAATGACTCCTCCTCCTTCTACAAAGTTACAATGTGCAGTCTGATCACTGGGGGAGGGGAGACTGAGGAAATACTTCCTCTCTACAAAGTTACAATGTACAGTCTGATCACTGGGGGAGGAGACTAAGGAAATGCCTCCTCCTCCTTCTACAAAGTTACAATGTACAGTCTGATCACTGGGGGAGGGGAGACTGAGGAAATGACTCCTCCTCCTTCTACAAAGTTACAATGTACAGTCTGATCACTGGGGGGGGGGGGGAGAGACTGAGCAAATGCCTCCTCCTCCTTCTACAAAGTTACAATGTACAGTCTGATCACTGGTGGAGGAGAGACTGAGGAAATGACTCCTCCTCCTTCTACAAAGTTACAATGTACAGTCTAATCACTGGGGGAGGGGAGACTGAGGAAATGCTGCCTCCTCCTTCTACAAAGTTACAATGTACAGTCTGATCACTGGGGGAGGGGAGACTGAGGAAATGACTCCTCCTCCTTCTACAAAGTTACAATGTACAGTCTGATCACTGGGGGAGGGGAGACTGAGGAAATGACTCCTCCTCCTTCTACAAGGTTACAATGTACAGTCTGATCACTGGGGGAGGGGAGACTGAGGAAATGACTCCTCCTCCTTCTACAAGGTTACAATGTACAGTCTGATCACTGGGGGAGGGGAGACTCAGGAAATGACTCCTCCTCCTTCTACAAGGTTACAATGTACAGTCTGATCACTGGGGGAGGGGAGACTGAGGAAATGCTGCCTCCTGCCTGCAGCAGACTGATGACATCATCTCAGCCTTGGCTGGAGACTGGAGCCCAAGCACTGATTATTACTGATGGGGCTTTTCAGATAAAATGGAACTTTTTTGCACACAAACACAGTTTGATCTCCACGTTTTTTGTAGATAATAATAGACGAGGTGTAGAGTAAGTCGATACCAAACGTGTCAAATCACCAATAAATGATCCTTTCAATGCCTTTACAGCTCACCGGTTTTATGTAAACCATAAATGATGGCCCAGGAATTTCCGTTCTCGTTCTGACGCTCGCAGCGATCGATAAATCATGGTTTACATACACATGCGCACATTTGTGGGTGTGCACAGGGCTAGGGGATTACTTAAGGGGGTTTTTTTTACATTTTATTATAGTTTTATTTTATTTTTTTTTATTTTTTAAATTCAACTTTATTGCTATTACATGGGCCTGACAAAGCCATGGGCGGGTGACAGGTCCTCTTTATGGAGATATCAAGAACCTATTAGAGCCCAATGTCTCCCCTGTCCTCCACTGCAGCTAATCAAGGCCATGACTGAGCTTGATTAGCTGCTTCCCTGGCTGTCGGAATGACAGCACTGGAACCCTCGGAGCTGAGAGCTTGTGGCTTCATTGACTGAAGAGGAGATCAGGGAATGGAAGTTCATTGATCTCCTCCCATTCGCAGGAGAACCCAGGAACCTGGAATTGGGGACGGGGTAAAAAGTGGGTTTGTGTTACACCCTTCACTCTCTGGGCGTACGTCAGAGGTGTAGCTTGAAGCTTGTGGGCCCCAATGCAATTGTTGCCCTGCCCCCCCCCCCAGGACTACCCACCGCATGCCAAGATACTCCAAGCGCTTGAGGTGGGCAGGCCCTTCGACTTCCAGATTTGAGTGGGCCCTCTGACTTCCAGATTTGAGTGGGCCCTCTGACTTCCAGATTTGAGTGGGCCCTCTGACTTCCAGATTTGAGTGGGCCCTCTGACTTCCAGATTCGCGGGCGCCCAGGTACTCCCACCACACGCTAGGATACTTCAAGCGTTCGAGGTGGGCGGGTCCTTCAACATCCGGATTTGGGTGGGCCCTCTGACTTCCAGATTCACGGGCGCCCAGAAACGTTAAGATACTCCAAGCGTCCGAGGTGGGTGGGCCCTTTGACTTCCAGATTTCAGTGGGTCCTCTGACTTCCAGATTCGCTGGTGCCCAGGTACTCCCACCACTGCATGCCAGGATACTGCAAGCGTCCGAGGTGGGAGGGCCCTTCAACTTCTGGATTTGGGTGGGCCCTCTGACTTCCAGATTCATGGGCGCCCAGGTACTCCCACTGCACACCAAGATACTCCAAGCATCTGAGGTGGAACAGGTCTTTCGAATTCTGGATTTGGGTGGGCCCTCTGACTTTCAGATTTGCGGGTGCCCAGGTACTCCCACCACACACCAAGAATCTCCAAGCGTCCACAGTGGGCGGGCCCTTCAACTTCCAGATTTGAGTGGGACCTCTGACTTCCAGATTCGCAGGCGCCCAGGTACTCCCACTGCACACTAAAATACTCCAAGCGTCCGAGGTGGGCGGGCTCCTTGACTTCTGGATTTGAATGGGCCCTATGACTTCCAGATTTGGGGGGGTCCTCTGACTTTCAGGTTCACAGTGGGGGCCTTTGGGCGGGCCTTTTGACTTCTAGGTTCGCAGGCAGCCCCAAGGTACTCCCACCGCACGCCAAGATACTCCAAGAGTCTTGGGGGGGCCCCCTCTGACTTCTAGATTAGGACGGTCCCCCTGACTTCTGGATTTGGGTGGGCCCTCTGACTTCCAGATTCACGGGCGCCCAGGTACTCCCACTGCACACCAAGATACTCCAAGCATCTGAGGTGGAACAGGCCTTTCGAATTCTGGATTTAGGTGGGCCCTCTGACTTTCAGATTCGCGGGTGCCCAGGTACTCCCACCGCACGCCAAGAATCTCCAAGCGTCCACGGTGGGCGGGCCCTTCAACTTCCAGATTTGAGTGGGACCTCTGACTTGCAGATTTGCAGGCGCCCAGGTACTCCCACCGCACACTAAAATACTCCAAGCGCCCGAGGTGGGCGGGCTCCTTGACTTCTGGATTTGAGTGGGCCCTATGACTTCCAGATTTGGGGGGGGTCCTCTGACCTCCCGATTCACAGTGGGGGCCTTTGGGCGGGCCTTTTGACTTCTAGGTTCGCAGGCAGCCCCATGGTACTCCCACCACACGCCAAGATACTCCAAGAGTCTTGGGGGGCCCCCTCTGACTTCTAGATTAGGACGGTCCCCCTGACTTTGGGATTTGGGTGGGCCCTTTGACCTTCAGACTCATGGGCACCAAGGTACTCCCACCGCATGCCAAAATAATCCAAGCGTCCAAGATGGGCGGGCCCTTCGACTTCCAGATTTGGGGGGGTCCTCTGACTTTTTAGGTTTGCAGTGGTGTGGGCAGGCCCTTTCGACTTCCAGATTTGGACGGGCCCTCTGACTTCCAGGTTCCCAGGCAGCCCCAAGGTACTCCCACTGCATGCCAAGATACTCCAAGAACTTCTAGATTTGGGCGGGCCCCCTGACTTCTGGATTTGGGTGGGCCCTCTGACTTTCATATTCGTGGGCACCAAGGTATTCCCACTGCATGCCAAAATACTCCTAGTAACCAGGGTGGGCAGACCCTGGGTGGACGGGCCTTCTGACCTCCAGATTCATATACAGGTCAGCCCACTGCTTTCACCCGGCACATCTCATGTTCATGTGCATGGTTGAGCAGGGCTGAGCAGGGTGAGGAGAGAGTGCATCTCTGGGGGAAAGGGCTTGCCCCATCACCTTATGCAGCGTGAAACCAGAATCTCAGAGGGCCTGGGCGGGCCCCTGCCCGGCTCACCTGGGCCCTCTGAGTTTACTGAATTACCTACATAGGGTGATGGGGCAAGTGCTTTTCTCCAGCCACACAGTGCACAACCTAATGTGACGGGGAGTTTGCACAAGCCCCCTGAATCATAGGCGGGGTTGCCATTGTGTCCCCACAAGCAGGGCCAGAACAAGGGGTGGGCAGGAGGAGCAGCTGCCGTGGGCGTAGCAGTAGGGGGGCCCTAGCTGCACCCAAGCTCTAGAAGAGTGGTTCATAAACAGGACCAGGCTGTAGCTTCATGTCTACTTTGACAGCTACTGCTGTAAAAATCAAGAAAATGGATACCAAGGTGCAGCGCACGCTCCATGCCAACCATGGATAGCTGATGCAAAGGGGCAGTGAATGGGCACAAGGCGGTACACCCATTCTATGTTAAGCACTAGGATTGGGGGAGAGAGCACAGTTCCGCCTTCCTTGCCCAGGGCGCTGAACTAAGCTGTCCCGGTACTGCCCTCAAGCCCTGCCCATGGCGTACGTGGCATGCCCAAAGAGCTAAAATGGTCAACCAAAGGTAAAGATGAAGGGGTAACTTAAGACCCCGTGTGTGTCCCTGACCACATGCCTGGTGCCACCTACCACATCGGTGTAAATGGGTCCTCTGATAGGAATGACTCAGGATGGCACCAACGACCTCCAATCAGGAAGGGGTTAAACGATAGATTTTTATATGTGACTAGGTTATGATTCTCCATGATTGTCCCATCGGGGGGTCCACATATACAACGTTCCACCATTACCGAGACCGGGGTGGCTCCTCATAACGGAGAACATTAAGGTGCTCACCTACCTCCGAGCTCCTAATGTAAATACTTCTGCGGCGGCCTCTTCCCAGCTGAGATCAGAATTATTTCCATCTGAAAAACATGAATATGAATGACAAAGAACAATATTAGCTCGTGGCAGCGGGAGGGAGACTCGCATCTTATTTGTTTCCTTCCCGCCGCCGATGGCGTAGCGCTATTGTTGGCGAGCACACTTCATGTCCTGAGCAGAATTACTTCTGGAGATAGCTGGAGGGTGAAATCACTTTGATGCTTCATAAAACCAACAAAGTCCCAACCAACAACAAAAACCATATCTCTGCGCGCTTTATAATATCCGCCCGCACTTTACACGGCCGCGGCACATATTAGTGTAATACAGCGCCGAGTAAATAAAGATTAATAATCTGAAACAATAAAATATCTAAAAAGGAAAAACAAAATACGGAGCTCTAGAGATGGCCCTTTATTACCCGTGTACGGTATGTCTGGGCTTGTCATTTTATGGAAGATCTGGTTCACCGATGGATAGATTTCGGCAGTTAAAAGATGAACTCCGGAGATAAAACGCGTCAGTTTGATCCAGTTATCCGGTAATTAAAGTGGAAGGTAACTTTTATTGGTTACTTTTTTTAGGTGTAAGCTTCTGCCATAATCTGGAAGTATACACAGCAATGACGGGTCCAGGATCCTGTGTCCTTCACCATCTATAGGACATTGGGTGGCCACCGATGATGTAACTGCTGCATGCACAGAAGTTCTATTGTCTCCATCATCTGTGGTGTATGACAGGTCCACAGGAGCCGTGTACACAGGTTCTTAGCCACTCATGGGTCTCTGCAACTCCTGACCCCTGTCCAAGCTCTGTCCCTGGACTCACTGTCCTCTGAAAGACACACAACGGGCACCTACCTACCCCCCAAAGGTTCCAGCCAGATGAGGGGGCACTTTACCCCCCACCACCACCAGGCTCAGCCTCACTGACTCCTCACTCCTTTCCAACTATGCAGTAGGTGGGCTAAACACAGCCAGAAGCCAGAATCTAGGACCAATCACAGTCTTCTTAACCCCATTGCTAGTGACAGGCATACTCCCAAGCAGCCAATCACAGTCCTAGACTGTAGCATGAGCCAATCAACATGCTTTTCTTGCTCTCCTCTCTCCCTTTGCTGTAATGAGGGGTCCAGGATCTTGTTACTGCTCTGTCCTCCACCATCTCTTGGACACTGGGTGGCCACCGATGATGTAGCTGTTGCGCGCATGCGATGAAGTTCCATTGTCTCCATCGTGTGCTGTTCTTTGCAGGCGCAAAGCAGTCCTATCGCTATACACAGGCTCTCAGCCACTCATGGGTCTCTAAAACTCCGGAGCCCCATCCAAGCTCAGTCCCTGGGCCTACTGTTTCTTCACCAGGCACACAATAGGCTCACAACTTTATTCCCATGGGTCTCCAGCCACATAAGGGGGCACTTCACACTTTCCCTCCCCCCATCACCACCAGCTTACCCTCACTGCCACACCCTTCCATCCATCCATCCATCCAACTAAACACAGCCAGTGTATGAGACCAATCACAGTCTTCTTAGCCCCATTGATAGTGCCTGGCATAGTCCCTTGCAGCAACGGTAGCCAGTCCCACTCTCAGGCTGTCCTTATAAAGTGCATCAACCAGCACCAAACAAGATGGGGGTAAAAAGGAACAGGCCAAGTGCACAAAATAGAAAAGTCTGCTTGGTATGAGGCCCTAGAAAGGAGTCAGATAGGATTGGACTTTTAAACTGAGCCACAAGACCTTTGGGGTGAAGGTTGGTCTGCAGAGGGATGGGGTTGAGTCTTAGACACCCCCTTGAAGAGAACCCACTAAGTGTTGAAGGATGTGGCTTTGGTGGCTTTGGTGCACTGTCTGAGCGTTCGGTCTTGGACATTCCTGTTGCTACGAGAATGTAACTCTGCTCCAAAGACGTGTGTGACGTTTCCCCCTGTAGGTGGGGTGCAGCGCGGTGCAGCGGAATAACACACTCAGTCCCTTTGCCGTGAAGAACTGGTGTTGAAATAAGGCAGAAACAGCTCACAAATAACTCAGTGGGAAGGCGGCCCAGCCGGGAACATTCACAGTTCCAGCAACGTGTAGAGAGCAGAGTGCAGATGAGGGGCAGAATGTGGCCTGGCTGTCTTGTGCCCAACAGGCAGGTGTCCAAAGAAGTTGAGAGCCCTACGCTTTCCCTCCCCAACAGGAACTTTTCCCCGCCACTAGTTCTGCCCCTACCAGGTGGGGTACCTGTCCTTACTCTACCAACTTGCAAATGCATGCCAAACTTGGGAGACAGGTTCTTAAATAGGCTCTGCCTGACCCAAGATGGCTGCCAGAGTCACATGGCATGGCAGCACTCAATTGGATGCTTCCTCAATGACTCAGGAAACCTTAGAGCAGGGGTCCCCAACCACTGGGCCACGGCCCAATACCGGGCCCTGGCCTCTCTGCAGCCGGGCTGCAGGACAGGTGTGGCATGAGAGTCAGGCGTGCGGCATGTTGGAGCCCGGCGGGCGGGCGGCATGAAACCAGGCGGGCGGGATATCGGAGCCAGGCTGGCGGGCTGCATGGGAGCCAGGCGGGGGGCATGAGAGATGGGCGGCATGTCGGAGCCAGGCGGGCGGCATAAAAGAGCCGGTGTTCTCTGAAAATAGCGGGGTGGATGAGAGAAGCATGTGGGCGGATGAGACAAGTGGGCGGTGAGAGATGACATCATCTCTCTCTGCTCGCCCCGCATCACCGCTCTTCCGCTCTCACAGCCCAGCCTCTTCAATGTCAGAGGTGCAGTGAGGAGCAGAGATGACATCATCTCTCACCGCCTGCCCGTATCTCACTCTCCTTCCCTCACTCAGAACTGGCCATTGCACAGAACTGGCCACTGTACTAAACTAATTGGTCCAGTGCCACCAATGCAGTGGCAATACACATCTGGTGGCACTAGCAGGCGACATGGCAAGTGACAATTCACATCTGGTGGCACTGGCAGGTGACTTGGCAAGTGACAATCCACATCTGGTAGCAGGCAACATGGCAAGTGACAAGCTGCATCTGGTGGCAGACGACACACTCAGGGCTCCCACTGATTCTGCCTTATGGTGAGTTGAACAATTTCATAGTATATTACCATGCAACAATATTAATTATGTGCTTCAATGACCCTGACACCATAACAACCATGGTGCCGGGATGAATGAAGCGCCAACGCCAGCCATTGCCCTGACCAATTGCCAGCAAAAAATCCCCCCCCCCCTCCCCGGGCTTTGGCACAATCTTCTTCCACGCAGCCGGTCCCCGATGCCAAAAAGGTTGGGGACCACTGCCTTAGAGGGCCTACACTATATTACCAAAAGTATTGGGACCCCTGCCTTGTTGTGGAAATTTTATTAAGATGTATTTAATATGTATTGTCACAGTGTCTCCCAGTGTTAGTTCTCCTGCAGCCGGCTCTAAAGAGCAGACTGGGGCAGACTGACGCTGGTTGAGACCCGTTTTGGTAATGGAAAGCTTCTTGAGGATGCAGAGAAGTATGTGCAGAGTGTGGAGATGTCGGCCAGTGAAGGGCCCCTCTGCGATGCACAGACGATCGTCTGGGGGGGATGTGTTCACTATGCCAGACATTATCGTTTATGGGTGATGTACGCTCAGGTGTCTCTGTGTGTCTGATCAGAACGTAGAGAGCCTATGGTGTGTTCCTGCAGATAATCTCCCATCCTCAGGAACGGTAGTATAATCCGGGGATGTTCTCTGAACAATGCAGAATAAGGATTCACTCCAACGGTGAAAACGGGAGTCTTTGTGTGCGTTGTGGGCGGGGGATGTGTTCATGATTTTAAGGCCAGCCATGTGGTTTCCTTAGTCTTACTGGAGAACACAGCTTAGAGGTACAAGGGGCGGGGAATCATACACACTGTACCTGTCCGGACACGCCCATAAACTCCCCTAGTCATTGTTCATTGGTTGGGATTTTTATAACTCCTGTTTGAAGGAATACCAGTGCTTGATTAGCCGATTGTGAAGCTAACAAGCTCTATTGTTAAATACTATGAATAAACAACACAGGCTCTGCAGAGAGGAGTCGGACAGTGGAGCTAAGGTCGTGAGGATGGTGGTCATGTCATCCCAGTCTTAGTCCGTAGGGTTCAATATTGGGTTGGCCCACCCTTTGCAGCTATAACAGCTTCACCTCTTCTGTAAAGGCCGTCCACAAGGTTTAGGAGGGTGTCTATGGGAATGTTCGACCATTCTTCCAGAAGAGCATTTGTGTGGTCAGGCACTGATGTTGGATGAGAAGGCCTGATTCGCAGTCTCCGCTCTAATTCATCTCAAAAGTGTTCTATCGGGTTGAGGTCAGGATTCTATGCAAGTCAATCAAGTTCCTCCACCCTAAACCTTTCCAGTTTCTGTGCAATTATTCCACAGTGTTTCACTCAATAGTGCATTGTAGGGCAGCATTTTATACAAAGGTGACTATTAACTAGCGGTCTTTGTAGATAATGTGGTGAAGGCCACTCCCAACAGTTGAGGAGAACACACTAAGCGCTGAAGGATGTGGCTTTGGTGCACTGGCTGAACATCCGGTCTTGGACACTCCTGTTGCTGGGAGAATGTATCTTCTTCTAAACTGAGCCACAATGTCTTTGGGCGACGTTTGATCTGCAGAGAGATGGGGGGTGAATCATAGACACCCCCTTGAAGAGAACCCACTAAGCTCTAAAGGACATGGCTTTGGTGCACTGTCTGAGTGCGATCTTGGAAACTCATGTTGCTATGAGAATGTATCTCTGTTCTAAAGATGTGTATGATGTTTCCACCCATTACTTCACATATGGCCTTCCACCTCAATATTAAAGCTCTCCCATCGCCAACCAAATCTTCCAAGCTGCTTCCAGATGATGATGATGGTCAGGAGAAGCAGTTATTTCACAGTGTTTCATTCATTATCACATTGTAGGGCTGTGTTTATACAAAGATGACACTTATCTAGCGGTCTTTGTAGATAATGTGGTGCAGGCCACTCCTGATAGTTAAGGAGAACCCACTAAGTGCTGAAAAACATGGCTTTGGTGCACTAGCTGAGCATGCAGTCTTGGACACTCATGTTACTACAAGAATGTATCTCTGCTCTAAAGATGTGCGTGACGTTTCCACCCATCACTTCAGATATGGCCCTCTAGCTTGAGGTTGAAGCTCTCCCACCATCAACCAGGTCTTCCAAGCCGTTTCCAGGCAATGATGATGATGATGGTGGTCAGGGGAAGCTCTTGTAGCTCATTGTAGTTACCGTTCCATCTTATCTCTTCCAGTTTCTGTGTAATTATTCCACAATGTTTCACTCAATTGCGCATTGTAGGGCCATGTTTTATACACAGATGACTAATATCTAGCAGGCTTTGTAGATGATGTGGCACAGGCCACTCCTGACAGTTGAGAAGAACCCACTAAGTTCCAAAGGATGGGGCTTTGGTGGCTTTGGTGCACTGGCTGAGAATGCGGTCTTGGACAATCCTGTTGCTACAAGAAACTCAGGCCTGGATGAAAAATCCAGAAAGAATAGATGGAGGAGTAGCATGGCTGGGTTAAAAGGGGAGGATAGGGGTGGAGAGTTCAGAAACTTTGAAGGATCCAAGAAGGAGGGGTACTGACCTGATTGGTGAAGTGGACGAGACAGGAGAAGTCCATAGGGGGTTGTAGGTAGGATGGACCCAAAAAAGTTTCAGCAGGAAGATGGCAGCCCTCGCTCCCCTGTACTTGTTGGTGGTTTCTGTCCTGTCACAGGGGAGTTTCTGGTGAATTAGGGATCTGTCACGGGGGCTGGGGGAGTTCAAGGCCCTAGAAGTTAGGCAATAGTTAAGGTCAATGGATTGGGGACCCATCTTGTGTACGGCTTCCCCAGTTAGTACCTTTATAGCAATAAATGTTTCTGAGTCAGTGGTGTGCGGCTGGAGGTCTACTTTATGGGTCATAGGTATTACTTGGTTGCCTACAAGGGGCTCTGAGACTCCAATATTCATTTAGTCTTTTGTTGATTTTTTTTTGTTATGTATATTTGGTATTTACTATATATGGTTATTTCATTTGTCATTTACATTGATAATTTTGGTAAATAAAGTGGCTGCTGTGGCCATTAAATCCCAGTTGATGTCAGAGTGTCTTATTTTGGTGGTAGGGTGGGTAATGGAGCAGTCAGGCAGCTTGGGGAAGGCTTGAACTTCATCTTTTATACCCTAGTCATATATCTCTGCTCTAAAGATGTGTGTGACATTTCCACCCATCACTTCACATATGGGCCTCTAGCTCGAAATTGAAGCAATCACACCGCCAACCAGATCTTCCAAGCTGTTTCCAGAAAATGATGATGTTGGTCAGGAGAAGCTCCTGTAGCTCATTGTAATTACCATTCTATCTTATCTCCTCCAGTTTCTGTGCAGTTATTCCACAATTTTTCTCTCAATAGTGCATTGTGGGGGCGTGTTTTTTACAAAGATTACTATTTTCTAGCGGTCTTCATAGAAAATGTGGTGCAGGCCACACCTAACAGTTGAGGAGAACCCACTAAGTGCTGAAGGACGCGGCTTTGGTGGCTTTGGTGCACTAGCTGAGTATACGGTCTTGAACACTCCAGGTGCTACAAGAAAGTCAAGCCTGGAGGAGAAATCCAGAAAGAATAGATGGAGGGGCAGCATGGCTGAGTTAAAAGGGGAGGGGAAGACAGGGGTAGAGAGTTCAGAAACGTTGAAAGGATCCAAGCAGGAGGGATACTGACCTGATTGGTAAACTGGATGAGATGGGAGGGGTCCGTAGGGGGTTGTAGGTAGGATGGTCCTAGGAAAGTTTCAGTAGGAAGACGGCAGACATCTTTTATACCCTAGTCATGTATCTCTAAAGATGTGCATGACGTTTCCACCTATCACTTCACATATGGCCCTCTGGCTCAACATTAAAGCTCTCGCACCGCCAACCACATCTTCCAAGACGTTTTCAGACAATGACGATGATGGTGGTCAGGAGAGGCTCTTGTAGCTCATTGTAATTATCGTTCCATCTTATCTCTTCCAGTTTCTGTGCAATTATTCCACAATTTTTCACTCAAAAGCACACTGTGGGCCGTGTTTTTTACAAAGATTACTATTTTCTAGCGGTCTTCATATATAATGGGTTGCAGGCCACACCTAACAGTTGAGGAGAACCCACTGAAGTGCTGAAGGACATGTTTTGCTCAATAGCTCATTGTAGGGCCTCACTTTATACACAGATGACTATTACCTAGCTGTCTTTGTAGACAATATGGCACAGGCCACTCCTAACAGTTGAGAAGAACCGACTAAGTTCTAAAGAATGGGGCTTTGGTGCACTGGGTGAGCATTTGGTCTTGGACAATACTGTTGCTACAAGAAAGGCCTGGATTAAAAATCCAGAAAGAATAGATGGAGGGGGAGCATGGCTGAGTTAAAAGGGGAGGGGAAGACAGGGGTAGAGAGTTCAGAAACGTTGAAGGATCCAAGAAGGAGGGATACTGACCTGATTGCTAAAGTGGATGAGACGGGAGGGGGTTGTAGGTAGGATGGTCCTAGGAAATCTTCAGTAGGAAGACGGCAGACATCTTTTATACCCTAGTCATGTATCTCTAAAGATACCCATAGCGGGGATGATTTGCAATTTGACGTTTCCACCCATCACTTCACATATGGCCCTCTGGCTTAACATTAAAGCTCTCCCACCTCCAACCACATCTTCCAAGGCTTTTCCAGACAATGATGATGATGGTGTTCAGGAGAGGCTCTTGTAGCTCATTGTAATTACCGTTCCACATTACCTCTTGTAGTTTCTGTGCAATTATTCCACATTGTTTCGCTCAATACCGCATTTTAGGGCCGTGTTTTTCTACAGAGATGACTATTATCTGGCTCTCTTTGTTCCTGAGTGTGAGCGTAGTTTTACTCACTCCAGATAAGTTATATGAAGCGCGTTCTTGACAGTTTGTTTGTAACATATTGAATTGGGTTTGAATGACATTGCTCAAATGGAGCAATTTTAAAGCAATTCCCCATTAATAATATATTTAAGAGCCTTTGAATAAGCAGTCACAATTAAGCGAAGGTTTATTGATCGCCAGCCATTCTCGCGCATCGATCGGCTCGCCGGTTATCTCTCGCATTTCATTGTTGCCATCGGGAGAAGACAGGCCCTCGTTTCTGGAACGTTTCCATTGTTTAAAATATTTTGCAAATCATCCCCGCTCTGTCTTCTTTTTGGCTTGCAGCTTTCCGTCTTCTGGTACAGGCGGAGAATAATCATGCCGTGCGGTGCGCGGCATCCAGCGAAATTAATGGCATCTGGGGTCAGGATTGGATGTGAGCAGAATCATGTCTGCATTAAAATACACTTGTCTTAGTCTTACTGTTTTTGTTATGCTAAGCGAGAGCAGGAACTGAAAAATGACATTGTAGGGATGAGGAGGCATCCTTCAGAGAGAATATTAAAGGCACATCCATCAGATAACATGGTCACCGATGACTTGGTCTAGCCATGGCTCTGCATTCCTATGGCCTAAACATCCCCTTATTACTGGTAATGTGACGTCCTCATCTCTACCCATTGTAGGTGCCAATCCATGCTTTTCTCAAAGAAAGAAGAAGCTCAGAATCACGTGACTTTCATAGACACCGCTGGGGCCATGGGTGCCCTTCATTATTTTTTTGTTTGGGCGGTGCCTCTGCCTGCTTGTCATTGACAGCTCAGAGCCAAGGGAGGTCCTAGCTTTTATCTCTGGTCACATGAGGTCTGTACTGGGAGGTGGGAGTGTGTACTGGGGGACGGGTCTGTACTGTGGGAGGGATTTAGGGCTGTGGGAAGAGATCTGTACTGGGGAGAATTGGTTTGGGATTTGTACTGGGAGGAGGGGGTAGGTTTTAGTTGTACTTTGTACATTGGCTTTTGTGTTATACACTCCTGAGTGGGCTCTAAGTAGATCTAATGGTCCCCTCACCCGTCTCCCATACAATAATTCAAATGGGGAGAACCCCGTAGATTCCTGTGGCACTTCCCTGTAAGCGAACAGGAGGTGCGGCAGAAATTTCTCCCAATCCCGGTGAGAAGTTGCGAACGTCTGCAGCGGTTGCTTTAGCGTTTCATTGAACCGCTCGCATAGTCCATTAGTCTGAGGGTGGTAGGGAGAGCTGTGTATAGGCTTAATTCCACAGAGCTTCCACAACTGCTGGGTTAGGTCCGCAGTAAAATGAGTCCCTTGGTGTGAGATATTCTCTTGAGGGAAACCCACCCTGGCAAAGATTCGGAGCAGGGCCTCCACTATGGTCTCTGCATGGATGTTTGTCAGAGGAACTGCCTTCAGGTAATGAGTAGCATAATCCACCACCATCAAGATATATCTCTTCCAGAGGGACTTAGTCGGGGTAATGGTCCTACCAGGTTTACGGCTATCCGGCTAAAGGGCTCAGCTATGATCGGTAGGGGGTACAAAGGAGCTTAAGATAGGTCGCCCTTATTTTCCACACGCTGACAAGTATCACAGGTACGGCAATACTGTCTAATATCCCCAGTTATCCCTGGCCAGGAGAATGGCTGAGTCAAACGGTGAACAGTTTTGGTCACTCCAAAATGACCAGCTAGGGAAATGTCATGTCCGATGCTAAGCAGGACGCGCCAATATTTCTGCAGTCACGCAACCTTGTACCCAAATTAATTTTGATCATTTTTTTCCCCACAAATAGTTTTCTTTTGATGGTATTTGATCATCTCTGCAGTTTTTTATTTTTTGCGCTATAAACAAAAAAAGAGCCACAATTTTGAAAAAAAACAACTGGGCGTATAAGACGACGCCCTATTTTTCCAGTAGAAACATACGTTTTGGGCTATACTCGCCATATAAGACTACCCCCACTTCTGAGGCAACAACATTTAAAAAAAAAACATTAGAAACATTAAAAAAACACAAAGCTTGAATGCCAGCTACTCATCCGCCATGCTGTGATATGCCATACAGTAAATCAAACATTAATAACACAGACAGAGATCTCTTGAATGCCACACCTCTGGAAAAGTAGAATTTTCTCTAACCAAACCTATGCCACTTTTGGGTTACATTCTA